>JAWMAG010000082.1:685000-692500 GCA_037013455.1 Ceratitis rosa | reverse complement strand
CTTTTCTATTTCAGTTTTTTTATTTTCTTTTTTTATGTTTTTTTTTATTTCAATCAATTTTTGTATTTTACTTTGTTTTATATATATATTTAGTTTTTTATTTCATTCTATTAATTTATTTTAATTTAATTTAATTTAATTTAATTTAATTTAATTTATTTTAATTTAATTTCTTTTCTTTTCTTTTCTTTTCTTAAATTTATTTTTTTTTATTTCAGTTTAATTCTTTAATTTAATCTATTTTTGTATTTTACTTTGTTATATATATATTTTCTTTTCTTTTCTTTTCTTTTCTTTTCTTTTCTTTTCTTTTCTTTTCTTATCTTTTCTTTTCTTTTCTTTTCTTTTCTTTTCTTTTCTTTTCTTTTCTTTTCTTTTCTTTCCTTTTCTTTTCTTTTCATTTCTTTTCTTTTCATTTCTTTTCTTTTCTTTTCTTTTCTTTTCATTTCTTTTCTTTTCTTTTCTTTTCTTTTCTTTTCTTTTCTTTTCTTTTCTTTTCTTTTCTTTTCTTTTCTTTTCTTTTCTTTTCTTTTCTTTTCTTTTCTTTTCTTCTCTTTTCTTTTCTTTTCTTTTCTTTTCTTTTCTTTTCTTTTCTTTTCTTTTCTTTTCTTTTCTTTTCTTTTCTTTTCTTTTCTTTTCTTTTCTTTTCTTTTCTTTTCTTTTCTTTTCTTTCTTTTGTTTTCTTATCTTTTCTTTTCTTTTCTTCTCTTTTCTTTTCTTTTCTTTTCTTTTATTATTTATTTTTTATTTTAATTTAATTTTAATTTAATTTCATTTATTTTAATATAATTTAATTTAATTTAGTTTCATTTCTTTTCTTTTCTTTTCTTATATTTATTTTTTTTTATTTCAGTTTTTTTACTTTCTTTTTTTATGTTTTTTTTTATTTTAATCTATTTTTGTATTTTACTTTGTTTTCTTTTCTTTTCTTTTCTTTTCTTTTCTTTTCTTTTCTTTTCTTTTCTTTTCTTTCCTTTTCTTTTCTTTTCTTTTCTTTTCTTTTCTTTTCTTTTCTTTTCTTTTCTTTTCTTTCCTTTTCTTTTCTTTTCTTTTCTTTTCTTTTCTTTTCTTTTCTTTTCTTTTCTTTTCTTTTCTTTTCTTTTCTTTTCTTTTCTTTTCATTTCTTTTCTTTTCTTTCCGTTTTCTTTTCTTTTCTTTTTTTTTTTCTTTTCTTTCTTACCGTGGTTAGGACTCTTCTTTTCTTTTCTTATATTTATTTTTTTTATTTCAGTTTTTTTACTTTCTTTTTTTGTTTTTTTTATTTTAATCTATTTTTGTAGTTTGCTTTGTTATATATATATTTTTCTTTTCTTTTCTTCCTTTTTTTTGTATTTTACTTTGTTTTATATATATATTTAGTTTTTTATTTCATTCTATTAATTTATTTTAATTTAATTTAATTTATTTTAATTTAATTTATTTTAATTTAATTTCTTTTCTTTTCTTTTCTTTTCTTAAATTTATTTTTTTTTATTTCAGTTTAATTATTTAATTTAATCTATTTTTGTATTTTACTTTGTTATATATATATTTTCTTTTCTTTTCTTTTCTTTTCTTTTCTTTTCTTTTCTTTTCTTTTCTTTTCTTTTCTTTTCTTTTCTTTTCTTTTCTTTTCTTTTCTTTTCTTTTCTTTTCTTTTCTTTTCTTTTATTTTCTTTTCTTTTCTTTTCTTTTCTTTTCTTTTCTTTTCTTTTCTTTTCTTTTCTTTTCTTTTCTTTTCTTTTCTTTTCTTTTCTTTTCTTTTCTTTTCTTTTCTTTTCTTTTCTTTTCTTTTCTTTTCTTTTCTTTTCTTCTCTTTATTTCAATCAATTTTTGTATTTTACTTTGTTTTATATATATATTTAGTTTTTTATTTCATTCTATTAATTTATTTTAATTTAATTTAATTTAATTTAATTTAATTTATTTTAATTTAATTTCTTTTCTTTTCTTAAATTTATTTTTTTTATTTCAGTTTAATTATTTAATTTAATCTATTTTTGTATTTTACTTTGTCATATATATATTTTCTTTTCTTTTCTTTTCTTTTCTTTTCTTTTCTTTTCTTTTCTTTTCTTTTCTTTTCTTTTCTTATCTTTTCTTTTCTTTTCTTTTCTTTTCTTTTCTTTTCTTTTCTTTTCTTTTCTTTTCTTTTCTTTTCTTTTCTTTTCTTTTCTTTTCTTTTCTTTTCTTTTCTTTTCTTTTCTTTTCTTTTCTTTTCTTTTATTTTCTTTTCTTTTCTTTCCTTTTCTTTTCTTTTCTTTTCTTTTCTTTTCTTTTCTTTTCTTTTCTTTTCTTTTCTTTTCTTTTCTTTTCTTCTCTTTTCTTTCCTTTCCTTTTCTTTTCTTTTCTTTTCTTTTCTTTTCTTTTCTTTTCTTTTCTTTTCTTTTCTTTTCTTTTCTTTTCTTTTCTTTTCTTCTCTTCTCTTCTCTTTTCTTTTCTTTTCTTTTCTTTTCTTTTCTTTTCTTTTCTTTTCTTTTCTTTTCTTATTTTTTTTTATTTCAGTTTTTTTACTTTCTTTTTTTATGTTTTTTTTTATTTTAATCTATTTTTGTATTTTACTTTGTTTTCTTTTCTTGTCTTTTCTTTTCTTTTCTTTTCTTTTCTTTTCTTTTCTTTTCTTTTCTTTTCTTTTCTTTCTTACCGTGGTTAGGACTTTTCTTTTCTTTTCTTTTCTTATATTTATTTTTTTTATTTCAGTTTTTTTACTTTCTTTTTTTGTTTTTTTTATTTTAATCTATTTTTGTAGTTTACTTTGTTATATATATTTTTTTCTTTTCTTTTCTTTTCAGTTCTTTTCTTTTCTTTTCTTTTCTTTTCTTTTCTTTTCTTTTCTTTTCTTTTCTTTTCTTTTCTTTTCTTTTCTTTTCTTTTCTTTTCTTTTCTTTTCTTTTCATTTCTTTTCTTTTCTTTTCTTTTCTTTTCTTTTCTTTTCTTTTCTTTTCTTTTCTTTTCTTTTCTTTTCTTTTCTTTTCTTTTCTTTTCTTTTCTTTTCTATTTCAATCAATTTTTGTATTTTACTTTGTTTTATATATATATTTAGTTTTTCTTATTTCATTCTATTAATTTACTTTAATTTAATATAATTTAATTTAATTTAGTATATAGTATATTTTTCTTTTCTTTCCTTTTCTTTTCTTATATTTATTTTTTTATTTCAGTTTTTTTACTTTCTTTTTTTATGTTTTTTTTTTATTTTAATCTATTTTTGTATTTTACTTTTTCTTTTCTTTTCTTTTCTTTTCTTTTCTTTTCTTTTCTTTTCTTTTCTTTTCTTTTCTTTTCTTTTCTTTTCTTTTCTTTTCTTTTCTTTTCTTTTCTTTTCTTTTCTTTTCTTTTCTTTTCTTTTCTTTTCTTTCCTTTTCTTTTCTTTTCTTTTCTTTTCTTTTCTTTTCTTTTCTTTTCTTTTCTTATATTTATTTTTTTTATTTCAGTTTTTTTACTTTCTTTTTTTGTTTTTTTTATTTTAATCTATTTTTGTAGTTTACTTTGTTATATATATATTTTTCTTTTCTTTTCTTTTCAGTTCTTTTCTTTTCTTTTTTTTTCTTTTCTTTTCATTTCTTTTCTTTTCTTTTCTTTTCAGTTCTTTTCTTTTCTTTTCTTTTCTTTTATTTTCTTTTCTTTTCTTTTCTTTTCTTTTCTTTTCTTTTCTTTTCTTTTCTTTTCTTTTCTTTTCTTTTCTTTTCTTTTCTTTTCTTTTCTTTTCTTTTCTTTTCTTTTCTTTTCTTTTCTTTTCTTTTCTTTTCTTTTCTTTTCTTTTCTTTTCTTTTCTTTTCTTTTCTTTTCTATTTCAGTTTTTTTATTTTCTTTTTTATGTTTTTTTTATTTCATTCTATTAATTTAATTTAATTTAATATAATTTAATTTAATTTAATATAATTTCATTTAATTTAATTAAATTAAATTTAATTTAATTTAATTTATTTTAATATAATTTAATTTAATTTAGTTTAATTTAACTTAAATTGATTTAATTTAATTTAATTTAATTTAATTTAATTTCTTTTCTTTTCTTTTCTTTTCTTTTCTTAAATTCAGTTTTTTTACTTTCTTTTTTTATGTTTTTTTTTTATTTTAATCTATTTTTGTATTTCACTTTGTTTTCTTTTCTTTTCTTTTCTTTTCTTTTCTTTTCTTTTCTTTTCTTTTCTTTTCTTTTCTTTTCTTTTCTTTTCTTTTCTTTTCTTTTCTTTCCTTTTTCTTTTCTTTTCTTTTCTTTTCTTTTCTTTCCTTTTCTTTTCTTTTCTTTTCTTTTCTTTTCTTTTCTTTTCTTTTCTTTTCTTTCCTTTTTCTTTTCTTTTCTTTTCTTTTATTTTCTTTTTTTTTCTTTTTTTTTCTTTTCTTTCTTACCGTGGTTAGGACTTTTCTTTTCTTTTCTTTTCTTTTCTTTTCATTTCTTTTCTTTTCTTTTCTTTTCTTTTCTTTTCTTTTCTTTTCTTTTCTTTTCTTTTCTTTTCTTTTCTTTTCTTTTCTTTTCTATTTCAGTTTTTTTATTTCCTTTTTTTATGTTTTTCTTATTTCAATCAATTTATGTATTTTACTTTGTTTTATATATATATTTAGTTTTTTTTATTTCATTCTATTAATTTAATTTAATTTAATATAATTTAATTTAATTTAATATAATTTCATTTAATTTAATTAAATTAAATTAAATTTAATTTAATTTATTTTAATATAATTTAATTTAATTTAGTTTAATTTAACTTAAATTGATTTAATTTAATTTAATTTAATTTAATTTCTTTTCTTTTCTTTTCTTAAATTTATTTTTTTTTATTTCAGTTTTTTTACTTTATTTTTTTTATGTTTTTTCTTTTTCTTTTCTTTTCTTTTCTTATATTTATTTTTTTTATTTCAGTTTTTTTACTTTCTTTTTTTATGTTTTTTTTTATTTTAATCTATTTTTGTATTTTATTTTGTTATTTCTTTTCTTTTCTTTTCTTTTCTTTTCTTTTCTTTTCTTTACTTTTCTTTTCTTTTCTTTTCTTTTCTTTTCTTTTCTTTTCTTTTCTTTTCTTTTCTTTTCTTTTCTTTTCTTTTCTTTTCTTTTCTTTTCTTTTCTTTTCTTTTCTTTTCTTTTCTTTTCTTTTCTTTTCTTTTATTTTCTTTTCTTTTCTTTTCTTTTCTTTTCTTTTGTTTTCTTTCCTTTTCTTCTCTTTTCTTTTATTTCATTTTCTTTTCTTTTCTTTTCTTCCTTTTCTTTTCTTTTCTTTTCTTTTCTTTTCTTTTCTTTTCTTTTCTTTTCTTTTCTTTTCTTTTCTTTTCTTTTCTTTTCTTTTCTTTTCTTTTCTTTTCTTTTCTTTTCTTTTCTTTTCTTTTCTTTTCTTTTCTTTTCTTTTCTTTTCTTTTCTTTTCTTTTCTTTTCTTTTCTTTTCTTTTCTTTTCTTTTCTATTTCAGTTTTTTTATTTTCTTTTTTTATGTTTTTTTTTATTTCAATCAATTTTTGTATTTTACTTTGTTTTATATATATATTTAGTTTTTTATTTCATTCTATTAATTTATTTTAATTTAATTTAATTTAATTTAATTTAATTTATTTTAATTTAATTTCTTTTCTTTTTTTTTCTTTTCTTAAATTTATTTTTTTTTATTTCAGTTTAATTATTTAATTTAATCTATTTTTGTATTTTACTTTGTTATATATATATTTTCTTTTCTTTTCTTTTCTTTTCTTTTCTTTTCTTTTCTTTTCTTTTCTTTTCTTTTCTTTTCTTTTCTTTTCTTTTCTTTTCTTTTCTTTTCTTTTCTTTTCTTTTCTTTTCTTTTCTTTTCTTTTCTATTTCAGTTTTTTTATTTCCTTTTTTTATGTTTTTCTTATTTCAATCAATTTATGTATTTTACTTTGTTTTATATATATATTTAGTTTTTTTTATTTCATTCTATTAATTTAATTTAATTTAATATAATTTAATTTAATTTAATATAATTTCATTTAATTTAATTAAATTAAATTTAATTTAATTTATTTTAATATAACTTAATTTAATTTAGTTTAATTTAACTTAAATTGATTTAATTTAATTTAATTTAATTTAATTTCTTTTCTTTTCTTTTCTTAAATTTATTTTTTTTTATTTCAGTTTTTTTACTTTATTTTTTTTATGTTTTTTCTTTTTCTTTTCTTTTCTTTTCTTATATTTATTTTTTTTATTTCAGTTTTTTTACTTTCTTTTTTTATGTTTTTTTTTATTTTAATCTATTTTTGTATTTTACTTTGTTATTTCTTTTCTTTTCTTTTCTTTTCTTTTCTTTTCTTTTCTTTTCTTTTCTTTTCTTTTCTTTTCTTTTCTTTTCTTTTCTTTTCTTTTCTTTTCTTTTCTTTTCTTTTCTTTTCTTTTCTTTTCTTTTGTTTTCTTTCCTTTTCTTCTCTTTTCTTTTATTTCATTTTCTTTTCTTTTCTTTTCTTTTCTTTTCTTTTCTTTTCTTTTCTTTTCTTTTCTTTTCTTTTCTTTTCTTTTCTTTTCTTTTCTTTTCTTTTCTTTTCTTTTCTTTTCTTTTCTTTTCTTTTCTTTTCTTTTCTTTTCTTTTCTTTTCTTTTCTTTTCTTTTCTTTTCTTTTCTTTTCTTTTCTATTTCAGTTTTTTTATTTTCTTTTTTTATGTTTTTTTTTATTTCAATCAATTTTTGTATTTTACTTTGTTTTATATATATATTTAGTTTTTTATTTCATTCTATTAATTTATTTTAATTTAATTTAATTTAATTTAATTTAATTTATTTTAATTTAATTTCTTTTCTTTTTTTTTCTTTTCTTAAATTTATTTTTTTTTATTTCAGTTTAATTATTTAATTTAATCTATTTTTGTATTTTACTTTGTTATATATATATTTTCTTTTCTTTTCTTTTCTTTTCTTTTCTTTTCTTTTCTTTTCTTTTCTTTTCTTTTCTTTTCTTTTCTTTTCTTTTCTATTTCAGTTTTTTTATTTCCTTTTTTTATGTTTTTCTTATTTCAATCAATTTATGTATTTTACTTTGTTTTATATATATATTTAGTTTTTTTTATTTCATTCTATTAATTTAATTTAATTTAATATAATTTAATTTAATTTAATATAATTTCATTTAATTTAATTAAATTAAATTAAATTTAATTTAATTTATTTTAATATAATTTAATTTAATTTAGTTTAATTTAACTTAAATTGATTTAATTTAATTTAATTTAATTTAATTTCTTTTCTTTTCTTTTCTTAAATTTATTTTTTTTTATTTCAGTTTTTTTACTTTATTTTTTTATGTTTTTTCTTTTTCTTTTCTTTTCTTTTCTTATATTTATTTTTTTTATTTCAGTTTTTTTACTTTCTTTTTTTATGTTTTTTTTTATTTTAATCTATTTTTGTATTTTAATCTATTTTTGTATTTTACTTTGTTATTTCTTTTCTTTTCTTTTCTTTTCTTTTCTTTTCTTTTCTTTTCTTTTCTTTTCTTTTCTTTTCTTTTCTTTTCTTTTCTTTTCTTTTCTTTTCTTTTCTTTTCTTTTCTTTTCTTTTCTTTTCTTTTCTTTTCTTTTCTTT
>JAWMAG010000082.1:672500-675000 GCA_037013455.1 Ceratitis rosa | reverse complement strand
GTTTTATGTATATATTTAGTTTTTTATTTCATTCTATTAATTTATTTTAATTTAATTTAATTTAATTTAATTTATTTTAATTTAATTTCTTTTCTTTTCTTTTCTTAAATTTATTTTTTTTTATTTCAGTTTAATTATTTAATTTAATCTATTTTTGTATTTTACTTTGTTATATATATATTTTCTTTTCTTTTCTTTTCTTTTCTTTTCTTTTCTTTTCTTTTCTTTTCTTTTCTTTTCTTTTCTTTTCTTTTCTTTACTTTTTTTTTTTTTTTTTTCTTTTCTTTTCTTTTCTTTTCTTTTCTTTTCTTTTCTTTTCTTTTCTTTACTTTTCTTTTCTTTTCTTTTCTTTTCTTTTCTTTTCTTTTCTTTTCTCTTCTTTTCTTTTCTTTTATTATTTATTTTTTATTTTAATTTAATTTTAATTTAATTTCATTTATTTTAATATAATTTAATTTAATTTAGTTTCATTTCTTTTCTTTTCTTTTCTTTTCTTTTCTTATATTTATTTTTTTTTATTTCAGTTTTTTTACTTTCTTTTTTTATGTTTTTTTTATTTTAATCTATTTTTGTATTTTACTTTGTTTTCTTTTCTTTTCTTTTCTTTTATTTTCTTTTCTTTTCTTTTCTTTTCTTTTCTTTTCTTTTCTTTTCTTTTCTTTTCTTTTCTTTTCTTTTCTTTTCTTTTCTTTTCTTTTCTTTTCTTTTCTTTTGTTTCCTTTTCTATTTCAGTTTTTTTATTTTCTTTTTCTATGTTTTTTTTTTATTTCAATCAATTTTTGTATTTTACTTTGTTTTATATATATATTTAGTTTTTTATTTCATTCTATTAATTTATTTTAATTTATTTTATTTAATTTAATTTAATTTAATTTAATTTAATTTAATTTAATTTAATTTAATTTAATTTAATTTAATTTAAATTTATTTAATTTAATTTAAATTGATTTAATTTAATTTAAATTGATTTAATTTAATTTAATTTAATTTAATTTAATTTCTTTTCTTTTCTTTTCTTAAATTTATTTTTTTTTATTTCAGTTTAATTATTTAATTTAATTTTTTTTTGTATTTTACTTTGTTATATATATATTTTCTTTTCTTTTCTTTTCTTTTCTTTTCTTTTCTTTTCTTTTCTTTTCTTTTCTTTTCTTTTCTTTTCTTTTCTTTTCTTTTCTTTTCTTTTCTTTTCTTTTCTTTTCTTTTCTTTTCTTTTCTTTACTTTTCTTTTCTTTTCTTTTCTTTTCTTTTCTTTTCTTTTCTTTACTTTTCTTTTCTTTTCTTTTCTTTTCTTTTCTTTTCTTTTCTTTTCTTTTCTTTTCTTTTATTATTTATTTTTTATTTTAATTTAATTTTAATTTAATTTCATTTATTTTAATATAATTTAATTTAATTTAGTTTCATTTCTTTTCTTTTCTTTTCTTTTCTTATATTTATTTTTTTTTATTTCAGTTTTTTTACTTTCTTTTTTTAAGTATTTTTTTATTTTAATCTATTTTTGTATTTTACTTTGTTTTCTTTCATTTTCTTTTCTTTTCTTTTCTTTTCTTTTCTTTTCTTTTCTTTTCTTTTCTTTTCTTTTCTTTTCTTTTCTTTTCTTTTCTTTTCTTTTCTTTTCTTTTCTTTTCTTTTCTTTTCTTTTCTTTTCTTTTCTTTTCTTTTCTTTTCTTTTCTTTTCTTTTCTTTTCTTTTCTTTTCTTTTCTTTTCTTTTCTTTTCTTTTCTTTTCTTTTCTTTCCTTTTTCTTTTCTTTTCTTTTCTTTTCTTTTTTTTTCTTTTCTTTCTTACCGTGGTTAGGACTTTTCTTTTCTTTTCTTTTCTTATATTTATTTTTTTTATTTCAGTTTTTTTACTTTCTTTTTTTATGTTTTTTTATTTTAATCTATTTTTGTATTTTACTTTGATATATATATATTTTTCTTTTCTTTTCTTTTCTTTTCATTTCTTTTCTTTTCTTTTCTTTTCTTTTCTTTTCTTTTCTTTTCTTTTCTTTTCTTTTCTTTTCTTTTTTTTTCTTTTCTTTTCTTTTCTTTTCTTTTCTTTTCTTTTCTTTTCTTTTCTTTTCTTTTCTTTTTTTTTCTTTTCTTTTCTTTTCTTTTCTTTTCTTTTCTTTTCTTTTCTTTTCTTTTCTTTTCTTTTCTTTTCTTTTCTTTTCTTTTCTTTTCTTTTCTTTTCTTTTCTTTTCTTTTCTTTTCTTTTCTTTTCTTTTCTTTTATTATTTATTTTTTATTTTAATTTAATTTTAATTTAATTTCATTTATTTTAATATAATTTAATTTAATTTAGTTTCATTTCTTTTCTTTTCTTTTCTTATATTTATTTTTTTTTCTTTCAGTTTTTTTACTTTCTTTTTTTGTATTTTACTTTCTTTTCTTTTCTTTTCTTTTCTTTTCTTTTCTTTTCTTTTCTTTTCTTTTCTTTTCTTTTCTTTTCTTTTCTTTTCTTTTCTTTTCTTTTCTTTTCTTTTCTTTTCTTTTCTTTTCTTTTCTTTTCTTTTCTAT
>JAWMAG010000082.1:665000-667500 GCA_037013455.1 Ceratitis rosa | reverse complement strand
TTTTCTTTTCTTTTCTTTTATTTTCTTTTCTTTTCTTTTATTTTCTTTTCTTTTCTTTTCTTTTCATATCTTTTCTTTTCTTTTCTTTTCTTTTCTTTTATTTCCTTTTCTTTTCTTTTCTTTTCTTTTCTTTTCTTTTCTTTTCTTTTCTTTTCTTTTCTTTTCTTTTCTTTTCTTTTTTTTTCTTTTCTTTTCTTTTCTTTTCTTTTCTTTTCTTTTCTTTTCTTTTCTTTTCTTTCCTTTTCTTTTCTTTTCTTTTCTTTTCTTTTCTTTTTTTCTTTTTTCTTTTTTTTATTTTCTTTTTTTATGTTTTTATTATTTCAATCAATTTATGTATTTTACTTTGTTTTATATATATATTTAGTTTTTTTTATTTCATTCTATTAATTTAATTTAATTTAATTTAATTTAATTTCTTTTCTTTTCTTAAATTTATTTTTTTTTATTTCAGTTTTTTTACTTTATTTTTTTATGTTTTTTTTTATTTTAATATATTTTTGTATTTTACTTTGATATATAAATATTTTTCTTTTCTTTTCTTTTCTTTTCTTATATTTATTTTTTTTATTTCAGTTTATTTACTTTCTTTTTTTATGTTTTTTTTTATTTTAATCTATTTTTGTATTTTACTTTGTTATTTCTTTTCTTTTCTTTTCTTTTCTTTTCTTTTCTTTTCTTTTCTTTTCTTTTCTTTTCTTTTCTTTTCTTTTCTTTTCTTTTCTTTTCTTTTCTTTTCTTTTCTTTTCTTTTCTTTTCTTTTCTTTTCTTTTCTTTTCTTTTCTTTTCTTTTCTTTTCTTTTCTTATATTTATTTTTTTTATTTCAGTTTTTTTACTTTCTTTTTTTATGTTTTTTTTTATTTTAATCTATTTTTGTATTTTACTTTGTCATTTCTTTTCTTTTCTTTTCTTTTCTTTTCTTTTCTTTTCTTTTCTTTTCTTTTCTTTTCTTTTCTTTTCTTTTCTTTTCTTTTCTTTTCTTTTCTTTTCTTTTCTTTTCTTTTCTTTTATTTTCTTTTCTTTTGTTTTCTTTCCTTTTCTTTCCTTTTCTTTCCTTTTCTTTTCTTTTCTTTTCTTTTCTTTTCTTTTCTTTTCTTTTCTTTTCTTTTCTTTTCTTTTCTTTTCTTTTCTTTTCTTTTCTTTTCTTTTCTTTTCTTTTCTTTTCTTTTCTTTTCTTTTCTTTTCTTTTCTTTTCTTTTCTTTTCTTTTCTTTTCTTTCGTTGTCTTTCCTTTTCTTCTCTTTTCTTTTATTTCATTTTCTTTTCTTTTCTTTTCTTCCTTTTCTTTTCTTTTCTTTTCTTTTCTTTTCTTTTCTTTTCTTTTCTTTTCTTTTCTTTTCTTTTCTTTTCTTTTCTTTTCTTTTCTTTTCTTTTCTTTTCTTTTCTTTTCTTTTCTTTTCTTTTCTTTTCTTTTCTTTTCTTTTCTTTTCTTTTCTTTTCTTTTCTTTTCTTTTCTATTTCAGTTTTTTTATTTTCTTTTTTTATGTTTTTTTTTATTTCAATCAATTTTTGTATTTTACTTTGTTTTATGTATATATTTAGTTTTTTATTTCATTCTATTAATTTATTTTAATTTAATTTAATTTAATTTAATTTATTTTAATTTAATTTCTTTTCTTTTCTTTTCTTAAATTTATTTTTTTTTATTTCAGTTTAATTATTTAATTTAATCTATTTTTGTATTTTACTTTGTTATATATATATTTTCTTTTCTTTTCTTTTCTTTTCTTTTCTTTTCTTTTCTTTTCTTTTCTTTTCTTTTCTTTTCTTTTCTTTTCTTTTCTTTTCTTTTCTTTTCTTTTCTTTTCTTTTCTTTTCTTTTCTTTTCTTTTCTTTTCTTTTCTTTTCTTTTCTTTTCTTTTCTTTTCTTTTCTTTTCTTTTCTTTTCTTTTCTTTTCTTTTCTTTTCTTTTCTTTTCTTTTCTTTTCTTTTCTTTTCTTTTCTTTTCTTTTCTTTCCTTTCCTTTTCTTTTCTTTTCTTTTCTTTTCTTTTCTTTTCTTTTCTTTTCTTTTCTTTTCTTATGTTTTCTTTTCTTTTCTTTTCTTTTCTTTTCTTTTCTTTTCTTTTCTTTTCTTTTCTTTTCTTTTCTTTTCTTTTCTTTTCTTTTCTTTTCTTTTCTTCTCTTTTCTTATGTTTTCTTTTCTTTTCTTTTCTTTTCTTTTCTTTTCTTTTCTTTTCTTTTCTTTTCTTTTCTTTTCTTTTCTTTTCTTTTCTTTTCTTTTCTTTTCTTTTATTTTCTTTTCTTTTCTTTTCTTTTCTTTTCTTTTCTTTTCTTTTCTTTTCTTTTCTTTTCTTTTCTTTTCTTTTCTTTTCTTTTCTTTTCTTTTCTTTTCTTTTCTTTTCTTTTCTTTTCTTTTCTTTTCTTTTCTTTTCTTTTCTTTTCTTTTCTTTTCTTTTCTTTTCTTTTCTTTTCTTTTCTTTTCTTTCCTTTTTCTTTTCTTTTCTTTTCTTTTCTTTTCTTTTCTTTTCTTTTCTTTTCTTTTCTTTTCTTTTCTTTTCTTTT
>JAWMAG010000082.1:305000-655000 GCA_037013455.1 Ceratitis rosa | reverse complement strand
TTTAATTTCTTTTCTTTTCTTTTCTTAAATTTATTTTTTTTTATTTCAGTTTAATTATTTAATTTAATCTATTTTTGTATTTTACTTTGTTATATATATATTTTCTTTTCTTTTCTTTTCTTTTCTTTTCTTTTCTTTTCTTTTCTTTTCTTTTCTTTTCTTTTCTTTTCTTTTCTTTTCTTTTCTTTTCTTTTCTTTTCTTTTCTTTTCTTTTCTTTTCTTTTCTTTTCTTTTCTTTTCTTTTCTTTTCTTTTCTTTTCTTTTCTTTTCTTTTCTTTTCTTTTCTTTTCTTTTCTTTTCTTTTCTTTTCTTTTCTTTTCTTTTCTTTTGTTTTCTTATGTTTTCTTTTCTTTTCTTTTCTTTTCTTTTCTTTTCTTTTCTTTTCTTTTCTTTTCTTTTCTTTTCTTTTCTTCTCTTTTCTTATGTTTTCTTTTCTTTTCTTTTCTTTTCTTTTCTTTTATTTTCTTTTCTTTTCTTTTCTTTTCTTTTCTTTTCTTTTCTTTTCTTTTCTTTTCTTTTCTTTTCTTTTCTTTTCTTTTCTTTTCTTTTATTTTATTTTCTTTTCTTTTCTTTTCTTTTCTTTTCTTTTCTTTTCTTTTCTTTTCTTTTACTTTTCTTTTCTTTTCTTTTCTTTTCTTTTCTTTTCTTTTCTTTTCTTTTCTTTTCTTTTCTTTTCTTTTCTTTTCTTTTCTTTCCTTTTTCTTTTCTTTTCTTTTCTTTTCTTTTCTTTTCTTTTCTTTTCTTTTCTTTTCTTTTCTTTTCTTTTCTTTTTTTTCTCTTCCTTACCGTGGTTAGGACTTTTCTTTTCTTTTCTTTTCTTATATTTATTTTTTTTATTTCAGTTTTTTTACTTTCTTTTTTTGTTTTTTTATTTTAATCTATTTTTGTAGTTTACTTTGTTATATATATATTTTTCTTTTCTTTTCTTTTCTTTTCTTTTCTTTTCTTTTCTTTTCTTTTCTTTTCTTTTCGTTTCTTTTCTTTTCTTTTCTTTTCTTTTCTTTTCTTTTCTTTTCTTTTCTTTTCTTTTCGTTTCTTTTCTTTTCTTTTCTTTTCTTTTCTTTTTTTATTTTCTTTTTTTATGTTTTTCTTATTTCAATCAATTTTTGTATTTTACTTTGTTTTATATATATATTTAGTTTTTTTTATTTCATTCTATTAATTTAATTTAATTTAATATACCAGGTGTACAAGTATGAAATGTTTTTTTTTTTAAATTAAAAAACACGTTAAATTTTGTGGAAAAAGAAAAAATCATTTATTCAAAGTATTTGCCGTCGCTAGCTACACATTTTTCCCATCTCTCGGGCAATTTGTGGATTCCACGCCAGTAGAACTCATCGTCTTTTGCGGCGAACCATTCATCGAGCCATTTTTTCACACTTTCGTAAGAATCGAAGCGCTGCTCAGCGAGTGCGTGTCCCATCGAAGCGAATAGGTGGTAATCGGATGGGGTCTGGTGAGTAAGCCGCATGCGGAAGCACTTCCCAATTGAGTGTTTCCAACGTGTCGCGAACCGCTCTTGCCGTATGTGATGGAGCGTTGTCATGGAGAAAAATGACCTTGTGTTGTCTTTTTTGATATTCCGGTCGTTTTCTCTGAAGCGCACGGTTCAAATTGATCAATTGTTGTTGGTAGCTTGCCGTATTTGCGTTTGAGCATCGTCTTCATCCAATAATGCTTGCAGTTCGGCGTCTTCGAACCTTTTTGGTGGTTTTCCGTGCTCTTTGTCGTCGACGTCAAAATCACCACTTTTGAAGCGTTGAAACCACCGTTCACACGTTTTCACAGTTGGTACTTGTTCGCCAAAGGCTTCAACAAGCATTCGGTGCGATTCCGCAGCTGTTTTCTTCAAATGAAAACAGAAAATTAACACTGTCCGCGTTTGCTCTTTATTCGGCACGAAACTCGACATGTTGACTGCACTGAGAGTAAACGATAATGACGCTCGATTCGCGCAAAACTATGGTGGTTCGACAGTCAAGGTTGACACTTCACAAGGTCAAAGTTTTATGACAATCGATAAATATTTACGTTTGCGAGACATCTATATGTTCGAACCGACATTTCATACTTGTACACCTGGTAATTTAATTTAATTTAATTTAATATAATTTCATTTAATTTAATTAAATTAAATTTAATTTAATTTAATTTATTTAATATAAATTAATTTAGTTTAGTTTAATTTAACTTAAATTGATTTAATTTAATTTAATTTAATTTAATTTCTTTTCTTTTCTTTTCTTAAATTTATTTTTTTTTTATTTCAGTTTTTTTACTTTATTTTTTTTATGTTTTTTATGTTTTTTTTATTTTAATCTATTTTTGTATTTTACTTTGATATATATATATTTTTCTTTTCTTTTCTTTTCTTTTCTTATATTTATTTTTTTTATTTCAGTTTTTTTACTTTCTTTTTTTATGTTATTTTTTTTATTTTAATTTAATTTTAATTTAATTTCTTTTATTTTAATATAATTTAATTTAATTTAGTTTCATTTCTTTTCTTTTCTTTTCTTATATTTATTTTTTTTATTTCAGTTTTTTTACTTTCTTTTTTTATGTTTTTTTTTTATTTTAATCTATTTTTGTATTTTACTTTGTCATTTCTTTTCTTTTCTTTTCTTTTCTTCTCTTTTCTTTTCTTTTCTTTTCTTTTCTTTTCTTTTCTTTTCTTTTCTTTTCTTTTCTTTTCTTTTCTTTTCTTTTCTTTTCTTTTCTTTTCTTTTCTTTTCTTTTCTTTTCTTTTATTTTCTTTTCTTTTGTTTTCTTTCCTTTTCTTTCCTTTTCTTTCCTTTTCTTTTCTTTTCTTTTCTTTTCTTTTCTTTTCTTTTCTTTTCTTTTCTTTTCTTTTCTTTTCTTTTCTTTTCTTTTCTTTTCTTTTCTTTTCTTTTCTTTTCTTTTCTTTTCTTTTCTTTTCTTTTCTTTTCTTTTCTTTTCTTTTCTTCCTTTTCTTTTATTTTCTTTTCTTTTCTTTTCTTTTCTTTTCTTTTCTTTTCTTTTCTTTTCTTTTCTTTTCTTTTCTTTTCTTTTCTATTTCAGTTTTTTTATTTTCTTTTTTTATGTTTTTTTTTATTTCAATCAATTTTTGTATTTTACTTTGTTTTATGTATATATTTAGTTTTTTATTTCATTCTATTAATTTATTTTAATTTAATTTAATTTAATTTAATTTATTTTAATTTAATTTCTTTTCTTTTCTTTTCTTAAATTTATTTTTTTTTATTTCAGTTTAATTATTTAATTTAATCTATTTTTGTATTTTACTTTGTTATATATATATTTTCTTTTCTTTTCTTTTCTTTTCTTTTCTTTTCTTTTCTTTTCTTTTCTTTTCTTTTCTTTTCTTTTCTTTTCTTTTCTTTTCTTTTCTTTTCTTTTCTTTTCTTTTCTTTTCTTTTCTTTTCTTTTCTTTTCTTTTCTTTTCTTTCCTTTTCTTTTCTTTTCTTTTCTTTTCTTTTCTTTTCTTTTCTTTTCTTTTCTTTTCTTTTCTTTTCTTTTCTTTTCTTTCCTTTTTCTTTTATTTCATTTTCTTTTCTTTTCTTTTCTTCCTTTTCTTTTCTTTTCTATTCTTTTCTTTTCTTTTCTTTTCTTTTCTTTTCTTTTCTTTTCTTTTCTTTTCTATTTCAGTTTTTTTATTTTCTTTTTTTATGTTTTTTTTTTATTTCAATCAATTTTTGTATTTTACTTTGTTTTATATATATATTTAGTTTTTTATTTCATTCTATTAATTTATTTTAATTTAATTTAATTTAATTTAATTTATTTTAATTTAATTTCTTTTCTTTTCTTTTCTTTTCTTAAATTTATTTTTTTTTATTTCAGTTTAATTATTTCTTTTCTTTTCTTTTCTTTTCTTTTCTTTTCTTTTCTTTTCTTTTCTTTTCTTTTCTTTTCTTTTCTTTTCTTTTCTTTTCTTTTCTTTTCTTTTCTTTTCTTTTCTTTTCTTTTCTTTTCTTTTCTTTTCTTTTCTTTTCTTTTCTTTTCTTTTCTTTTCTTTTCTTTTCTTTTCTTTTCTTTTCTTTTCTTTTCTTTTCTTTTCTTTTCTTTTTTTTCTCTTCCTTACCGTGGTTAGGACTTTTCTTTTCTTTTCTTTTCTTTTCTTTTCTTTTCTTTTCTTTTCTTTTCTTTTTTTTCTCTTCCTTACCGTGGTTAGGACTTTTCTTTTCTTTTCTTTTCTTATATTTATTTTTTTTATTTCAGTTTTTTTACTTTCTTTTTTTGTTTTTTTATTTTAATCTATTTTTGTAGTTTACTTTGTTATATATATATTTTTCTTTTCTTTTCTTTTCTTTTCTTTTCTTTTCTTTTCTTTTCTTTTCTTTTCTTTTCGTTTCTTTTCTTTTCTTTTCTTTTCTTTTCTTTTCTTTTCTTTTCTTTTCTTTTCTTTTCTTTTCGTTTCTTTTCTTTTCTTTTCTTTTCTTTTCTTTTTTTATTTTCTTTTTTTATGTTTTTCTTATTTCAATCAATTTTTGTATTTTACTTTGTTTTATATATATATTTAGTTTTTTTTATTTCATTCTATTAATTTAATTTAATTTAATATACCAGGTGTACAAGTATGAAATGTTTTTTTTTTTAAATTAAAAAACACGTTAAATTTTGTGGAAAAAGAAAAAATCATTTATTCAAAGTATTTGCCGTCGCTAGCTACACATTTTTCCCATCTCTCGGGCAATTTGTGGATTCCACGCCAGTAGAACTCATCGTCTTTTGCGGCGAACCATTCATCGAGCCATTTTTTCACACTTTCGTAAGAATCGAAGCGCTGCTCAGCGAGTGCGTGTCCCATCGAAGCGAATAGGTGGTAATCGGATGGGGTCTGGTGAGTAAGCCGCATGCGGAAGCACTTCCCAATTGAGTGTTTCCAACGTGTCGCGAACCGCTCTTGCCGTATGTGATGGAGCGTTGTCATGGAGAAAAATGACCTTGTGTTGTCTTTTTTGATATTCCGGTCGTTTTCTCTGAAGCGCACGGTTCAAATTGATCAATTGTTGTTGGTAGCTTGCCGTATTTGCGTTTGAGCATCGTCTTCATCCAATAATGCTTGCAGTTCGGCGTCTTCGAACCTTTTTGGTGGTTTTCCGTGCTCTTTGTCGTCGACGTCAAAATCACCACTTTTGAAGCGTTGAAACCACCGTTCACACGTTTTCACAGTTGGTACTTGTTCGCCAAAGGCTTCAACAAGCATTCGGTGCGATTCCGCAGCTGTTTTCTTCAAATGAAAACAGAAAATTAACACTGTCCGCGTTTGCTCTTTATTCGGCACGAAACTCGACATGTTGACTGCACTGAGAGTAAACGATAATGACGCTCGATTCGCGCAAAACTATGGTGGTTCGACAGTCAAGGTTGACACTTCACAAGGTCAAAGTTTTATGACAATCGATAAATATTTACGTTTGCGAGACATCTATATGTTCGAACCGACATTTCATACTTGTACACCTGGTAATTTAATTTAATTTAATTTAATATAATTTCATTTAATTTAATTAAATTAAATTTAATTTAATTTAATTTATTTAATATAAATTAATTTAGTTTAGTTTAATTTAACTTAAATTGATTTAATTTAATTTAATTTAATTTAATTTCTTTTCTTTTCTTTTCTTAAATTTATTTTTTTTTTATTTCAGTTTTTTTACTTTATTTTTTTTATGTTTTTTATGTTTTTTTTTATTTTAATCTATTTTTGTATTTTACTTTGATATATATATATTTTTCTTTTCTTTTCTTTTCTTTTCTTATATTTATTTTTTTTATTTCAGTTTTTTTACTTTCTTTTTTTATGTTATTTTTTTTATTTTAATTTAATTTTAATTTAATTTCTTTTATTTTAATATAATTTAATTTAATTTAGTTTCATTTCTTTTCTTTTCTTTTCTTATATTTATTTTTTTTATTTCAGTTTTTTTACTTTCTTTTTTTATGTTTTTTTTTTATTTTAATCTATTTTTGTATTTTACTTTGTCATTTCTTTTCTTTTCTTTTCTTTTCTTTTCTTTTCTTTTCTTTTCTTTTCTTTTCTTTTCTTTTCTTTTCTTTTCTTTTCTTTTCTTTTCTTTTCTTTTCTTTTCTTTTCTTTTCTTTTCTTTTCTTTTCTTTTCTTTTCTTTTCTTTTCTTTTATTTTCTTTTCTTTTGTTTTCTTTCCTTTTCTTTCCTTTTCTTTCCTTTTCTTTTCTTTTCTTTTCTTTTCTTTTCTTTTCTTTTCTTTTCTTTTCTTTTCTTTTCTTTTCTTTTCTTTTCTTTTCTTTTCTTTTCTTTTCTTTTCTTTTCTTTTCTTTTCTTTTCTTTTCTTTCGTTGTCTTTCCTTTTCTTCTCTTTTCTTTTATTTCATTTTCTTTTCTTTTCTTTTCTTCCTTTTCTTTTATTTTCTTTTCTTTTCTTTTCTTTTCTTTTCTTTTCTTTTCTTTTCTTTTCTTTTCTTTTCTTTTCTTTTCTTTTCTTTTCTTTTCTTTTCTTTTCTATTTCAGTTTTTTTATTTTCTTTTTTTATGTTTTTTTTTATTTCAATCAATTTTTGTATTTTACTTTGTTTTATGTATATATTTAGTTTTTTATTTCATTCTATTAATTTATTTTAATTTAATTTAATTTAATTTAATTTATTTTAATTTAATTTCTTTTCTTTTCTTTTCTTAAATTTATTTTTTTTTATTTCAGTTTAATTATTTAATTTAATCTATTTTTGTATTTTACTTTGTTATATATATATTTTCTTTTCTTTTCTTTTCTTTTCTTTTCTTTTCTTTTCTTTTCTTTTCTTTTCTTTTCTTTTCTTTTCTTTTCTTTTCTTTTCTTTTCTTTTCTTTTCTTTTCTTTTCTTTTCTTTTCTTTTCTTTTCTTTTCTTTTCTTTCCTTTTCTTTTCTTTTCTTTTCTTTTCTTTTCTTTTCTTTTCTTTTCTTTTCTTTTCTTTTCTTTTCTTTTCTTTTCTTTTCTTTCCTTTTTCTTTTATTTCATTTTCTTTTCTTTTCTTTTCTTCCTTTTCTTTTCTTTTCTATTCTTTTCTTTTCTTTTCTTTTCTTTTCTTTTCTTTTCTTTTCTTTTCTTTTCTTTTCTTTTCTTTTCTATTTCAGTTTTTTTATTTTCTTTTTTTATGTTTTTTTTTATTTCAATCAATTTTTGTATTTTACTTTGTTTTATATATATATTTAGTTTTTTTTATTTCATTCTATTAATTTAATTTAATTTAATATAATTTAATTTAATTTAATATAATTTCATTTAATTTAATTAAATTAAATTTAATTTATTTTAATATAATTTAATTTAATTTAGTTTAATTTAACTTAAATTGATTTAATTTAATTTAATTTAATTTAATTTAATTTAATTTCATTTCTTTTCTTTTCTTAAATTTATTTTTTTTTATTTCAGTTTTTTTACTTTATTTTTTTTATGTTTTTTTTTATTTTAATATATTTTTGTATTTTACTTTGATATATATATATTTTTCTTTTCTTTTCTTTTCTTTTCTTATATTTATTTTTTTTATTTCAGTTTTTTTACTTTCTTTTTTTATGTTTTTTTTATTTTAATCTATTTTTGTATTTTACTTTGTTATTTCTTTTATTTTCTTTTCTTTTCTTTTCTTTTCTTTTCTTTTCTTTTCTTTTCTTTTCTTTTCTTTTCTTTTATTTTCTTTACTTTTCTTTTCTTTTCTTTTCTTTTCTTTTCTTTTCTTTTCTTTTCTTTTCTTTTCTTTTCTTTTCTGTTCTTTTCTTTTCTTTTGTTTTCTTTCCTTTTCTTCTCTTTTCTTTTATTTCATTTTCTTTTCTTTTCTTTTCTTCCTTTTCTTTTCTTCTCTTTTCTTTTCTTTTCTTTTCTTTTCTTTTCTTTTCTTTTCTTTCTTTTGTTTTCTTATCTTTTCTTTTCTTTTCTTTTCTTTTCTTTTCTTTTATTATTTATTTTTTATTTTAATTTAATTTTAATTTAATTTCATTTATTTTAATATAATTTAATTTAATTTAGTTTCATTTCTTTTCTTTTCTTATATTTATTTTTTTTTATTTCAGTTTTTTTACTTTCTTTTTTTTTTTTTATTTTAATCTATTTTTGTATTTTCTTTTCTTTTCTTTTCTTTTCTTTTCTTTTCTTTTCTTTTATTTTCTTTTCTTTACTTTTCTTTTCTTTTCTTTTCTTTTCTTTACTTTTCTTTTCTTTTCTTTTCTTTTCTTTTCTTTTCTTTTCTTTTCTTTTCTTTTCTTTTCTTTTCTTTTCTTTTCTTTTCTTTTCTTTCCTTTTTCTTTTCTTTTCTTTTCTTTTCTTTTATTTTCTTTTCTTTTCTTTTCTTTTTTTTTCTTTTCTTTTCTTTTCTTTTTTTTTCTTTTCTTTCTTACCGTGGTTAGGACTTTTCTTTTCTTTTCTTTTCTTATATTTATTTTTTTTATTTCAGTTTTTTTACTTTCTTTTTTTGTTTTTTTTTATTTTAATCTATTTTTGTAGTTTACTTTGTTATATATATATTTTTCTTTTCTTTTCTTTTCAGTTCTTTTCTTTTCTTTTCTTTTCTTTTCTTTTCTTTTCTTTTCTTTTCATTTCTTTTCTTATCTTTTCTTTTCTTTTCTTTTCTTTTCTTTTCTTTTCTTTTCTATTTCAGTTTTTTTATTTTCTTTTTTTATGTTTTTCTTATTTCAATCAATTTTTGTATTTTACTTTGTTTTATATATATATTTAGTTTTTTTATTTCATTCTATTAATTTAATTTAATTTAATATAATTTAATTTAATTTAATTTAATTTAATTTCATTTAATTTAATTAAATTAAATTTAATTTAATTTAATTTATTTTAATATAATTTAATTTAATTTAGTTTAATTTAACTTAAATTGATTTAATTTAATTTAATTTAATTTAATTTAATGTAATTTCTTTTCTTTTCTTTTCTTAAATTTATTTTTTTTTATTTCAGTTTTTTTACTTTATTTTTTTTATGTTTTTTTTTTATTTTAATCTTTGTTATATATATATTTTCTTTTCTTTTCTTTTCTTTTCTTATCTTTTCTTTTCTTTTCTTTTCTTTTCTTTTCTTTTCTTCTCTTTTCTTTTCTTTTCTTTTCTTTTCTTTTCTTTTCTTTTCTTTTCTTTTCTTTTCTTTTCTTTCTTTTGTTTTCTTATCTTTTCTTTTCTTTTCTTTTCTTTTCTTTTCTTTTCTTTTCTTTTCTTTTATTATTTATTTTTTATTTTAATTTAATTTTAATTTAATTTCATTTATTTTAATATAATTTAATTTAATTTAGTTTCATTTCTTTTCTTTTCTTATATTTATTTTTTTTTATTTCAGTTTTTTTACTTTCTTTTTTTATGTTTTTCTTTATTTTAATCTATTTTTGTATTTTACTTTGTTTTCTTTTCTTTTCTTTTCTTTTCTTTTCTTCTCTTTTCTTTTCTTTTCTTTTCTTTTCTTTTCTTTTCTTTTTTTTTCTTTTCTTTTCTTTTCTTTTCTTTTCTTTTCTTTTCTTTTCTTTTCTTTTCTTTTCTTTTCTTTTATTATTTATTTTTTATTTTAAATTAATTTTAATTTAATTTCATTTAGTTATTTAATTTAGTTTCATTTCTTTTCTTTTCTTTTCTTATATTTATTTTTTTTTTTCCTGTTTTTTTACTTTCTTTTTTTATGTTTATTTTTTCTATTTTTATTATTTTAATCTATTTTTGTATTTTACTTTGTTATATATATATTTTTCTTTTTTTTTTTTCATTTCTTTTCTTTTCTTTTCTTTTCTTTTCTTTTCTTTTCTTTTCTTTTCTTTTCTTTTCTTTTCTTTTCTTTTCTTTTCTTTTCTTTTCTTTTCTTTTCTTTTCTTTTCTTTTCTTTTCTTTTCTTTTCTTTTCTTTTCTTTTCTTTTCTTTTCTTTTCTTTTCTTTCCTTTTGTTTTCTTTCCTTTTGTTTTCTTTCCTTTTCTTCTCTTTTCTTTTATTTCATTTTCTTTTATTTTCTTTCTTTTCTTTTCTTTTCTTTTCTTTTCTTTTCTTTTCTTTTCTTTTCTTTTCTTTTCTTTTCTTTTCTTTTCTGAAATAGAAAGTTTTTTTATTTTCTTTTTTTATGTTTTTTTTATTTCAATCAATTTTTGTATTTTACTTTGTTTTATATATATATTTAGTTTTTTTATTTCATTCTATTAATTTATTTTAATTTAATTTTATTTAATTTAATTTAATTTAATATAATTTAATTTAATTTAATATAATTTCATTAAATTTAATTAAATTAAATTTAATTTAAATTAATTTATTTTAATTTAATTTAATTTAATTTATTTTAATATAATTTAATTTAATTTAGTTTAATTTAATTTAATTTAATTTAATTTAATTTAATTTAATTTAATTTAATATAATTTCATTTAATTTAATTAAATTAAATTAAAATTAATTTAATTTATTTTAATATAATTTAATTTAATTTAGTTTAATTTAATTCAATTTAATTTAATTTAATTTGATTTAATTTAATTTAATTTAATTTAATTTAATTTAATTTAATTTAATTTAATTTAATTTAATTTAATTTAATTTAATTTATTTTTATTTAATTTAATTTAATTTAATCTAATTTAATTTAATTTTTGGGTTTTCATTTAAATGGAACTGTTTCAGACCACATATTTTTTGGAAATAGTGAAAAAATTACAACAATAGCTTTGGACGGTAGAAGTTATAGCTGCTATTTCGGAAACCACCACGTTTCCTCATCAGACTTCTTTTTCCAGACACCTTAATTTAATTTAATCTAATTTAATTTAATTTAATTTAATTTAATTTAATTTAATTTAATTTAATTTAATTTAATTTAATTTAATTTAATTTAATGTAATTTAATTTAATTTAATTTAATTTAATTTAATTTAATTTAATTTAATTTAATTTAATTTAATTTAATTTAATTTAATTTAATTTAATTTAATTTAATTTAATTTAATTTATTTTAATTTAATTTAATTTAATTTAATTTAATTTAATTTAAATTTATTTAATTTAATTTAAATTGATTTAATTCAATTTAATTTAATTTAATTTAATTTGATTTAATTTAATTTAATTTAGTTTAATTTAAGTTAATTTATTTTAATTTATATTAATTTAATTTAATTTAGTTTAATTTAATTTAATTTAATTTAATTTAATTTAATTTAATTTAATTTAATTTAATTTAATTTAGTTTAATTTAATTTAATTTAATTTAATTTAATTTAATTTAATTTAATATAATTTAATTTAATTTAATTTAATTTAATTTAATTTAATTTAATTTAATTTAATTTAATTTAATTTAATTTAATTTAATTTAATTTAATTTAATTTAATTTAATATAATTTAATTTAATTTAATTTAATTTAATTTAATTTAATTTAATTTAATTTAATTTAATTTAATTTAATTTAATTTAATTTAATTTAATTTAATTTAATTTAATTTAATTTAATTTAATTTAATATAATTTAATTTAATTTAATTTAATTTAATTTAATTTAATTTAATTTAATTTAATTTAATTTAATTTAATTTAATTTAATTTAGTTTAATTTAATTTAATTTAATTTAATTTAATTTAATTTAATTTAATTTAATTTAATTTAATTTAATTTAATTTAATTTAATTTAATTTAATTTAATTTAATTTAATTTAATTTAATTTAATTTAATTTAATTTAATTTAATTTAATTTAATTTAATTTAATTTAATTTAATTTAATTTAATTTAATTTAATTTAATTTAATTTAATTTAATTTAATTTAATTTAATTTAATTTAATTTAATTTAATTTAATTTAATTTAATTTAATTTAATTTAATTTAATTTAATTTAATTTAATTTAATTTGAATTTAATTTAATTTAATTTAATTTAATTTAATTTAATTTAATTTAATTTAATTTAATTTAATTTAATTTAATTTAATTTAATTTAATTTAATTTAATTTAATTTAATTTAATTTAATTTAATTTAATTTAATTTAATTTAATTTAATTTAATTTAATTTAATTTAATTTAATTTAATTTAATTTAATTTAATTTAATTTAATTTAATTTAATTTAATTTAATTTAATTTAATTTAATTTAATTTAATTTAATTTAATTTAATTTAATTTAATTTAATTTAATTTAATTTAATTTAATTTAATTTAATTTAATTTAATTTAATTTAATTTAATTTAATTTAATTTAATTTAATTTAATTTAATTTAATTTAATTTAATTTAATTTAATTTAATTTAATTTAATTTAATTTAATTTAATTTAATTTAATTTAATTTAATTAATTTAATTTAATTTAATTTAATTTAATTTAATTTAATTTAATTTAATTTAATTTAATTTAATTTAATTTAATTTAATTTAATTTAATTTAATTTAATTTAATTTAATTTAATTTAATTTAATTTAATTTAATTTAATTTAATTTAATTTAATTTAATTTAATTTAATTTAATTTAATTTAATTTAATTTAATTTAATTTAATTTAATTTAATTTAATTTAATTTAATTTAATTTAATTTAATTTAATTTAATTTAATTTAATTTAATTTAATTTAATTTAATTTAATTTAATTTAATTTAATTTAATTTAATTTAATTTAATTTAATTTAATTTAATTTAATTTAATTTAATTTAATTTAATTTAATTTAATTTAATTTAATTTAATTTAATTTAATTTAATTTAATTTAATTTAATTTAATTTAATTTAATTTAATTTAATTTAATTTAATTTAATTTAATTTAATTTAATTTAATTTAATTTAATTTAATTTAATTTAATTTAATTTAATTTAATTTAATTTAATTTAATTTAATTTAATTTAATTTAATTTAATTTAATTTAATTTAATTTAATTTAATTTAATTTAATTTAATTTAATTTAATTTAATTTAATTTAATTTAATTTAATTTAATTTAATTTAATTTAATTTAATTTAATTTAATTTAATTTAATTTAATTTAATTTAATTTAATTTAATTTAATTTAATTTAATTTAATTTAATTTAATTTAATTTAATTTAATTTAATTTAATTTAATTTAATTTAATTTAATTTAATTTAATTTAATTTAATTTAATTTAATTTAATTTAATTTAATTTAATTTAATTTAATTTAATTTAATTTAATTTAATTTAATTTAATTTAATTTAATTTAATTTAATTTAATTTAATTTAATTTAATTTAATTTAATTTAATTTAATTTAATTTAATTTAATTTAATTTAATTTAATTTAATTTAATTTAATTTAATTTAATTTAATTTAATTTAATTTAATTTAATTTAATTTAATTTAATTTAATTTAATTTAATTTAATTTAATTTAATTTAATTTAATTTAATTTAATTTAATTTAATTTAATTTAATTTAATTTAATTTAATTTAATTTAATTTAATTTAATTTAATTTAATTTAATTTAATTTAATTTAATTTAATTTAATTTAATTTAATTTAATTTAATTTAATTTAATTTAATTTAATTTAATTTAATTTAATTTAATTTAATTTAATTTAATTTAATTTAATTTAATTTAATTTAATTTAATTTAATTTAATTTAATTTAATTTAATTTAATTTAATTTAATTTAATTTAATTTAATTTAATTTAATTTAATTTAATTTAATTTAATTTAATTTAATTTAATTTAATTTAATTTAATTTAATTTAATTTAATTTAATTTAATTTAATTTAATTTAATTTAATTTAATTTAATTTAATTTAATTTAATTTAATTTAATTTAATTTAATTTAATTTAATTTAATTTAATTTAATTTAATTTAATTTAATTTAATTTAATTTAATTTAATTTAATTTAATTTAATTTAATTTAATTTAATTTAATTTAATTTAATTTAATTTAATTTAATTTAATTTAATTTAATTTAATTTAATTTAATTTAATTTAATTTAATTTAATTTAATTTAATTTAATTTAATTTAATTTAATTTAATTTAATTTAATTTAATTTAATTTAATTTAATTTAATTTAATTTAATTTAATTTAATTTAATTTAATTTAATTTAATTTAATTTAATTTAATTTAATTTAATTTAATTTAATTTAATTTAATTTAGTTTAATTTAGTTTAATTTAATTTAATTTAATTTAATTTAATTTAATTTAATTTAATTTAATTTAATTTAATTTAATTTAATTTAATTTAATTTAATTTAATTTAATTTAATTTAATTTAATTTAATTTAATTTAATTTAATTTAATTTAATTTAATTTAATTTAATTTAATTTAATTTAATTTAATTTAATTTAATTTAATTTAATTTAATTTAATTTAATTTAATTTAATTTAATTTAATTTAATTTAATTTAATTTAATTTAATTTAATTTAATTTAATTTAATGTAATTTAATTTAATTTAATTTAATTTAATTTAATTTAATTTAATTTAATTTAATTTAATTTAATTTAATTTAATTTAATTTAATTTAATTTAATTTAATTTAATTTAATTTAATTTAATTTATTTTAATTTAATTTAATTTAATTTAATTTAATTTAATTTAAATTTATTTAATTTAATTTAAATTGATTTAATTCAATTTAATTTAATTTAATTTAATTTGATTTAATTTAATTTAATTTAGTTTAATTTAAGTTAATTTATTTTAATTTATATTAATTTAATTTAATTTAGTTTAATTTAATTTAATTTAATTTAATTTAATTTAATTTAATTTAATTTAATTTAATTTAATTTAGTTTAATTTAATTTAATTTAGTTTAATTTAATTTAATTTAATTTAATTTAATTTAATTTAATTTAATTTAATTTAATTTAATTTAATTTAATTTAATTTAATTTAATTTAATTTAATTTAATTTAATTTAATTTAATATAATTTAATTTAATTTATTTTAATTTAATTTAATTTAATTTAATTTAATTTAATTTAATTTAATTTAATTTAATTTAATTTAATTTAATTTAATTTAATATAATTTAATTTAATTTAATTTAATTTAATTTAATTTAATTTAATTTAATTTAATTTAATTTAATTTAATTTAATTTAATTTAATTTAATTTAATTTAATTTAATTTAATTTAATTTAATTTAATTTAATTTAATTTAATTTAATTTAATTTAATTTAATTTAATTTAATTTAATTTAATTTAATTTAATTTAATTTAATTTAATTTAATTTAATTTAATTTAATTTAATTTAATTTAATTTAATTTAATTTAATTTAATTTAATTTAATTTAATTTAATTTAATTTAATTTAATTTAATTTAATTTAATTTAATTTAATTTAATTTAATTTAATTTAATTTAATTTAATTTAATTTAATTTAATTTAATTTAATTTAATTTAATTTAATTTAATTTAATTTAATTTAATTTAATTTAATTTAATTTAATTTAATTTAATTTAATTTAATTTAATTTAATTTAATTTAATTTAATTTAATTTAATTTAATTTAATTTAATTTAATTTAATTTAATTTAATTTAATTTAATTTAATTTAATTTAATTTAATTTAATTTAATTTAATTTAATTTAATTTAATTTAATTTAATTTAATTTAATTTAATTTAATTTAATTTAATTTAATTTAATTTAATTTAATTTAATTTAATTTAATTTAATTTAATTTAATTTAATTTAATTTAATTTAATTTAATTTAATTTAATTTAATTTAATTTAATTTAATTTAATTTAATTTAATTTAATTTAATTTAATTTAATTTAATTTAATTTAATTTAATTTAATTTAATTTAATTTAATTTAATTTAATTTAATTTAATTTAATTTAATTTAATTTAATTTAATTTAATTTAATTTAATTTAATTTAATTTAATTTAATTTAATTTAATTTAATTTAATTTAATTTAATTTAATTTAATTTAATTTAATTTAATTTAATTTAATTTAATTTAATTTAATTTAATTTAATTTAATTTAATTTAATTTAATTTAATTTAATTTAATTTAATTTAATTTAATTTAATTTAATTTAATTTAATTTAATTTAATTTAATTTAATTTAATTTAATTTAATTTAATTTAATTTAATTTAATTTAATTTAATTTAATTTAATTTAATTTAATTTAATTTAATTTAATTTAATTTAATTTAATTTAATTTAATTTAATTTAATTTAATTTAATTTAATTTAATTTAATTTAATTTAATTTAATTTAATTTAATTTAATTTAATTTAATTTAATTTAATTTAATTTAATTTAATTTAATTTAATTTAATTTAATTTAATTTAATTTAATTTAATTTAATTTAATTTAATTTAATTTAATTTAATTTAATTTAATTTAATTTAATTTAATTTAATTTAATTTAATTTAATTTAATTTAATTTAATTTAATTTAATTTAATTTAATTTAATTTAATTTAATTTAATTTAATTTAATTTAATTTAATTTAATTTAATTTAATTTAATTTAATTTAATTTAATTTAATTTAATTTAATTTAATTTAATTTAATTTAATTTAATTTAATTTAATTTAATTTAATTTAATTTAATTTAATTTAATTTAATTTAGTTTAATTTAGTTTAATTTAGTTTAATTTAATTTAATTTAATTTAATTTAGTTTAATTTAGTTTAATTTAGTTTAATTTAGTTTAATTTAATTTAATTTAATTTAATTTAATTTAATTTAATTTAATTTAATTTAATTTAATTTAATTTAATTTAATTTAATTTAATTTAATTTAATTTAATTTAATTTAATTTAATTTAATTTAATTTAATTTAATTTAATTTAATTTAATTTAATTTAATTTAATTTAATTTAATTTAATTTAATTTAATTTAATTTAATTTAATTTAATTTAATTTAATTTAATTTAATTTAATTTAATTTAATTTAATTTAATTTAATTTAATTTAATTTAATTTAATTTAATTTAATTTAATTTAATTTAATTTAATTTAATTTAATTTAATTTAATTTAATTTAATTTAATTTAATTTAATTTAATTTAATTTAATTTAATTTAATTTAATTTAATTTAATTTAATTTAATTTAATTTAATTTAATTTAATTTAATTTAATTTAATTTAATTTAATTTAATTTAATTTAATTTAATTTAATTTAATTTAATTTAATTTAATTTAATTTAATTTAATTTAATTTAATTTAATTTAATTTAATTTAATTTAATTTAATTTAATTTAATTTAATTTAATTTAATTTAATTTAATTTAATTTAATTTAATTTAATTTAATTTAATTTAATTTAATTTAATTTAATTTAATTTAATTTAATTTAATTTAATTTAATTTAATTTAATTTAATTTAATTTAATTTAATTTAATTTAATTTAATTTAATTTAATTTAATTTAATTTAATTTAATTTAATTTAATTTAATTTAATTTAATTTAATTTAATTTAATTTAATTTAATTTAATTTAATTTAATTTAATTTAATTTAATTTAATTTAATTTAATTTAATTTAATTTAATTTAATTTAATTTAATTTAATTTAATTTAATTTAATTTAATTTAATTTAATTTAATTTAATTTAATTTAATTTAATTTAATTTAATTTAATTTAATTTAATTTAATTTAATTTAATTTAATTTAATTTAATTTAATTTAATTTAATTTAATTTAATTTAATTTAATTTAATTTAATTTAATTTAATTTAATTTAATTTAATTTAATTTAATTTAATTTAATTTAATTTAATTTAATTTAATTTAATTTAATTTAATTTAATTTAATTTAATTTAATTTAATTTAATTTAATTTAATTTAATTTAATTTAATTTAATTTAATTTAATTTAATTTAATTTAATTTAATTTAATTTAATTTAATTTAATTTAATTTAATTTAATTTAATTTAATTTAATTTAATTTAATTTAATTTAATTTAATTTAATTTAATTTAATTTAATTTAATTTAATTTAATTTAATTTAATTTAATTTAATTTAATTTAATTTAATTTAATTTAATTTAATTTAATTTAATTTAATTTAATTTAATTTAATTTAATTTAATTTAATTTAATTTAATTTAATTTAATTTAATTTAATTTAATTTAATTTAATTTAATTTAATTTAATTTAATTTAATTTAATTTAATTTAATTTAATTTAATTTAATTTAATTTAATTTAATTTAATTTAATTTAATTTAATTTAATTTAATTTAATTTAATTTAATTTAATTTAATTTAATTTAATTTAATTTAATTTAATTTAATTTAATTTAATTTAATTTAATTTAATTTAATTTAATTTAATTTAATTTAATTTAATTTAATTTAATTTAATTTAATTTAATTTAATTTAATTTAATTTAATTTAATTTAATTTAATTTAATTTAATTTAATTTAATTTAATTTAATTTAATTTAATTTAATTTAATTTAATTTAATTTAATTTAATTTAATTTAATTTAATTTAATTTAATTTAATTTAATTTAATTTAATTTAATTTAATTTAATTTAATTTAATTTAATTTAATTTAATTTAATTTAATTTAATTTAATTTAATTTAATTTAATTTAATTTAATTTAATTTAATTTAATTTAATTTAATTTAATTTAATTTAATTTAATTTAATTTAATTTAATTTAATTTAATTTAATTTAATTTAATTTAATTTAATTTAATTTAATTTAATTTAATTTAATTTAATTTAATTTAATTTAATTTAATTTAATTTAATTTAATTTAATTTAATTTAATTTAATTTAATTTAATTTAATTTAATTTAATTTAATTTAATTTAATTTAATTTAATTTAATTTAATTTAATTTAATTTAATTTAATTTAATTTAATTTAATTTAATTTAATTTAATTTAATTTAATTTAATTTAATTTAATTTAATTTAATTTAATTTAATTTAATTTAATTTAATTTAATTTAATTTAATTTAATTTAATTTAATTTAATTTAATTTAATTTAATTTAATTTAATTTAATTTAATTTAATTTAATTTAATTTAATTTAATTTAATTTAATTTAATTTAATTTAATTTAATTTAATTTAATTTAATTTAATTTAATTTAATTTAATTTAATTTAATTTAATTTAATTTAATTTAATTTAATTTAATTTAATTTAATTTAATTTAATTTAATTTAATTTAATTTAATTTAATTTAATTTAATTTAATTTAATTTAATTTAATTTAATTTAATTTAATTTAATTTAATTTAATTTAATTTAATTTAATTTAATTTAATTTAATTTAATTTAATTTAATTTAATTTAATTTAATTTAATTTAATTTAATTTAATTTAATTTAATTTAATTTAATTTAATTTAATTTAATTTAATTTAATTTAATTTAATTTAATTTAATTTAATTTAATTTAATTTAATTTAATTTAATTTAATTTAATTTAATTTAATTTAATTTAATTTAATTTAATTTAATTTAATTTAATTTAATTTAATTTAATTTAATTTAATTTAATTTAATTTAATTTAATTTAATTTAATTTAATTTAATTTAATTTAATTTAATTTAATTTAATTTAATTTAATTTAATTTAATTTAATTTAATTTAATTTAATTTAATTTAATTTAATTTAATTTAATTTAATTTAATTTAATTTAATTTAATTTAATTTAATTTAATTTAATTTAATTTAATTTAATTTAATTTAATTTAATTTAATTTAATTTAATTTAATTTAATTTAATTTAATTTAATTTAATTTAATTTAATTTAATTTAATTTAATTTAATTTAATTTAATTTAATTTAATTTAATTTAATTTAATTTAATTTAATTTAATTTAATTTAATTTAATTTAATTTAATTTAATTTAATTTAATTTAATTTAATTTAATTTAATTTAATTTAATTTAATTTAATTTAATTTAATTTAATTTAATTTAATTTAATTTAATTTAATTTAATTTAATTTAATTTAATTTAATTTAATTTAATTTAATTTAATTTAATTTAATTTAATTTAATTTAATTTAATTTAATTTAATTTAATTTAATTTAATTTAATTTAATTTAATTTAATTTAATTTAATTTAATTTAATTTAATTTAATTTAATTTAATTTAATTTAATTTAATTTAATTTAATTTAATTTAATTTAATTTAATTTAATTTAATTTAATTTAATTTAATTTAATTTAATTTAATTTAATTTAATTTAATTTAATTTAATTTAATTTAATTTAATTTAATTTAATTTAATTTAATTTAATTTAATTTAATTTAATTTAATTTAATTTAATTTAATTTAATTTAATTTAATTTAATTTAATTTAATTTAATTTAATTTAATTTAATTTAATTTAATTTAATTTAATTTAATTTAATTTAATTTAATTTAATTTAATTTAATTTAATTTAATTTAATTTAATTTAATTTAATTTAATTTAATTTAATTTAATTTAATTTAATTTAATTTAATTTAATTTAATTTAATTTAATTTAATTTAATTTAATTTAATTTAATTTAATTTAATTTAATTTAATTTAATTTAATTTAATTTAATTTAATTTAATTTAATTTAATTTAATTTAATTTAATTTAATTTAATTTAATTTAATTTAATTTAATTTAATTTAATTTAATTTAATTTAATTTAATTTAATTTAATTTAATTTAATTTAATTTAATTTAATTTAATTTAATTTAATTTAATTTAATTTAATTTAATTTAATTTAATTTAATTTAATTTAATTTAATTTAATTTAATTTAATTTAATTTAATTTAATTTAATTTAATTTAATTTAATTTAATTTAATTTAATTTAATTTAATTTAATTTAATTTAATTTAATTTAATTTAATTTAATTTAATTTAATTTAATTTAATTTAATTTAATTTAATTTAATTTAATTTAATTTAATTTAATTTAATTTAATTTAATTTAATTTAATTTAATTTAATTTAATTTAATTTAATTTAATTTAATTTAATTTAATTTAATTTAATTTAATTTAATTTAATTTAATTTAATTTAATTTAATTTAATTTAATTTAATTTAATTTAATTTAATTTAATTTAATTTAATTTAATTTAATTTAATTTAATTTAATTTAATTTAATTTAATTTAATTTAATTTAATTTAATTTAATTTAATTTAATTTAATTTAATTTAATTTAATTTAATTTAATTTAATTTAATTTAATTTAATTTAATTTAATTTAATTTAATTTAATTTAATTTAATTTAATTTAATTTAATTTAATTTAATTTAATTTAATTTAATTTAATTTAATTTAATTTAATTTAATTTAATTTAATTTAATTTAATTTAATTTAATTTAATTTAATTTAATTTAATTTAATTTAATTTAATTTAATTTAATTTAATTTAATTTAATTTAATTTAATTTAATTTAATTTAATTTAATTTAATTTAATTTAATTTAATTTAATTTAATTTAATTTAATTTAATTTAATTTAATTTAATTTAATTTAATTTAATTTAATTTAATTTAATTTAATTTAATTTAATTTAATTTAATTTAATTTAATTTAATTTAATTTAATTTAATTTAATTTAATTTAATTTAATTTAATTTAATTTAATTTAATTTAATTTAATTTAATTTAATTTAATTTAATTTAATTTAATTTAATTTAATTTAATTTAATTTAATTTAATTTAATTTAATTTAATTTAATTTAATTTAATTTAATTTAATTTAATTTAATTTAATTTAATTTAATTTAATTTAATTTAATTTAATTTAATTTAATTTAATTTAATTTAATTTAATTTAATTTAATTTAATTTAATTTAATTTAATTTAATTTAATTTAATTTAATTTAATTTAATTTAATTTAATTTAATTTAATTTAATTTAATTTAATTTAATTTAATTTAATTTAATTTAATTTAATTTAATTTAATTTAATTTAATTTAATTTAATTTAATTTAATTTAATTTAATTTAATTTAATTTAATTTAATTTAATTTAATTTAATTTAATTTAATTTAATTTAATTTAATTTAATTTAATTTAATTTAATTTAATTTAATTTAATTTAATTTAATTTAATTTAATTTAATTTAATTTAATTTAATTTAATTTAATTTAATTTAATTTAATTTAATTTAATTTAATTTAATTTAATTTAATTTAATTTAATTTAATTTAATTTAATTTAATTTAATTTAATTTAATTTAATTTAATTTAATTTAATTTAATTTAATTTAATTTAATTTAATTTAATTTAATTTATTTAATTTAATTTAATTTAATTTAATTTAATTTAATTTAATTTAATTTAATTTAATTTAATTTAATTTAATTTAATTTAATTTAATTTAATTTAATTTAATTTAATTTAATTTAATTTAATTTAATTTAATTTAATTTAATTTAATTTAATTTAATTTAATTTAATTTAATTTAATTTAATTTAATTTAATTTAATTTAATTTAATTTAATTTAATTTAATTTAATTTAATTTAATTTAATTTAATTTAATTTAATTTAATTTAATTTAATTTAATTTAATTTAATTTAATTTAATTTAATTTAATTTAATTTAATTTAATTTAATTTAATTTAATTTAATTTAATTTAATTTAATTTAATTTAATTTAATTTAATTTAATTTAATTTAATTTAATTTAATTTAATTTAATTTAATTTAATTTAATTTAATTTAATTTAATTTAATTTAATTTAATTTAATTTAATTTAATTTAATTTAATTTAATTTAATTTAATTTAATTTAATTTAATTTAATTTAATTTAATTTAATTTAATTTAATTTAATTTAATTTAATTTAATTTAATTTAATTTAATTTAATTTAATTTAATTTAATTTAATTTAATTTAATTTAATTTAATTTAATTTAATTTAATTTAATTTAATTTAATTTAATTTAATTTAATTTAATTTAATTTAATTTAATTTAATTTAATTTAATTTAATTTAATTTAATTTAATTTAATTTAATTTAATTTAATTTAATTTAATTTAATTTAATTTAATTTAATTTAATTTAATTTAATTTAATTTAATTTAATTTAATTTAATTTAATTTAATTTAATTTAATTTAATTTAATTTAATTTAATTTAATTTAATTTAATTTAATTTAATTTAATTTAATTTAATTTAATTTAATTTAATTTAATTTAATTTAATTTAATTTAATTTAATTTAATTTAATTTAATTTAATTTAATTTAATTTAATTTAATTTAATTTAATTTAATTTAATTTAATTTAATTTAATTTAATTTAATTTAATTTAATTTAATTTAATTTAATTTAATTTAATTTAATTTAATTTAATTTAATTTAATTTAATTTAATTTAATTTAATTTAATTTAATTTAATTTAATTTAATTTAATTTAATTTAATTTAATTTAATTTAATTTAATTTAATTTAATTTAATTTAATTTAATTTAATTTAATTTAATTTAATTTAATTTAATTTAATTTAATTTAATTTAATTTAATTTAATTTAATTTAATTTAATTTAATTTAATTTAATTTAATTTAATTTAATTTAATTTAATTTAATTTAATTTAATTTAATTTAATTTAATTTAATTTAATTTAATTTAATTTAATTTAATTTAATTTAATTTAATTTAATTTAATTTAATTTAATTTAATTTAATTTAATTTAATTTAATTTAATTTAATTTAATTTAATTTAATTTAATTTAATTTAATTTAATTTAATTTAATTTAATTTAATTTAATTTAATTTAATTTAATTTAATTTAATTTAATTTAATTTAATTTAATTTAATTTAATTTAATTTAATTTAATTTAATTTAATTTAATTTAATTTAATTTAATTTAATTTAATTTAATTTAATTTAATTTAATTTAATTTAATTTAATTTAATTTAATTTAATTTAATTTAATTTAATTTAATTTAATTTAATTTAATTTAATTTAATTTAATTTAATTTAATTTAATTTAATTTAATTTAATTTAATTTAATTTAATTTAATTTAATTTAATTTAATTTAATTTAATTTAATTTAATTTAATTTAATTTAATTTAATTTAATTTAATTTAATTTAATTTAATTTAATTTAATTTAATTTAATTTAATTTAATTTAATTTAATTTAATTTAATTTAATTTAATTTAATTTAATTTAATTTAATTTAATTTAATTTAATTTAATTTAATTTAATTTAATTTAATTTAATTTAATTTAATTTAATTTAATTTAATTTAATTTAATTTAATTTAATTTAATTTAATTTAATTTAATTTAATTTAATTTAATTTAATTTAATTTAATTTAATTTAATTTAATTTAATTTAATTTAATTTAATTTAATTTAATTTAATTTAATTTAATTTAATTTAATTTAATTTAATTTAATTTAATTTAATTTAATTTAATTTAATTTAATTTAATTTAATTTAATTTAATTTAATTTAATTTAATTTAATTTAATTTAATTTAATTTAATTTAATTTAATTTAATTTAATTTAATTTAATTTAATTTAATTTAATTTAATTTAATTTAATTTAATTTAATTTAATTTAATTTAATTTAATTTAATTTAATTTAATTTAATTTAATTTAATTTAATTTAATTTAATTTAATTTAATTTAATTTAATTTAATTTAATTTAATTTAATTTAATTTAATTTAATTTAATTTAATTTAATTTAATTTAATTTAATTTAATTTAATTTAATTTAATTTAATTTAATTTAATTTAATTTAATTTAATTTAATTTAATTTAATTTAATTTAATTTAATTTAATTTAATTTAATTTAATTTAATTTAATTTAATTTAATTTAATTTAATTTAATTTAATTTAATTTAATTTAATTTAATTTAATTTAATTTAATTTAATTTAATTTAATTTAATTTAATTTAATTTAATTTAATTTAATTTAATTTAATTTAATTTAATTTAATTTAATTTAATTTAATTTAATTTAATTTAATTTAATTTAATTTAATTTAATTTAATTTAATTTAATTTAATTTAATTTAATTTAATTTAATTTAATTTAATTTAATTTAATTTAATTTAATTTAATTTAATTTAATTTAATTTAATTTAATTTAATTTAATTTATTTTTGGGTTTTCATTTAAATGGAACTGTTTCAGACCACATATTTTTTGGAAATAGTGAAAAAATTACAACAATAGCTTTGGACGGTAGAAGTTATAGCTGCTATTTCGGAAACCACCACGTTTCCTCATCAGACTTCTTTTTCCAGACACCTTTTGTTCGAATGGAATTCGAACTTGGGATGCCCACAGCACGAGCCAATGGTAATCCCATTAAGCTACATGTGTGCCGCTTTCACATATTGTTGTTTTTCACTTTTTTCCTTTTACCTACATATCCACGATCAAGTGCTCAGATATTCTGTAGCTGTAAACTTGACGCGATGTAGTTGTTTTTGCGAAGAATTTACCAACAAATATTTTAAAGCAACGCCTTTTTTATTATTGGAAAATTTCATTCGCACGGCAAGGCTCTTCCGTAATTCCTAGATGCTTTTTCAGGTCATTATTGTGTTGCATTGTTTTTGGGTTTTCATTTAAATGGAACTGTTTCAGACCACATATTTTTTGGAAATAGTGAAAAAATTACAACAATAGCTTTGGACGGTAGAAGTTATAGCTGCTATTTCGGAAACCACCACGTTTCCTCATCAGACTTCTTTTTCCAGACACCTTTTGTTCGAATGGAATTCGAACTTGGGATGCCCACAGCACGAGCCAATGGTAATCCCATTAAGCTACATGTGTGCCGCTTTCACATATTGTTGTTTTTCACTTTTTTCCTTTTACCTACATATCCACGATCAAGTGCTCAGATATTCTGTAGCTGTAAACTTGACGCGATGTAGTTGTTTTTGCGAAGAATTTACCAACAAATATTTTAAAGCAACGCCTTTTTTATTATTGGAAAATTTCATTCGCACGGCAAGGCTCTTCCGTAATTCCTAGATGCTTTTTCAGGTCATTATTGTGTTGCATTGTTTTTGGGTTTTCATTTAAATGGAACTGTTTCAGACCACATATTTTTTGGAAATAGTGAAAAAATTACAACAATAGCTTTGGACGGTAGAAGTTATAGCTGCTATTTCGGAAACCACCACGTTTCCTCATCAGACTTCTTTTTCCAGACACCTTTTGTTCGAATGGAATTCGAACTTGGGATGCCCACAGCACGAGCCAATGGTAATCCCATTAAGCTACATGTGTGCCGCTTTCACATATTGTTGTTTTTCACTTTTTTCCTTTTACCTACATATCCACGATCAAGTGCTCAGATATTCTGTAGCTGTAAACTTGACGCGATGTAGTTGTTTTTGCGAAGAATTTACCAACAAATATTTTAAAGCAACGCCTTTTTTATTATTGGAAAATTTCATTCGCACGGCAAGGCTCTTCCGTAATTCCTAGATGCTTTTTCAGGTCATTATTGTGTTGCATTGTTTTTGGGTTTTCATTTAAATGGAACTGTTTCAGACCACATATTTTTAATTTAATTTAATTTAATTTAATTTAATTTAATTTAATTTAATTTAATTTAATTTAATTTAATTTAATTTAATTTAATTTAATTTAATTTAATTTAATTTAATTTAATTTAATTTAATTTAATTTAATTTAATTTAATTTAATTTAATTTAATTTAATTTAATTTAATTTAATTTAATTTAATTTAATTTAATTTAATTTAATTTAATTTAATTTAATTTAATTTAATTTAATTTAATTTAATTTAATTTAATTTAATTTAATTTAATTTAATTTAATTTAATTTAATTTAATTTAATTTAATTTAATTTAATTTAATTTAATTTAATTTAATTTAATTTAATTTAATTTAATTTAATTTAATTTAATTTAATTTAATTTAATTTAATTTAATTTAATTTAATTTAATTTAATTTAATTTAATTTAATTTAATTTAATTTAATTTAATTTAATTTAATTTAATTTAATTTAATTTAATTTAATTTAATTTAATTTAATTTAATTTAATTTAATTTAATTTAATTTAATTTAATTTAATTTAATTTAATTTAATTTAATTTAATTTAATTTAATTTAATTTAATTTAATTTAATTTAATTTAATTTAATTTAATTTAATTTAATTTAATTTAATTTAATTTAATTTAATTTAATTTAATTTAATTTAATTTAATTTAATTTAATTTAATTTAATTTAATTTAATTTAATTTAATTTAATTTAATTTAATTTAATTTAATTTAATTTAATTTAATTTAATTTAATTTAATTTAATTTAATTTAATTTAATTTAATTTAATTTAATTTAATTTAATTTAATTTAATTTAATTTAATTTAATTTAATTTAATTTAATTTAATTTAATTTAATTTAATTTAATTTAATTTAATTTAATTTAATTTAATTTAATTTAATTTAATTTAATTTAATTTAATTTAATTTAATTTAATTTAATTTAATTTAATTTAATTTAATTTAATTTAATTTAATTTAATTTAATTTAATTTAATTTAATTTAATTTAATTTAATTTAATTTAATTTAATTTAATTTAATTTAATTTAATTTAATTTAATTTAATTTAATTTAATTTAATTTAATTTAATTTAATTTAATTTAATTTAATTTAATTTAATTTAATTTAATTTAATTTAATTTAATTTAATTTAATTTAATTTAATTTAATTTAATTTAATTTAATTTAATTTAATTTAATTTAATTTAATTTAATTTAATTTAATTTAATTTAATTTAATTTAATTTAATTTAATTTAATTTAATTTAATTTAATTTAATTTAATTTAATTTAATTTAATTTAATTTAATTTAATTTAATTTAATTTAATTTAATTTAATTTAATTTAATTTAATTTAATTTAATTTAATTTAATTTAATTTAATTTAATTTAATTTAATTTAATTTAATTTAATTTAATTTAATTTAATTTAATTTAATTTAATTTAATTTAATTTAATTTAATTTAATTTAATTTAATTTAATTTAATTTAATTTAATTTAATTTAATTTAATTTAATTTAATTTAATTTAATTTAATTTAATTTAATTTAATTTAATTTAATTTAATTTAATTTAATTTAATTTAATTTAATTTAATTTAATTTAATTTAATTTAATTTAATTTAATTTAATTTAATTTAATTTAATTTAATTTAATTTAATTTAATTTAATTTAATTTAATTTAATTTAATTTAATTTAATTTAATTTAATTTAATTTAATTTAATTTAATTTAATTTAATTTAATTTAATTTAATTTAATTTAATTTAATTTAATTTAATTTAATTTAATTTAATTTAATTTAATTTAATTTAATTTAATTTAATTTAATTTAATTTAATTTAATTTAATTTAATTTAATTTAATTTAATTTAATTTAATTTAATTTAATTTAATTTAATTTAATTTAATTTAATTTAATTTAATTTAATTTAATTTAATTTAATTTAATTTAATTTAATTTAATTTAATTTAATTTAATTTAATTTAATTTAATTTAATTTAATTTAATTTAATTTAATTTAATTTAATTTAATTTAATTTAATTTAATTTAATTTAATTTAATTTAATTTAATTTAATTTAATTTAATTTAATTTAATTTAATTTAATTTAATTTAATTTAATTTAATTTAATTTAATTTAATTTAATTTAATTTAATTTAATTTAATTTAATTTAATTTAATTTAATTTAATTTAATTTAATTTAATTTAATTTAATTTAATTTAATTTAATTTAATTTAATTTAATTTAATTTAATTTAATTTAATTTAATTTAATTTAATTTAATTTAATTTAATTTAATTTAATTTAATTTAATTTAATTTAATTTAATTTAATTTAATTTAATTTAATTTAATTTAATTTAATTTAATTTAATTTAATTTAATTTAATTTAATTTAATTTAATTTAATTTAATTTAATTTAATTTAATTTAATTTAATTTAATTTAATTTAATTTAATTTAATTTAATTTAATTTAATTTAATTTAATTTAATTTAATTTAATTTAATTTAATTTAATTTAATTTAATTTAATTTAATTTAATTTAATTTAATTTAATTTAATTTAATTTAATTTAATTTAATTTAATTTAATTTAATTTAATTTAATTTAATTTAATTTAATTTAATTTAATTTAATTTAATTTAATTTAATTTAATTTAATTTAATTTAATTTAATTTAATTTAATTTAATTTAATTTAATTTAATTTAATTTAATTTAATTTAATTTAATTTAATTTAATTTAATTTAATTTAATTTAATTTAATTTAATTTAATTTAATTTAATTTAATTTAATTTAATTTAATTTAATTTAATTTAATTTAATTTAATTTAATTTAATTTAATTTAATTTAATTTAATTTAATTTAATTTAATTTAATTTAATTTAATTTAATTTAATTTAATTTAATTTAATTTAATTTAATTTAATTTAATTTAATTTAATTTAATTTAATTTAATTTAATTTAATTTAATTTAATTTAATTTAATTTAATTTAATTTAATTTAATTTAATTTAATTTAATTTAATTTAATTTAATTTAATTTAATTTAATTTAATTTAATTTAATTTAATTTAATTTAATTTAATTTAATTTAATTTAATTTAATTTAATTTAATTTAATTTAATTTAATTTAATTTAATTTAATTTAATTTAATTTAATTTAATTTAATTTAATTTAATTTAATTTAATTTAATTTAATTTAATTTAATTTAATTTAATTTAATTTAATTTAATTTAATTTAATTTAATTTAATTTAATTTAATTTAATTTAATTTAATTTAATTTAATTTAATTTAATTTAATTTAATTTAATTTAATTTAATTTAATTTAATTTAATTTAATTTAATTTAATTTAATTTAATTTAATTTAATTTAATTTAATTTAATTTAATTTAATTTAATTTAATTTAATTTAATTTAATTTAATTTAATTTAATTTAATTTAATTTAATTTAATTTAATTTAATTTAATTTAATTTAATTTAATTTAATTTAATTTAATTTAATTTAATTTAATTTAATTTAATTTAATTTAATTTAATTTAATTTAATTTAATTTAATTTAATTTAATTTAATTTAATTTAATTTAATTTAATTTAATTTAATTTAATTTAATTTAATTTAATTTAATTTAATTTAATTTAATTTAATTTAATTTAATTTAATTTAATTTAATTTAATTTAATTTAATTTAATTTAATTTAATTTAATTTAATTTAATTTAATTTAATTTAATTTAATTTAATTTAATTTAATTTAATTTAATTTAATTTAATTTAATTTAATTTAATTTAATTTAATTTAATTTAATTTAATTTAATTTAATTTAATTTAATTTAATTTAATTTAATTTAATTTAATTTAATTTAATTTAATTTAATTTAATTTAATTTAATTTAATTTAATTTAATTTAATTTAATTTAATTTAATTTAATTTAATTTAATTTAATTTAATTTAATTTAATTTAATTTAATTTAATTTAATTTAATTTAATTTAATTTAATTTAATTTAATTTAATTTAATTTAATTTAATTTAATTTAATTTAATTTAATTTAATTTAATTTAATTTAATTTAATTTAATTTAATTTAATTTAATTTAATTTAATTTAATTTAATTTAATTTAATTTAATTTAATTTAATTTAATTTAATTTAATTTAATTTAATTTAATTTAATTTAATTTAATTTAATTTAATTTAATTTAATTTAATTTAATTTAATTTAATTTAATTTAATTTAATTTAATTTAATTTAATTTAATTTAATTTAATTTAATTTAATTTAATTTAATTTAATTTAATTTAATTTAATTTAATTTAATTTAATTTAATTTAATTTAATTTAATTTAATTTAATTTAATTTAATTTAATTTAATTTAATTTAATTTAATTTAATTTAATTTAATTTAATTTAATTTAATTTAATTTAATTTAATTTAATTTAATTTAATTTAATTTAATTTAATTTAATTTAATTTAATTTAATTTAATTTAATTTAATTTAATTTAATTTAATTTAATTTAATTTAATTTAATTTAATTTAATTTAATTTAATTTAATTTAATTTAATTTAATTTAATTTAATTTAATTTAATTTAATTTAATTTAATTTAATTTAATTTAATTTAATTTAATTTAATTTAATTTAATTTAATTTAATTTAATTTAATTTAATTTAATTTAATTTAATTTAATTTAATTTAATTTAATTTAATTTAATTTAATTTAATTTAATTTAATTTAATTTAATTTAATTTAATTTAATTTAATTTAATTTAATTTAATTTAATTTAATTTAATTTAATTTAATTTAATTTAATTTAATTTAATTTAATTTAATTTAATTTAATTTAATTTAATTTAATTTAATTTAATTTAATTTAATTTAATTTAATTTAATTTAATTTAATTTAATTTAATTTAATTTAATTTAATTTAATTTAATTTAATTTAATTTAATTTAATTTAATTTAATTTAATTTAATTTAATTTAATTTAATTTAATTTAATTTAATTTAATTTAATTTAATTTAATTTAATTTAATTTAATTTAATTTAATTTAATTTAATTTAATTTAATTTAATTTAATTTAATTTAATTTAATTTAATTTAATTTAATTTAATTTAATTTAATTTAATTTAATTTAATTTAATTTAATTTAATTTAATTTAATTTAATTTAATTTAATTTAATTTAATTTAATTTAATTTAATTTAATTTAATTTAATTTAATTTAATTTAATTTAATTTAATTTAATTTAATTTAATTTAATTTAATTTAATTTAATTTAATTTAATTTAATTTAATTTAATTTAATTTAATTTAATTTAATTTAATTTAATTTATTTTTGGGTTTTCATTTAAATGGAACTGTTTCAGACCACATATTTTTTGGAAATAGTGAAAAAATTACAACAATAGCTTTGGACGGTAGAAGTTATAGCTGCTATTTCGGAAACCACCACGTTTCCTCATCAGACTTCTTTTTCCAGACACCTTTTGTTCGAATGGAATTCGAACTTGGGATGCCCACAGCACGAGCCAATGGTAATCCCATTAAGCTACATGTGTGCCGCTTTCACATATTGTTGTTTTTCACTTTTTTCCTTTTACCTACATATCCACGATCAAGTGCTCAGATATTCTGTAGCTGTAAACTTGACGCGATGTAGTTGTTTTTGCGAAGAATTTACCAACAAATATTTTAAAGCAACGCCTTTTTTATTATTGGAAAATTTCATTCGCACGGCAAGGCTCTTCCGTAATTCCTAGATGCTTTTTCAGGTCATTATTGTGTTGCATTGTTTTTGGGTTTTCATTTAAATGGAACTGTTTCAGACCACATATTTTTTGGAAATAGTGAAAAAATTACAACAATAGCTTTGGACGGTAGAAGTTATAGCTGCTATTTCGGAAACCACCACGTTTCCTCATCAGACTTCTTTTTCCAGACACCTTTTGTTCGAATGGAATTCGAACTTGGGATGCCCACAGCACGAGCCAATGGTAATCCCATTAAGCTACATGTGTGCCGCTTTCACATATTGTTGTTTTTCACTTTTTTCCTTTTACCTACATATCCACGATCAAGTGCTCAGATATTCTGTAGCTGTAAACTTGACGCGATGTAGTTGTTTTTGCGAAGAATTTACCAACAAATATTTTAAAGCAACGCCTTTTTTATTATTGGAAAATTTCATTCGCACGGCAAGGCTCTTCCGTAATTCCTAGATGCTTTTTCAGGTCATTATTGTGTTGCATTGTTTTTGGGTTTTCATTTAAATGGAACTGTTTCAGACCACATATTTTTTGGAAATAGTGAAAAAATTACAACAATAGCTTTGGACGGTAGAAGTTATAGCTGCTATTTCGGAAACCACCACGTTTCCTCATCAGACTTCTTTTTCCAGACACCTTTTGTTCGAATGGAATTCGAACTTGGGATGCCCACAGCACGAGCCAATGGTAATCCCATTAAGCTACATGTGTGCCGCTTTCACATATTGTTGTTTTTCACTTTTTTCCTTTTACCTACATATCCACGATCAAGTGCTCAGATATTCTGTAGCTGTAAACTTGACGCGATGTAGTTGTTTTTGCGAAGAATTTACCAACAAATATTTTAAAGCAACGCCTTTTTTATTATTGGAAAATTTCATTCGCACGGCAAGGCTCTTCCGTAATTCCTAGATGCTTTTTCAGGTCATTATTGTGTTGCATTGTTTTTGGGTTTTCATTTAAATGGAACTGTTTCAGACCACATATTTTTAATTTAATTTAATTTAATTTAATTTAATTTAATTTAATTTAATTTAATTTAATTTAATTTAATTTAATTTAATTTAATTTAATTTAATTTAATTTAATTTAATTTAATTTAATTTAATTTAATTTAATTTAATTTAATTTAATTTAATTTAATTTAATTTAATTTAATTTAATTTAATTTAATTTAATTTAATTTAATTTAATTTAATTTAATTTAATTTAATTTAATTTAATTTAATTTAATTTAATTTAATTTAATTTAATTTAATTTAATTTAATTTAATTTAATTTAATTTAATTTAATTTAATTTAATTTAATTTAATTTAATTTAATTTAATTTAATTTAATTTAATTTAATTTAATTTAATTTAATTTAATTTAATTTAATTTAATTTAATTTAATTTAATTTAATTTAATTTAATTTAATTTAATTTAATTTAATTTAATTTAATTTAATTTAATTTAATTTAATTTAATTTAATTTAATTTAATTTAATTTAATTTAATTTAATTTAATTTAATTTAATTTAATTTAATTTAATTTAATTTAATTTAATTTAATTTAATTTAATTTAATTTAATTTAATTTAATTTAATTTAATTTAATTTAATTTAATTTAATTTAATTTAATTTAATTTAATTTAATTTAATTTAATTTAATTTAATTTAATTTAATTTAATTTAATTTAATTTAATTTAATTTAATTTAATTTAATTTAATTTAATTTAATTTAATTTAATTTAATTTAATTTAATTTAATTTAATTTAATTTAATTTAATTTAATTTAATTTAATTTAATTTAATTTAATTTAATTTAATTTAATTTAATTTAATTTAATTTAATTTAATTTAATTTAATTTAATTTAATTTAATTTAATTTAATTTAATTTAATTTAATTTAATTTAATTTAATTTAATTTAATTTAATTTAATTTAATTTAATTTAATTTAATTTAATTTAATTTAATTTAATTTAATTTAATTTAATTTAATTTAATTTAATTTAATTTAATTTAATTTAATTTAATTTAATTTAATTTAATTTAATTTAATTTAATTTAATTTAATTTAATTTAATTTAATTTAATTTAATTTAATTTAATTTAATTTAATTTAATTTAATTTAATTTAATTTAATTTAATTTAATTTAATTTAATTTAATTTAATTTAATTTAATTTAATTTAATTTAATTTAATTTAATTTAATTTAATTTAATTTAATTTAATTTAATTTAATTTAATTTAATTTAATTTAATTTAATTTAATTTAATTTAATTTAATTTAATTTAATTTAATTTAATTTAATTTAATTTAATTTAATTTAATTTAATTTAATTTAATTTAATTTAATTTAATTTAATTTAATTTAATTTAATTTAATTTAATTTAATTTAATTTAATTTAATTTAATTTAATTTAATTTAATTTAATTTAATTTAATTTAATTTAATTTAATTTAATTTAATTTAATTTAATTTAATTTAATTTAATTTAATTTAATTTAATTTAATTTAATTTAATTTAATTTAATTTAATTTAATTTAATTTAATTTAATTTAATTTAATTTAATTTAATTTAATTTAATTTAATTTAATTTAATTTAATTTAATTTAATTTAATTTAATTTAATTTAATTTAATTTAATTTAATTTAATTTAATTTAATTTAATTTAATTTAATTTAATTTAATTTAATTTAATTTAATTTAATTTAATTTAATTTAATTTAATTTAATTTAATTTAATTTAATTTAATTTAATTTAATTTAATTTAATTTAATTTAATTTAATTTAATTTAATTTAATTTAATTTAATTTAATTTAATTTAATTTAATTTAATTTAATTTAATTTAATTTAATTTAATTTAATTTAATTTAATTTAATTTAATTTAATTTAATTTAATTTAATTTAATTTAATTTAATTTAATTTAATTTAATTTAATTTAATTTAATTTAATTTAATTTAATTTAATTTAATTTAATTTAATTTAATTTAATTTAATTTAATTTAATTTAATTTAATTTAATTTAATTTAATTTAATTTAATTTAATTTAATTTAATTTAATTTAATTTAATTTAATTTAATTTAATTTAATTTAATTTAATTTAATTTAATTTAATTTAATTTAATTTAATTTAATTTAATTTAATTTAATTTAATTTAATTTAATTTAATTTAATTTAATTTAATTTAATTTAATTTAATTTAATTTAATTTAATTTAATTTAATTTAATTTAATTTAATTTAATTTAATTTAATTTAATTTAATTTAATTTAATTTAATTTAATTTAATTTAATTTAATTTAATTTAATTTAATTTAATTTAATTTAATTTAATTTAATTTAATTTAATTTAATTTAATTTAATTTAATTTAATTTAATTTAATTTAATTTAATTTAATTTAATTTAATTTAATTTAATTTAATTTAATTTAATTTAATTTAATTTAATTTAATTTAATTTAATTTAATTTAATTTAATTTAATTTAATTTAATTTAATTTAATTTAATTTAATTTAATTTAATTTAATTTAATTTAATTTAATTTAATTTAATTTAATTTAATTTAATTTAATTTAATTTAATTTAATTTAATTTAATTTAATTTAATTTAATTTAATTTAATTTAATTTAATTTAATTTAATTTAATTTAATTTAATTTAATTTAATTTAATTTAATTTAATTTAATTTAATTTAATTTAATTTAATTTAATTTAATTTAATTTAATTTAATTTAATTTAATTTAATTTAATTTAATTTAATTTAATTTAATTTAATTTAATTTAATTTAATTTAATTTAATTTAATTTAATTTAATTTAATTTAATTTAATTTAATTTAATTTAATTTAATTTAATTTAATTTAATTTAATTTAATTTAATTTAATTTAATTTAATTTAATTTAATTTAATTTAATTTAATTTAATTTAATTTAATTTAATTTAATTTAATTTAATTTAATTTAATTTAATTTAATTTAATTTAATTTAATTTAATTTAATTTAATTTAATTTAATTTAATTTAATTTAATTTAATTTAATTTAATTTAATTTAATTTAATTTAATTTAATTTAATTTAATTTAATTTAATTTAATTTAATTTAATTTAATTTAATTTAATTTAATTTAATTTAATTTAATTTAATTTAATTTAATTTAATTTAATTTAATTTAATTTAATTTAATTTAATTTAATTTAATTTAATTTAATTTAATTTAATTTAATTTAATTTAATTTAATTTAATTTAATTTAATTTAATTTAATTTAATTTAATTTAATTTAATTTAATTTAATTTAATTTAATTTAATTTAATTTAATTTAATTTAATTTAATTTAATTTAATTTAATTTAATTTAATTTAATTTAATTTAATTTAATTTAATTTAATTTAATTTAATTTAATTTAATTTAATTTAATTTAATTTAATTTAATTTAATTTAATTTAATTTAATTTAATTTAATTTAATTTAATTTAATTTAATTTAATTTAATTTAATTTAATTTAATTTAATTTAATTTAATTTAATTTAATTTAATTTAATTTAATTTAATTTAATTTAATTTAATTTAATTTAATTTAATTTAATTTAATTTAATTTAATTTAATTTAATTTAATTTAATTTAATTTAATTTAATTTAATTTAATTTAATTTAATTTAATTTAATTTAATTTAATTTAATTTAATTTAATTTAATTTAATTTAATTTAATTTAATTTAATTTAATTTAATTTAATTTAATTTAATTTAATTTAATTTAATTTAATTTAATTTAATTTAATTTAATTTAATTTAATTTAATTTAATTTAATTTAATTTAATTTAATTTAATTTAATTTAATTTAATTTAATTTAATTTAATTTAATTTAATTTAATTTAATTTAATTTAATTTAATTTAATTTAATTTAATTTAATTTAATTTAATTTAATTTAATTTAATTTAATTTAATTTAATTTAATTTAATTTAATTTAATTTAATTTAATTTAATTTAATTTAATTTAATTTAATTTAATTTAATTTAATTTAATTTAATTTAATTTAATTTAATTTAATTTAATTTAATTTAATTTAATTTAATTTAATTTAATTTAATTTAATTTAATTTAATTTAATTTAATTTAATTTAATTTAATTTAATTTAATTTAATTTAATTTAATTTAATTTAATTTAATTTAATTTAATTTAATTTAATTTAATTTAATTTAATTTAATTTAATTTAATTTAATTTAATTTAATTTAATTTAATTTAATTTAATTTAATTTAATTTAATTTAATTTAATTTAATTTAATTTAATTTAATTTAATTTAATTTAATTTAATTTAATTTAATTTAATTTAATTTAATTTAATTTAATTTAATTTAATTTAATTTAATTTAATTTAATTTAATTTAATTTAATTTAATTTAATTTAATTTAATTTAATTTAATTTAATTTAATTTAATTTAATTTAATTTAATTTAATTTAATTTAATTTAATTTAATTTAATTTAATTTAATTTAATTTAATTTAATTTAATTTAATTTAATTTAATTTAATTTAATTTAATTTAATTTAATTTAATTTAATTTAATTTAATTTAATTTAATTTAATTTAATTTAATTTAATTTAATTTAATTTAATTTAATTTAATTTAATTTAATTTAATTTAATTTAATTTAATTTAATTTAATTTAATTTAATTTAATTTAATTTAATTTAATTTAATTTAATTTAATTTAATTTAATTTAATTTAATTTAATTTAATTTAATTTAATTTAATTTAATTTAATTTAATTTAATTTAATTTAATTTAATTTAATTTAATTTAATTTAATTTAATTTAATTTAATTTAATTTAATTTAATTTAATTTAATTTAATTTAATTTAATTTAATTTAATTTAATTTAATTTAATTTAATTTAATTTAATTTAATTTAATTTAATTTAATTTAATTTAATTTAATTTAATTTAATTTAATTTAATTTAATTTAATTTAATTTAATTTAATTTAATTTAATTTAATTTAATTTAATTTAATTTAATTTAATTTAATTTAATTTAATTTAATTTAATTTAATTTAATTTAATTTAATTTAATTTAATTTAATTTAATTTAATTTAATTTAATTTAATTTAATTTAATTTAATTTAATTTAATTTAATTTAATTTAATTTAATTTAATTTAATTTAATTTAATTTAATTTAATTTAATTTAATTTAATTTAATTTAATTTAATTTAATTTAATTTAATTTAATTTAATTTAATTTAATTTAATTTAATTTAATTTAATTTAATTTAATTTAATTTAATTTAATTTAATTTAATTTAATTTAATTTAATTTAATTTAATTTAATTTAATTTAATTTAATTTAATTTAATTTAATTTAATTTAATTTATTTTTGGGTTTTCATTTAAATGGAACTGTTTCAGACCACATATTTTTTGGAAATAGTGAAAAAATTACAACAATAGCTTTGGACGGTAGAAGTTATAGCTGCTATTTCGGAAACCACCACGTTTCCTCATCAGACTTCTTTTTCCAGACACCTTTTGTTCGAATGGAATTCGAACTTGGGATGCCCACAGCACGAGCCAATGGTAATCCCATTAAGCTACATGTGTGCCGCTTTCACATATTGTTGTTTTTCACTTTTTTCCTTTTACCTACATATCCACGATCAAGTGCTCAGATATTCTGTAGCTGTAAACTTGACGCGATGTAGTTGTTTTTGCGAAGAATTTACCAACAAATATTTTAAAGCAACGCCTTTTTTATTATTGGAAAATTTCATTCGCACGGCAAGGCTCTTCCGTAATTCCTAGATGCTTTTTCAGGTCATTATTGTGTTGCATTGTTTTTGGGTTTTCATTTAAATGGAACTGTTTCAGACCACATATTTTTTGGAAATAGTGAAAAAATTACAACAATAGCTTTGGACGGTAGAAGTTATAGCTGCTATTTCGGAAACCACCACGTTTCCTCATCAGACTTCTTTTTCCAGACACCTTTTGTTCGAATGGAATTCGAACTTGGGATGCCCACAGCACGAGCCAATGGTAATCCCATTAAGCTACATGTGTGCCGCTTTCACATATTGTTGTTTTTCACTTTTTTCCTTTTACCTACATATCCACGATCAAGTGCTCAGATATTCTGTAGCTGTAAACTTGACGCGATGTAGTTGTTTTTGCGAAGAATTTACCAACAAATATTTTAAAGCAACGCCTTTTTTATTATTGGAAAATTTCATTCGCACGGCAAGGCTCTTCCGTAATTCCTAGATGCTTTTTCAGGTCATTATTGTGTTGCATTGTTTTTGGGTTTTCATTTAAATGGAACTGTTTCAGACCACATATTTTTTGGAAATAGTGAAAAAATTACAACAATAGCTTTGGACGGTAGAAGTTATAGCTGCTATTTCGGAAACCACCACGTTTCCTCATCAGACTTCTTTTTCCAGACACCTTTTGTTCGAATGGAATTCGAACTTGGGATGCCCACAGCACGAGCCAATGGTAATCCCATTAAGCTACATGTGTGCCGCTTTCACATATTGTTGTTTTTCACTTTTTTCCTTTTACCTACATATCCACGATCAAGTGCTCAGATATTCTGTAGCTGTAAACTTGACGCGATGTAGTTGTTTTTGCGAAGAATTTACCAACAAATATTTTAAAGCAACGCCTTTTTTATTATTGGAAAATTTCATTCGCACGGCAAGGCTCTTCCGTAATTCCTAGATGCTTTTTCAGGTCATTATTGTGTTGCATTGTTTTTGGGTTTTCATTTAAATGGAACTGTTTCAGACCACATATTTTTAATTTAATTTAATTTAATTTAATTTAATTTAATTTAATTTAATTTAATTTAATTTAATTTAATTTAATTTAATTTAATTTAATTTAATTTAATTTAATTTAATTTAATTTAATTTAATTTAATTTAATTTAATTTAATTTAATTTAATTTAATTTAATTTAATTTAATTTAATTTAATTTAATTTAATTTAATTTAATTTAATTTAATTTAATTTAATTTAATTTAATTTAATTTAATTTAATTTAATTTAATTTAATTTAATTTAATTTAATTTAATTTAATTTAATTTAATTTAATTTAATTTAATTTAATTTAATTTAATTTAATTTAATTTAATTTAATTTAATTTAATTTAATTTAATTTAATTTAATTTAATTTAATTTAATTTAATTTAATTTAATTTAATTTAATTTAATTTAATTTAATTTAATTTAATTTAATTTAATTTAATTTAATTTAATTTAATTTAATTTAATTTAATTTAATTTAATTTAATTTAATTTAATTTAATTTAATTTAATTTAATTTAATTTAATTTAATTTAATTTAATTTAATTTAATTTAATTTAATTTAATTTAATTTAATTTAATTTAATTTAATTTAATTTAATTTAATTTAATTTAATTTAATTTAATTTAATTTAATTTAATTTAATTTAATTTAATTTAATTTAATTTAATTTAATTTAATTTAATTTAATTTAATTTAATTTAATTTAATTTAATTTAATTTAATTTAATTTAATTTAATTTAATTTAATTTAATTTAATTTAATTTAATTTAATTTAATTTAATTTAATTTAATTTAATTTAATTTAATTTAATTTAATTTAATTTAATTTAATTTAATTTAATTTAATTTAATTTAATTTAATTTAATTTAATTTAATTTAATTTAATTTAATTTAATTTAATTTAATTTAATTTAATTTAATTTAATTTAATTTAATTTAATTTAATTTAATTTAATTTAATTTAATTTAATTTAATTTAATTTAATTTAATTTAATTTAATTTAATTTAATTTAATTTAATTTAATTTAATTTAATTTAATTTAATTTAATTTAATTTAATTTAATTTAATTTAATTTAATTTAATTTAATTTAATTTAATTTAATTTAATTTAATTTAATTTAATTTAATTTAATTTAATTTAATTTAATTTAATTTAATTTAATTTAATTTAATTTAATTTAATTTAATTTAATTTAATTTAATTTAATTTAATTTAATTTAATTTAATTTAATTTAATTTAATTTAATTTAATTTAATTTAATTTAATTTAATTTAATTTAATTTAATTTAATTTAATTTAATTTAATTTAATTTAATTTAATTTAATTTAATTTAATTTAATTTAATTTAATTTAATTTAATTTAATTTAATTTAATTTAATTTAATTTAATTTAATTTAATTTAATTTAATTTAATTTAATTTAATTTAATTTAATTTAATTTAATTTAATTTAATTTAATTTAATTTAATTTAATTTAATTTAATTTAATTTAATTTAATTTAATTTAATTTAATTTAATTTAATTTAATTTAATTTAATTTAATTTAATTTAATTTAATTTAATTTAATTTAATTTAATTTAATTTAATTTAATTTAATTTAATTTAATTTAATTTAATTTAATTTAATTTAATTTAATTTAATTTAATTTAATTTAATTTAATTTAATTTAATTTAATTTAATTTAATTTAATTTAATTTAATTTAATTTAATTTAATTTAATTTAATTTAATTTAATTTAATTTAATTTAATTTAATTTAATTTAATTTAATTTAATTTAATTTAATTTAATTTAATTTAATTTAATTTAATTTAATTTAATTTAATTTAATTTAATTTAATTTAATTTAATTTAATTTAATTTAATTTAATTTAATTTAATTTAATTTAATTTAATTTAATTTAATTTAATTTAATTTAATTTAATTTAATTTAATTTAATTTAATTTAATTTAATTTAATTTAATTTAATTTAATTTAATTTAATTTAATTTAATTTAATTTAATTTAATTTAATTTAATTTAATTTAATTTAATTTAATTTAATTTAATTTAATTTAATTTAATTTAATTTAATTTAATTTAATTTAATTTAATTTAATTTAATTTAATTTAATTTAATTTAATTTAATTTAATTTAATTTAATTTAATTTAATTTAATTTAATTTAATTTAATTTAATTTAATTTAATTTAATTTAATTTAATTTAATTTAATTTAATTTAATTTAATTTAATTTAATTTAATTTAATTTAATTTAATTTAATTTAATTTAATTTAATTTAATTTAATTTAATTTAATTTAATTTAATTTAATTTAATTTAATTTAATTTAATTTAATTTAATTTAATTTAATTTAATTTAATTTAATTTAATTTAATTTAATTTAATTTAATTTAATTTAATTTAATTTAATTTAATTTAATTTAATTTAATTTAATTTAATTTAATTTAATTTAATTTAATTTAATTTAATTTAATTTAATTTAATTTAATTTAATTTAATTTAATTTAATTTAATTTAATTTAATTTAATTTAATTTAATTTAATTTAATTTAATTTAATTTAATTTAATTTAATTTAATTTAATTTAATTTAATTTAATTTAATTTAATTTAATTTAATTTAATTTAATTTAATTTAATTTAATTTAATTTAATTTAATTTAATTTAATTTAATTTAATTTAATTTAATTTAATTTAATTTAATTTAATTTAATTTAATTTAATTTAATTTAATTTAATTTAATTTAATTTAATTTAATTTAATTTAATTTAATTTAATTTAATTTAATTTAATTTAATTTAATTTAATTTAATTTAATTTAATTTAATTTAATTTAATTTAATTTAATTTAATTTAATTTAATTTAATTTAATTTAATTTAATTTAATTTAATTTAATTTAATTTAATTTAATTTAATTTAATTTAATTTAATTTAATTTAATTTAATTTAATTTAATTTAATTTAATTTAATTTAATTTAATTTAATTTAATTTAATTTAATTTAATTTAATTTAATTTAATTTAATTTAATTTAATTTAATTTAATTTAATTTAATTTAATTTAATTTAATTTAATTTAATTTAATTTAATTTAATTTAATTTAATTTAATTTAATTTAATTTAATTTAATTTAATTTAATTTAATTTAATTTAATTTAATTTAATTTAATTTAATTTAATTTAATTTAATTTAATTTAATTTAATTTAATTTAATTTAATTTAATTTAATTTAATTTAATTTAATTTAATTTAATTTAATTTAATTTAATTTAATTTAATTTAATTTAATTTAATTTAATTTAATTTAATTTAATTTAATTTAATTTAATTTAATTTAATTTAATTTAATTTAATTTAATTTAATTTAATTTAATTTAATTTAATTTAATTTAATTTAATTTAATTTAATTTAATTTAATTTAATTTAATTTAATTTAATTTAATTTAATTTAATTTAATTTAATTTAATTTAATTTAATTTAATTTAATTTAATTTAATTTAATTTAATTTAATTTAATTTAATTTAATTTAATTTAATTTAATTTAATTTAATTTAATTTAATTTAATTTAATTTAATTTAATTTAATTTAATTTAATTTAATTTAATTTAATTTAATTTAATTTAATTTAATTTAATTTAATTTAATTTAATTTAATTTAATTTAATTTAATTTAATTTAATTTAATTTAATTTAATTTAATTTAATTTAATTTAATTTAATTTAATTTAATTTAATTTAATTTAATTTAATTTAATTTAATTTAATTTAATTTAATTTAATTTAATTTAATTTAATTTAATTTAATTTAATTTAATTTAATTTAATTTAATTTAATTTAATTTAATTTAATTTAATTTAATTTAATTTAATTTAATTTAATTTAATTTAATTTAATTTAATTTAATTTAATTTAATTTAATTTAATTTAATTTAATTTAATTTAATTTAATTTAATTTAATTTAATTTAATTTAATTTAATTTAATTTAATTTAATTTAATTTAATTTAATTTAATTTAATTTAATTTAATTTAATTTAATTTAATTTAATTTAATTTAATTTAATTTAATTTAATTTAATTTAATTTAATTTAATTTAATTTAATTTAATTTAATTTAATTTAATTTAATTTAATTTAATTTAATTTAATTTAATTTAATTTAATTTAATTTAATTTAATTTAATTTAATTTAATTTAATTTAATTTAATTTAATTTAATTTAATTTAATTTAATTTAATTTAATTTAATTTAATTTAATTTAATTTAATTTAATTTAATTTAATTTAATTTAATTTAATTTAATTTAATTTAATTTAATTTAATTTAATTTAATTTAATTTAATTTAATTTAATTTAATTTAATTTAATTTAATTTAATTTAATTTAATTTAATTTAATTTAATTTAATTTAATTTAATTTAATTTAATTTAATTTAATTTAATTTAATTTAATTTAATTTAATTTAATTTAATTTAATTTAATTTAATTTAATTTAATTTAATTTAATTTAATTTAATTTAATTTAATTTAATTTAATTTAATTTAATTTAATTTAATTTAATTTAATTTAATTTAATTTAATTTAATTTAATTTAATTTAATTTAATTTAATTTAATTTAATTTAATTTAATTTAATTTAATTTAATTTAATTTAATTTAATTTAATTTAATTTAATTTAATTTAATTTAATTTAATTTAATTTAATTTAATTTAATTTAATTTAATTTAATTTAATTTAATTTAATTTAATTTAATTTAATTTAATTTAATTTAATTTAATTTAATTTAATTTAATTTAATTTAATTTAATTTAATTTAATTTAATTTAATTTAATTTAATTTAATTTAATTTAATTTAATTTAATTTAATTTAATTTAATTTAATTTAATTTAATTTAATTTAATTTAATTTAATTTAATTTAATTTAATTTAATTTAATTTAATTTAATTTAATTTAATTTAATTTAATTTAATTTAATTTAATTTAATTTAATTTAATTTAATTTAATTTAATTTAATTTAATTTAATTTAATTTAATTTAATTTAATTTAATTTATTTTTGGGTTTTCATTTAAATGGAACTGTTTCAGACCACATATTTTTTGGAAATAGTGAAAAAATTACAACAATAGCTTTGGACGGTAGAAGTTATAGCTGCTATTTCGGAAACCACCACGTTTCCTCATCAGACTTCTTTTTCCAGACACCTTTTGTTCGAATGGAATTCGAACTTGGGATGCCCACAGCACGAGCCAATGGTAATCCCATTAAGCTACATGTGTGCCGCTTTCACATATTGTTGTTTTTCACTTTTTTCCTTTTACCTACATATCCACGATCAAGTGCTCAGATATTCTGTAGCTGTAAACTTGACGCGATGTAGTTGTTTTTGCGAAGAATTTACCAACAAATATTTTAAAGCAACGCCTTTTTTATTATTGGAAAATTTCATTCGCACGGCAAGGCTCTTCCGTAATTCCTAGATGCTTTTTCAGGTCATTATTGTGTTGCATTGTTTTTGGGTTTTCATTTAAATGGAACTGTTTCAGACCACATATTTTTTGGAAATAGTGAAAAAATTACAACAATAGCTTTGGACGGTAGAAGTTATAGCTGCTATTTCGGAAACCACCACGTTTCCTCATCAGACTTCTTTTTCCAGACACCTTTTGTTCGAATGGAATTCGAACTTGGGATGCCCACAGCACGAGCCAATGGTAATCCCATTAAGCTACATGTGTGCCGCTTTCACATATTGTTGTTTTTCACTTTTTTCCTTTTACCTACATATCCACGATCAAGTGCTCAGATATTCTGTAGCTGTAAACTTGACGCGATGTAGTTGTTTTTGCGAAGAATTTACCAACAAATATTTTAAAGCAACGCCTTTTTTATTATTGGAAAATTTCATTCGCACGGCAAGGCTCTTCCGTAATTCCTAGATGCTTTTTCAGGTCATTATTGTGTTGCATTGTTTTTGGGTTTTCATTTAAATGGAACTGTTTCAGACCACATATTTTTTGGAAATAGTGAAAAAATTACAACAATAGCTTTGGACGGTAGAAGTTATAGCTGCTATTTCGGAAACCACCACGTTTCCTCATCAGACTTCTTTTTCCAGACACCTTTTGTTCGAATGGAATTCGAACTTGGGATGCCCACAGCACGAGCCAATGGTAATCCCATTAAGCTACATGTGTGCCGCTTTCACATATTGTTGTTTTTCACTTTTTTCCTTTTACCTACATATCCACGATCAAGTGCTCAGATATTCTGTAGCTGTAAACTTGACGCGATGTAGTTGTTTTTGCGAAGAATTTACCAACAAATATTTTAAAGCAACGCCTTTTTTATTATTGGAAAATTTCATTCGCACGGCAAGGCTCTTCCGTAATTCCTAGATGCTTTTTCAGGTCATTATTGTGTTGCATTGTTTTTGGGTTTTCATTTAAATGGAACTGTTTCAGACCACATATTTTTTGGAAATAGTGAAAAAATTACAACAATAGCTTTGGACGGTAGAAGTTATAGCTGCTATTTCGGAAACCACCACGTTTCCTCATCAGACTTCTTTTTCCAGACACCTTTTGTTCGAATGGAATTCGAACTTGGGATGCCCACAGCACGAGCCAATGGTAATCCCATTAAGCTACATGTGTGCCGCTTTCACATATTGTTGTTTTTCACTTTTTTCCTTTTACCTACATATCCACGATCAAGTGCTCAGATATTCTGTAGCTGTAAACTTGACGCGATGTAGTTGTTTTTGCGAAGAATTTACCAACAAATATTTTAAAGCAACGCCTTTTTTATTATTGGAAAATTTCATTCGCACGGCAAGGCTCTTCCGTAATTCCTAGATGCTTTTACAGGTCATTATTGTGTTGCATTGTTTTTGGGTTTTCATTTAAATGGAACTGTTTCAGACCACATATTTTTAATTTAATTTAATTTAATTTAATTTTAGTTTATATTTTGGGCCAATGTATATGTTTTTGTTGGGTTATTATTTGGAGCTTTACGGCCGTTAAATTAAAAAACGAAAAATTTTTTTCTTTTTCTGCCTCCTACGCGTTTCGATACGATTCGTATCTTCTTCAGGGAGTCTATTTTATTTTTAAAAAACAAGAAAACATAATTAACAAACAGTATACATTATAAACTTTTATCTATAATTTAATTTAATTTAATTTAATTTAATTTAATTTAATTTAATTTAATTTAATTTAATTTAATTTAATTTAATTTAATTTAATTTAATTTAATTTAATTTAATTTAATTTAATTTAATTTAATTTAATTTAATTTAATTTAATTTAATTTAATTTAATTTAATTTAATTTAATTTAATTTAATTTAATTTAATTTAATTTAATTTAATTTAATTTAATTTAATTTAATTTAATTTAATTTAATTTAATTTAATTTAATTTAATTTAATTTAATTTAATTTAATTTAATTTAATTTAATTTAATTTAATTTAATTTAATTTAATTTAATTTAATTTAATTTAATTTAATTTAATTTAATTTAATTTAATTTAATTTAATTTAATTTAATTTAATTTAATTTAATTTAATTTAATTTAATTTAATTTAATTTAATTTAATTTAATTTAATTTAATTTAATTTAATTTAATTTAATTTAATTTAATTTAATTTAATTTAATTTAATTTAATTTAATTTAATTTAATTTAATTTAATTTAATTTAATTTAATTTAATTTAATTTAATTTAATTTAATTTAATTTAATTTAATTTAATTTAATTTAATTTAATTTAATTTAATTTAATTTAATTTAATTTAATTTAATTTAATTTAATTTAATTTAATTTAATTTAATTTAATTTAATTTAATTTAATTTAATTTAATTTAATTTAATTTAATTTAATTTAATTTAATTTAATTTAATTTAATTTAATTTAATTTAATTTAATTTAATTTAATTTAATTTAATTTAATTTAATTTAATTTAATTTAATTTAATTTAATTTAATTTAATTTAATTTAATTTAATTTAATTTAATTTAATTTAATTTAATTTAATTTAATTTAATTTAATTTAATTTAATTTAATTTAATTTAATTTAATTTAATTTAATTTAATTTAATTTAATTTAATTTAATTTAATTTAATTTAATTTAATTTAATTTAATTTAATTTAATTTAATTTAATTTAATTTAATTTAATTTAATTTAATTTAATTTAATTTAATTTAATTTAATTTAATTTAATTTAATTTAATTTAATTTAATTTAATTTAATTTAATTTAATTTAATTTAATTTAATTTAATTTAATTTAATTTAATTTAATTTAATTTAATTTAATTTAATTTAATTTAATTTAATTTAATTTAATTTAATTTAATTTAATTTAATTTAATTTAATTTAATTTAATTTAATTTAATTTAATTTAATTTAATTTAATTTAATTTAATTTAATTTAATTTAATTTAATTTAATTTAATTTAATTTAATTTAATTTAATTTAATTTAATTTAATTTAATTTAATTTAATTTAATTTAATTTAATTTAATTTAATTTAATTTAATTTAATTTAATTTAATTTAATTTAATTTAATTTAATTTAATTTAATTTAATTTAATTTAATTTAATTTAATTTAATTTAATTTAATTTAATTTAATTTAATTTAATTTAATTTAATTTAATTTAATTTAATTTAATTTAATTTAATTTAATTTAATTTAATTTAATTTAATTTAATTTAATTTAATTTAATTTAATTTAATTTAATTTAATTTAATTTAATTTAATTTAATTTAATTTAATTTAATTTAATTTAATTTAATTTAATTTAATTTAATTTAATTTAATTTAATTTAATTTAATTTAATTTAATTTAATTTAATTTAATTTAATTTAATTTAATTTAATTTAATTTAATTTAATTTAATTTAATTTAATTTAATTTAATTTAATTTAATTTAATTTAATTTAATTTAATTTAATTTAATTTAATTTAATTTAATTTAATTTAATTTAATTTAATTTAATTTAATTTAATTTAATTTAATTTAATTTAATTTAATTTAATTTAATTTAATTTAATTTAATTTAATTTAATTTAATTTAATTTAATTTAATTTAATTTAATTTAATTTAATTTAATTTAATTTAATTTAATTTAATTTAATTTAATTTAATTTAATTTAATTTAATTTAATTTAATTTAATTTAATTTAATTTAATTTAATTTAATTTAATTTAATTTAATTTAATTTAATTTAATTTAATTTAATTTAATTTAATTTAATTTAATTTAATTTAATTTAATTTAATTTAATTTAATTTAATTTAATTTAATTTAATTTAATTTAATTTAATTTAATTTAATTTAATTTAATTTAATTTAATTTAATTTAATTTAATTTAATTTAATTTAATTTAATTTAATTTAATTTAATTTAATTTAATTTAATTTAATTTAATTTAATTTAATTTAATTTAATTTAATTTAATTTAATTTAATTTAATTTAATTTAATTTAATTTAATTTAATTTAATTTAATTTAATTTAATTTAATTTAATTTAATTTAATTTAATTTAATTTAATTTAATTTAATTTAATTTAATTTAATTTAATTTAATTTAATTTAATTTAATTTAATTTAATTTAATTTAATTTAATTTAATTTAATTTAATTTAATTTAATTTAATTTAATTTAATTTAATTTAATTTAATTTAATTTAATTTAATTTAATTTAATTTAATTTAATTTAATTTAATTTAATTTAATTTAATTTAATTTAATTTAATTTAATTTAATTTAATTTAATTTAATTTAATTTAATTTAATTTAATTTAATTTAATTTAATTTAATTTAATTTAATTTAATTTAATTTAATTTAATTTAATTTAATTTAATTTAATTTAATTTAATTTAATTTAATTTAATTTAATTTAATTTAATTTAATTTAATTTAATTTAATTTAATTTAATTTAATTTAATTTAATTTAATTTAATTTAATTTAATTTAATTTAATTTAATTTAATTTAATTTAATTTAATTTAATTTAATTTAATTTAATTTAATTTAATTTAATTTAATTTAATTTAATTTAATTTAATTTAATTTAATTTAATTTAATTTAATTTAATTTAATTTAATTTAATTTAATTTAATTTAATTTAATTTAATTTAATTTAATTTAATTTAATTTAATTTAATTTAATTTAATTTAATTTAATTTAATTTAATTTAATTTAATTTAATTTAATTTAATTTAATTTAATTTAATTTAATTTAATTTAATTTAATTTAATTTAATTTAATTTAATTTAATTTAATTTAATTTAATTTAATTTAATTTAATTTAATTTAATTTAATTTAATTTAATTTAATTTAATTTAATTTAATTTAATTTAATTTAATTTAATTTAATTTAATTTAATTTAATTTAATTTAATTTAATTTAATTTAATTTAATTTAATTTAATTTAATTTAATTTAATTTAATTTAATTTAATTTAATTTAATTTAATTTAATTTAATTTAATTTAATTTAATTTAATTTAATTTAATTTAATTTAATTTAATTTAATTTAATTTAATTTAATTTAATTTAATTTAATTTAATTTAATTTAATTTAATTTAATTTAATTTAATTTAATTTAATTTAATTTAATTTAATTTAATTTAATTTAATTTAATTTAATTTAATTTAATTTAATTTAATTTAATTTAATTTAATTTAATTTAATTTAATTTAATTTAATTTAATTTAATTTAATTTAATTTAATTTAATTTAATTTAATTTAATTTAATTTAATTTAATTTAATTTAATTTAATTTAATTTAATTTAATTTAATTTAATTTAATTTAATTTAATTTAATTTAATTTAATTTAATTTAATTTAATTTAATTTAATTTAATTTAATTTAATTTAATTTAATTTAATTTAATTTAATTTAATTTAATTTAATTTAATTTAATTTAATTTAATTTAATTTAATTTAATTTAATTTAATTTAATTTAATTTAATTTAATTTAATTTAATTTAATTTAATTTAATTTAATTTAATTTAATTTAATTTAATTTAATTTAATTTAATTTAATTTAATTTAATTTAATTTAATTTAATTTAATTTAATTTAATTTAATTTAATTTAATTTAATTTAATTTAATTTAATTTAATTTAATTTAATTTAATTTAATTTAATTTAATTTAATTTAATTTAATTTAATTTAATTTAATTTAATTTAATTTAATTTAATTTAATTTAATTTAATTTAATTTAATTTAATTTAATTTAATTTAATTTAATTTAATTTAATTTAATTTAATTTAATTTAATTTAATTTAATTTAATTTAATTTAATTTAATTTAATTTAATTTAATTTAATTTAATTTAATTTAATTTAATTTAATTTAATTTAATTTAATTTAATTTAATTTAATTTAATTTAATTTAATTTAATTTAATTTAATTTAATTTAATTTAATTTAATTTAATTTAATTTAATTTAATTTAATTTAATTTAATTTAATTTAATTTAATTTAATTTAATTTAATTTAATTTAATTTAATTTAATTTAATTTAATTTAATTTAATTTAATTTAATTTAATTTAATTTAATTTAATTTAATTTAATTTAATTTAATTTAATTTAATTTAATTTAATTTAATTTAATTTAATTTAATTTAATTTAATTTAATTTAATTTAATTTAATTTAATTTAATTTAATTTAATTTAATTTAATTTAATTTAATTTAATTTAATTTAATTTAATTTAATTTAATTTAATTTAATTTAATTTAATTTAATTTAATTTAATTTAATTTAATTTAATTTAATTTAATTTAATTTAATTTAATTTAATTTAATTTAATTTAATTTAATTTAATTTAATTTAATTTAATTTAATTTAATTTAATTTAATTTAATTTAATTTAATTTAATTTAATTTAATTTAATTTAATTTAATTTAATTTAATTTAATTTAATTTAATTTAATTTAATTTAATTTAATTTAATTTAATTTAATTTAATTTAATTTAATTTAATTTAATTTAATTTAATTTAATTTAATTTAATTTAATTTAATTTAATTTAATTTAATTTAATTTAATTTAATTTAATTTAATTTAATTTAATTTAATTTAATTTAATTTAATTTAATTTAATTTAATTTAATTTAATTTAATTTAATTTAATTTAATTTAATTTAATTTAATTTAATTTAATTTAATTTAATTTAATTTAATTTAATTTAATTTAATTTAATTTAATTTAATTTAATTTAATTTAATTTAATTTAATTTAATTTAATTTAATTTAATTTAATTTAATTTAATTTAATTTAATTTAATTTAATTTAATTTAATTTAATTTAATTTAATTTAATTTAATTTAATTTAATTTAATTTAATTTAATTTAATTTAATTTAATTTAATTTAATTTAATTTAATTTAATTTAATTTAATTTAATTTAATTTAATTTAATTTAATTTAATTTAATTTAATTTAATTTAATTTAATTTAATTTAATTTAATTTAATTTAATTTAATTTAATTTAATTTAATTTAATTTAATTTAATTTAATTTAATTTAATTTAATTTAATTTAATTTAATTTAATTTAATTTAATTTAATTTAATTTAATTTAATTTAATTTAATTTAATTTAATTTAATTTAATTTAATTTAATTTAATTTAATTTAATTTAATTTAATTTAATTTAATTTAATTTAATTTAATTTAATTTAATTTAATTTAATTTAATTTAATTTAATTTAATTTAATTTAATTTAATTTAATTTAATTTAATTTAATTTAATTTAATTTAATTTAATTTAATTTAATTTAATTTAATTTAATTTAATTTAATTTAATTTAATTTAATTTAATTTAATTTAATTTAATTTAATTTAATTTAATTTAATTTAATTTAATTTAATTTAATTTAATTTAATTTAATTTAATTTAATTTAATTTAATTTAATTTAATTTAATTTAATTTAATTTAATTTAATTTAATTTAATTTAATTTAATTTAATTTAATTTAATTTAATTTAATTTAATTTAATTTAATTTAATTTAATTTAATTTAATTTAATTTAATTTAATTTAATTTAATTTAATTTAATTTAATTTAATTTAATTTAATTTAATTTAATTTAATTTAATTTAATTTAATTTAATTTAATTTAATTTAATTTAATTTAATTTAATTTAATTTAATTTAATTTAATTTAATTTAATTTAATTTAATTTAATTTAATTTAATTTAATTTAATTTAATTTAATTTAATTTAATTTAATTTAATTTAATTTAATTTAATTTAATTTAATTTAATTTAATTTAATTTAATTTAATTTAATTTAATTTAATTTAATTTAATTTAATTTAATTTAATTTAATTTAATTTAATTTAATTTAATTTAATTTAATTTAATTTAATTTAATTTAATTTAATTTAATTTAATTTAATTTAATTTAATTTAATTTAATTTAATTTAATTTAATTTAATTTAATTTAATTTAATTTAATTTAATTTAATTTAATTTAATTTAATTTAATTTAATTTAATTTAATTTAATTTAATTTAATTTAATTTAATTTAATTTAATTTAATTTAATTTAATTTAATTTAATTTAATTTAATTTAATTTAATTTAATTTAATTTAATTTAATTTAATTTAATTTAATTTAATTTAATTTAATTTAATTTAATTTAATTTAATTTAATTTAATTTAATTTAATTTAATTTAATTTAATTTAATTTAATTTAATTTAATTTAATTTAATTTAATTTAATTTAATTTAATTTAATTTAATTTAATTTAATTTAATTTAATTTAATTTAATTTAATTTAATTTAATTTAATTTAATTTAATTTAATTTAATTTAATTTAATTTAATTTAATTTAATTTAATTTAATTTAATTTAATTTAATTTAATTTAATTTAATTTAATTTAATTTAATTTAATTTAATTTAATTTAATTTAATTTAATTTAATTTAATTTAATTTAATTTAATTTAATTTAATTTAATTTAATTTAATTTAATTTAATTTAATTTAATTTAATTTAATTTAATTTAATTTAATTTAATTTAATTTAATTTAATTTAATTTAATTTAATTTAATTTAATTTAATTTAATTTAATTTAATTTAATTTAATTTAATTTAATTTAATTTAATTTAATTTAATTTAATTTAATTTAATTTAATTTAATTTAATTTAATTTAATTTAATTTAATTTAATTTAATTTAATTTAATTTAATTTAATTTAATTTAATTTAATTTAATTTAATTTAATTTAATTTAATTTAATTTAATTTAATTTAATTTAATTTAATTTAATTTAATTTAATTTAATTTAATTTAATTTAATTTAATTTAATTTAATTTAATTTAATTTAATTTAATTTAATTTAATTTAATTTAATTTAATTTAATTTAATTTAATTTAATTTAATTTAATTTAATTTAATTTAATTTAATTTAATTTAATTTAATTTAATTTAATTTAATTTAATTTAATTTAATTTAATTTAATTTAATTTAATTTAATTTAATTTAATTTAATTTAATTTAATTTAATTTAATTTAATTTAATTTAATTTAATTTAATTTAATTTAATTTAATTTAATTTAATTTAATTTAATTTAATTTAATTTAATTTAATTTAATTTAATTTAATTTAATTTAATTTAATTTAATTTAATTTAATTTAATTTAATTTAATTTAATTTAATTTAATTTAATTTAATTTAATTTAATTTAATTTAATTTAATTTAATTTAATTTAATTTAATTTAATTTAATTTAATTTAATTTAATTTAATTTAATTTAATTTAATTTAATTTAATTTAATTTAATTTAATTTAATTTAATTTAATTTAATTTAATTTAATTTAATTTAATTTAATTTAATTTAATTTAATTTAATTTAATTTAATTTAATTTAATTTAATTTAATTTAATTTAATTTAATTTAATTTAATTTAATTTAATTTAATTTAATTTAATTTAATTTAATTTAATTTAATTTAATTTAATTTAATTTAATTTAATTTAATTTAATTTAATTTAATTTAATTTAATTTAATTTAATTTAATTTAATTTAATTTAATTTAATTTAATTTAATTTAATTTAATTTAATTTAATTTAATTTAATTTAATTTAATTTAATTTAATTTAATTTAATTTAATTTAATTTAATTTAATTTAATTTAATTTAATTTAATTTAATTTAATTTAATTTAATTTAATTTAATTTAATTTAATTTAATTTAATTTAATTTAATTTAATTTAATTTAATTTAATTTAATTTAATTTAATTTAATTTAATTTAATTTAATTTAATTTAATTTAATTTAATTTAATTTAATTTAATTTAATTTAATTTAATTTAATTTAATTTAATTTAATTTAATTTAATTTAATTTAATTTAATTTAATTTAATTTAATTTAATTTAATTTAATTTAATTTAATTTAATTTAATTTAATTTAATTTAATTTAATTTAATTTAATTTAATTTAATTTAATTTAATTTAATTTAATTTAATTTAATTTAATTTAATTTAATTTAATTTAATTTAATTTAATTTAATTTAATTTAATTTAATTTAATTTAATTTAATTTAATTTAATTTAATTTAATTTAATTTAATTTAATTTAATTTAATTTAATTTAATTTAATTTAATTTAATTTAATTTAATTTAATTTAATTTAATTTAATTTAATTTAATTTAATTTAATTTAATTTAATTTAATTTAATTTAATTTAATTTAATTTAATTTAATTTAATTTAATTTAATTTAATTTAATTTAATTTAATTTAATTTAATTTAATTTAATTTAATTTAATTTAATTTAATTTAATTTAATTTAATTTAATTTAATTTAATTTAATTTAATTTAATTTAATTTAATTTAATTTAATTTAATTTAATTTAATTTAATTTAATTTAATTTAATTTAATTTAATTTAATTTAATTTAATTTAATTTAATTTAATTTAATTTAATTTAATTTAATTTAATTTAATTTAATTTAATTTAATTTAATTTAATTTAATTTAATTTAATTTAATTTAATTTAATTTAATTTAATTTAATTTAATTTAATTTAATTTAATTTAATTTAATTTAATTTAATTTAATTTAATTTAATTTAATTTAATTTAATTTAATTTAATTTAATTTAATTTAATTTAATTTAATTTAATTTAATTTAATTTAATTTAATTTAATTTAATTTAATTTAATTTAATTTAATTTAATTTAATTTAATTTAATTTAATTTAATTTAATTTAATTTAATTTAATTTAATTTAATTTAATTTAATTTAATTTAATTTAATTTAATTTAATTTAATTTAATTTAATTTAATTTAATTTAATTTAATTTAATTTAATTTAATTTAATTTAATTTAATTTAATTTAATTTAATTTAATTTAATTTAATTTAATTTAATTTAATTTAATTTAATTTAATTTAATTTAATTTAATTTAATTTAATTTAATTTAATTTAATTTAATTTAATTTAATTTAATTTAATTTAATTTAATTTAATTTAATTTAATTTAATTTAATTTAATTTAATTTAATTTAATTTAATTTAATTTAATTTAATTTAATTTAATTTAATTTAATTTAATTTAATTTAATTTAATTTAATTTAATTTAATTTAATTTAATTTAATTTAATTTAATTTAATTTAATTTAATTTAATTTAATTTAATTTAATTTAATTTAATTTAATTTAATTTAATTTAATTTAATTTAATTTAATTTAATTTAATTTAATTTAATTTAATTTAATTTAATTTAATTTAATTTAATTTAATTTAATTTAATTTAATTTAATTTAATTTAATTTAATTTAATTTAATTTAATTTAATTTAATTTAATTTAATTTAATTTAATTTAATTTAATTTAATTTAATTTAATTTAATTTAATTTAATTTAATTTAATTTAATTTAATTTAATTTAATTTAATTTAATTTAATTTAATTTAATTTAATTTAATTTAATTTAATTTAATTTAATTTAATTTAATTTAATTTAATTTAATTTAATTTAATTTAATTTAATTTAATTTAATTTAATTTAATTTAATTTAATTTAATTTAATTTAATTTAATTTAATTTAATTTAATTTAATTTAATTTAATTTAATTTAATTTAATTTAATTTAATTTAATTTAATTTAATTTAATTTAATTTAATTTAATTTAATTTAATTTAATTTAATTTAATTTAATTTAATTTAATTTAATTTAATTTAATTTAATTTAATTTAATTTAATTTAATTTAATTTAATTTAATTTAATTTAATTTAATTTAATTTAATTTAATTTAATTTAATTTAATTTAATTTAATTTAATTTAATTTAATTTAATTTAATTTAATTTAATTTAATTTAATTTAATTTAATTTAATTTAATTTAATTTAATTTAATTTAATTTAATTTAATTTAATTTAATTTAATTTAATTTAATTTAATTTAATTTAATTTAATTTAATTTAATTTAATTTAATTTAATTTAATTTAATTTAATTTAATTTAATTTAATTTAATTTAATTTAATTTAATTTAATTTAATTTAATTTAATTTAATTTAATTTAATTTAATTTAATTTAATTTAATTTAATTTAATTTAATTTAATTTAATTTAATTTAATTTAATTTAATTTAATTTAATTTAATTTAATTTAATTTAATTTAATTTAATTTAATTTAATTTAATTTAATTTAATTTAATTTAATTTAATTTAATTTAATTTAATTTAATTTAATTTAATTTAATTTAATTTAATTTAATTTAATTTAATTTAATTTAATTTAATTTAATTTAATTTAATTTAATTTAATTTAATTTAATTTAATTTTTTTTTTTTTTTGGGTTTTCATTTAAATGGAACTGTTTCAGACCACATATTTTTTGGAAATAGTGAAAAAATTACAACAATAGCTTTGGACGGTAGAAGTTATAGCTGCTATTTTGGAAACCACCACGTTTCCTCATCAGACTTCTTTTTCCAGACACCTTTTGTTCGAATGGAATTCGAACTTGGGATGCCCACAGCACGAGCCAATGGTAATCCCATTAAGCTACATGTGTGCCGCTTTCACATATTGTTGTTTTTCACTTTTTTCCTTTTACCTACATATCCACGATCAAGTGCTCAGATATTCTGTAGCTGTAAACTTGACGCGATGTAGTTGTTTTTGCGAAGAATTTACCAACAAATATTTTAAAGCAACGCCTTTTTTATTATTGGAAAATTTCATTCGCACGGCAAGGCTCTTCCGTAATTCCTAGATGCTTTTTCAGGTCATTATTGTGTTGCATTGTTTTTGGGTTTTCATTTAAATGGAACTGTTTCAGACCACATATTTTTTGGAAATAGTGAAAAAATTACAACAATAGCTTTGGACGGTAGAAGTTATAGCTGCTATTTCGGAAACCACCACGTTTCCTCATCAGACTTCTTTTTCCAGACACCTTTTGTTCGAATGGAATTCGAACTTGGGATGCCCACAGCACGAGCCAATGGTAATCCCATTAAGCTACATGTGTGCCGCTTTCACATATTGTTGTTTTTCACTTTTTTCCTTTTACCTACATATCCACGATCAAGTGCTCAGATATTCTGTAGCTGTAAACTTGACGCGATGTAGTTGTTTTTGCGAAGAATTTACCAACAAATATTTTAAAGCAACGCCTTTTTTATTATTGGAAAATTTCATTCGCACGGCAAGGCTCTTCCGTAATTCCTAGATGCTTTTTCAGGTCATTATTGTGTTGCATTGTTTTTGGGTTTTCATTTAAATGGAACTGTTTCAGACCACATATTTCTTGGAAATAGTGAAAAAATTACAACAATAGCTTTGGACGGTAGAAGTTATAGCTGCTATTTCGGAAACCACCACGTTTCCTCATCAGACTTCTTTTTCCAGACACCTTTTGTTCGAATGGAATTCGAACTTGGGATGCCCACAGCACGAGCCAATGGTAATCCCATTAAGCTACATGTGTGCCGCTTTCACATATTGTTCCTTTTACCTACATATCCACGATCAAGTGCTCAGATATTCTGTAGCTGTAAACTTGACGCGATGTAGTTGTTTTTGCGAAGAATTTACCAACAAATATTTTAAAGCAACGCCTTTTTTATTATTGGAAAATTTCATTCGCACGGCAAGGCTCTTCCGTAATTCCTAGATGCTTTTTCAGGTCATTATTGTGTTGCATTGTTTTTGGGTTTTCATTTAAATGGAACTGTTTCAGACCACATATTTTTTGGAAATAGTGAAAAAATTACAACAATAGCTTTGGACGGTAGAAGTTATAGCTGCTATTTCGGAAACCACCACGTTTCCTCATCAGACTTCTTTTTCCAGACACCTTTTGTTCGAATGGAATTCGAACTTGGGATGCCCACAGCACGAGCCAATGGTAATCCCATTAAGCTACATGTGTGCCGCTTTCACATATTGTTGTTTTTCACTTTTTTCCTTTTACCCACATATCCACGATCAAGTGCTCAGATATTCTGTAGCTGTAAACTTGACGCGATGTAGTTGTTTTTGCGAAGAATTTACCAACAAATATTTTAAAGCAACGCCTTTTTTATTATTGGAAAATTTCATTCGCACGGCAAGGCTCTTCCGTAATTCCTAGATGCTTTTTCAGGTCATTATTGTGTTGCATTGTTTTTGGGTTTTCATTTAAATGGAACTGTTTCAGACCACATATTTTTTGGAAATAGTGAAAAAATTACAACAATAGCTTTGGACGGTAGAAGTTATAGCTGCTATTTTGGAAACCACCACGTTTCCTCATCAGACTTCTTTTTCCAGACACCTTTTGTTCGAATGGAATTCGAACTTGGGATGCCCACAGCACGAGCCAATGGTAATCCCATTAAGCTACATGTGTGCCGCTTTCACATATTGTTGTTTTTCACTTTTTTCCTTTTACCTACATATCCACGATCAAGTGCTCAGATATTCTGTAGCTGTAAACTTGACGCGATGTAGTTGTTTTTGCGAAGAATTTACCAACAAATATTTTAAAGCAACGCCTTTTTTATTATTGGAAAATTTCATTCGCACGGCAAGGCTCTTCCGTAATTCCTAGATGCTTTTTCAGGTCATTATTGTGTTGCATTGTTTTTGGGTTTTCATTTAAATGGAACTGTTTCAGACCACATATTTTTTGGAAATAGTGAAAAAATTACAACAATAGCTTTGGACGGTAGAAGTTATAGCTGCTATTTCGGAAACCACCACGTTTCCTCATCAGACTTCTTTTTCCAGACACCTTTTGTTCGAATGGAATTCGAACTTGGGATGCCCACAGCACGAGCCAATGGTAATCCCATTAAGCTACATGTGTGCCGCTTTCACATATTGTTGTTTTTCACTTTTTTCCTTTTACCTACATATCCACGATCAAGTGCTCAGATATTCTGTAGCTGTAAACTTGACGCGATGTAGTTGTTTTTGCGAAGAATTTACCAACAAATATTTTAAAGCAACGCCTTTTTTATTATTGGAAAATTTCATTCGCACGGCAAGGCTCTTCCGTAATTCCTAGATGCTTTTTCAGGTCATTATTGTGTTGCATTGTTTTTGGGTTTTCATTTAAATGGAACTGTTTCAGACCACATATTTCTTGGAAATAGTGAAAAAATTACAACAATAGCTTTGGACGGTAGAAGTTATAGCTGCTATTTCGGAAACCACCACGTTTCCTCATCAGACTTCTTTTTCCAGACACCTTTTGTTCGAATGGAATTCGAACTTGGGATGCCCACAGCACGAGCCAATGGTAATCCCATTAAGCTACATGTGTGCCGCTTTCACATATTGTTGTTTTTCACTTTTTTCCTTTTACCTACATATCCACGATCAAGTGCTCAGATATTCTGTAGCTGTAAACTTGACGCGATGTAGTTGTTTTTGCGAAGAATTTACCAACAAATATTTTAAAGCAACGCCTTTTTTATTATTGGAAAATTTCATTCGCACGGCAAGGCTCTTCCGTAATTCCTAGATGCTTTTTCAGGTCATTATTGTGTTGCATTGTTTTTGGGTTTTCATTTAAATGGAACTGTTTCAGACCACATATTTTTTGGAAATAGTGAAAAAATTACAACAATAGCTTTGGACGGTAGAAGTTATAGCTGCTATTTCGGAAACCACCACGTTTCCTCATCAGACTTCTTTTTCCAGATACCTTTTGTTCGAATGGAATTCGAACTTGGGATGCCCACAGCACGAGCCAATGGTAATCCCATTAAGCTACATGTGTGCCGCTTTCACATATTGTTGTTTTTCACTTTTTTCCTTTTACCTACATATCCACGATCAAGTGCTCAGATATTCTGTAGCTGTAAACTTGACGCGATGTAGTTGTTTTTGCGAAGAATTTACCAACAAATATTTTAAAGCAACGCCTTTTTTATTATTGGAAAATTTCATTCGCACGGCAAGGCTCTTCCGTAATTCCTAGATGCTTTTTCAGGTCATTATTGTGTTGCATTGTTTTTGGGTTTTCATTTAAATGGAACTGTTTCAGACCACATATTTTTTGGAAATAGTGAAAAAATTACAACAATAGCTTTGGACGGTAGAAGTTATAGCTGCTATTTCGGAAACCACCACGTTTCTTCATCAGACTTCTTTTTCCAGACACCTTTTGTTCGAATGGAATTCGAACTTGGGATGCCCACAGCACGAGCCAATGGTAATCCCATTAAGCTACATGTGTGCCGCTTTCACATATTGTTGTTTTTCACTTTTTTCCTTTTACCTACATATCCACGATCAAGTGCTCAGATATTCTGTAGCTGTAAACTTGACGCGATGTAGTTGTTTTTGCGAAGAATTTACCAACAAATATTTTAAAGCAACGCCTTTTTTATTATTGGAAAATTTCATTCGCACGGCAAGGCTCTTCCGTAATTCCTAGATGCTTTTTCAGGTCATTATTGTGTTGCATTGTTTTTGGGTTTTCATTTAAATGGAACTGTTTCAGACCACATATTTTTTGGAAATAGTGAAAAAATTACAACAATAGCTTTGGACGGTAGAAGTTATAGCTGCTATTTCGGAAACCACCACGTTTCCTCATCAGACTTCTTTTTCCAGACACCTTTTGTTCGAATGGAATTCGAACTTGGGATGCCCACAGCACGAGCCAATGGTAATCCCATTAAGCTACATGTGTGCCGCTTTCACATATTGTTGTTTTTCACTTTTTTCCTTTTACCTACATATCCACGATCAAGTGCTCAGATATTCTGTAGCTGTAAACTTGACGCGATGTAGTTGTTTTTGCGAAGAATTTACCAACAAATATTTTAAAGCAACGCCTTTTTTATTATTGGAAAATTTCATTCGCACGGCAAGGCTCTTCCGTAATTCCTAGATGCTTTTTCAGGTCATTATTGTGTTGCATTGTTTTTGGGTTTTCATTTAAATGGAACTGTTTCAGACCACATATTTTTTGGAAATAGTGAAAAAATTACAACAATAGCTTTGGACGGTAGAAGTTATAGCTGCTATTTCGGAAACCACCACGTTTCCTCATCAGACTTCTTTTTCCAGACACCTTTTGTTCGAATGGAATTCGAACTTGGGATGCCCACAGCACGAGCCAATGGTAATCCCATTAAGCTACATGTGTGCCGCTTTCACATATTGTTGTTTTTCACTTTTTTCCTTTTACCTACATATCCACGATCAAGTGCTCAGATATTCTGTAGCTGTAAACTTGACGCGATGTAGTTGTTTTTGCGAAGAATTTACCAACAAATATTTTAAAGCAACGCCTTTTTTATTATTGGAAAATTTCATTCGCACGGCAAGGCTCTTCCGTAATTCCTAGATGCTTTTTCAGGTCATTATTGTGTTGCATTGTTTTTGGGTTTTCATTTAAATGGAACTGTTTCAGACCACATATTTTTTGGAAATAGTGAAAAAATTACAACAATAGCTTTGGACGGTAGAAGTTATAGCTGCTATTTCGGAAACCACCACGTTTCCTCATCAGACTTCTTTTTCCAGACACCTTTTGTTCGAATGGAATTCGAACTTGGGATGCCCACAGCACGAGCCAATGGTAATCCCATTAAGCTACATGTGTGCCGCTTTCACATATTGTTGTTTTTCACTTTTTTCCTTTTACCTACATATCCACGATCAAGTGCTCAGATATTCTGTAGCTGTAAACTTGACGCGATGTAGTTGTTTTTGCGAAGAATTTACCAACAAATATTTTAAAGCAACGCCTTTTTTATTATTGGAAAATTTCATTCGCACGGCAAGGCTCTTCCGTAATTCCTAGATGCTTTTTCAGGTCATTATTGTGTTGCATTGTTTTTGGGTTTTCATTTAAATGGAACTGTTTCAGACCACATATTTTTTGGAAATAGTGAAAAAATTACAACAATAGCTTTGGACGGTAGAAGTTATAGCTGCTATTTCGGAAACCACCACGTTTCCTCATCAGACTTCTTTTTCCAGACACCTTTTGTTCGAATGGAATTCGAACTTGGGATGCCCACAGCACGAGCCAATGGTAATCCCATTAAGCTACATGTGTGCCGCTTTCACATATTGTTGTTTTTCACTTTTTTCCTTTTACCTACATATCCACGATCAAGTGCTCAGATATTCTGTAGCTGTAAACTTGACGCGATGTAGTTGTTTTTGCGAAGAATTTACCAACAAATATTTTAAAGCAACGCCTTTTTTATTATTGGAAAATTTCATTCGCACGGCAAGGCTCTTCCGTAATTCCTAGATGCTTTTTCAGGTCATTATTGTGTTGCATTATTTTTGGGTTTTCATTTAAATGGAACTGTTTCAGACCACATATTTTTTGGAAATAGTGAAAAAATTACAACAATAGCTTTGGACGGTAGAAGTTATAGCTGCTATTTCGGAAACCACCACGTTTCCTCATCAGACTTCTTTTTCCAGACACCTTTTGTTCGAATGGAATTCGAACTTGGGATGCCCACAGCACGAGCCAATGGTAATCCCATTAAGCTACATGTGTGCCGCTTTCACATATTGTTGTTTTTCACTTTTTTCCTTTTACCTACATATCCACGATCAAGTGCTCAGATATTCTGTAGCTGTAAACTTGACGCGATGTAGTTGTTTTTGCGAAGAATTTACCAACAAATATTTTAAAGCAACGCCTTTTTTATTATTGGAAAATTTCATTCGCACGGCAAGGCTCTTCCGTAATTCCTAGATGCTTTTTCAGGTCATTATTGTGTTGCATTGTTTTTGGGTTTTCATTTAAATGGAACTGTTTCAGACCACATATTTTTTGGAAATAGTGAAAAAATTACAACAATAGCTTTGGACGGTAGAAGTTATAGCTGCTATTTCGGAAACCACCACGTTTCCTCATCAGACTTCTTTTTCCAGACACCTTTTGTTCGAATGGAATTCGAACTTGGGATGCCCACAGCACGAGCCAATGGTAATCCCATTAAGCTACATGTGTGCCGCTTTCACATATTGTTGTTTTTCACTTTTTTCCTTTTACCTACATATCCACGATCAAGTGCTCAGATATTCTGTAGCTGTAAACTTGACGCGATGTAGTTGTTTTTGCGAAGAATTTACCAACAAATATTTTAAAGCAACGCCTTTTTTATTATTGGAAAATTTCATTCGCACGGCAAGGCTCTTCCGTAATTCCTAGATGCTTTTTCAGGTCATTATTGTGTTGCATTGTTTTTGGGTTTTCATTTAAATGGAACTGTTTCAGACCACATATTTTTTGGAAATAGTGAAAAAATTACAACAATAGCTTTGGACGGTAGAAGTTATAGCTGCTATTTCGGAAACCACCACGTTTCCTCATCAGACTTCTTTTTCCAGACACCTTTTGTTCGAATGGAATTCGAACTTGGGATGCCCACAGCACGAGCCAATGGTAATCCCATTAAGCTACATGTGTGCCGCTTTCACATATTGTTGTTTTTCACTTTTTTCCTTTTACCTACATATCCACGATCAAGTGCTCAGATATTCTGTAGCTGTAAACTTGACGCGATGTAGTTGTTTTTGCGAAGAATTTACCAACAAATATTTTAAAGCAACGCCTTTTTTATTATTGGAAAATTTCATTCGCACGGCAAGGCTCTTCCGTAATTCCTAGATGCTTTTTCAGGTCATTATTGTGTTGCATTGTTTTTGGGTTTTCATTTAAATGGAACTGTTTCAGACCACATATTTTTTGGAAATAGTGAAAAAATTACAACAATAGCTTTGGACGGTAGAAGTTATAGCTGCTATTTCGGAAACCACCACGTTTCCTCATCAGACTTCTTTTTCCAGACACCTTTTGTTCGAATGGAATTCGAACTTGGGATGCCCACAGCACGAGCCAATGGTAATCCCATTAAGCTACATGTGTGCCGCTTTCACATATTGTTGTTTTTCACTTTTTTCCTTTTACCTACATATCCACGATCAAGTGCTCAGATATTCTGTAGCTGTAAACTTGACGCGATGTAGTTGTTTTTGCGAAGAATTTACCAACAAATATTTTAAAGCAACGCCTTTTTTATTATTGGAAAATTTCATTCGCACGGCAAGGCTCTTCCGTAATTCCTAGATGCTTTTTCAGGTCATTATTGTGTTGCATTGTTTTTGGGTTTTCATTTAAATGGAACTGTTTCAGACCACATATTTTTTGGAAATAGTGAAAAAATTACAACAATAGCTTTGGACGGTAGAAGTTATAGCTGCTATTTCGGAAACCACCACGTTTCCTCATCAGACTTCTTTTTCCAGACACCTTTTGTTCGAATGGAATTCGAACTTGGGATGCCCACAGCACGAGCCAATGGTAATCCCATTAAGCTACATGTGTGCCGCTTTCACATATTGTTGTTTTTCACTTTTTTCCTTTTACCTACATATCCACGATCAAGTGCTCAGATATTCTGTAGCTGTAAACTTGACGCGATGTAGTTGTTTTTGCGAAGAATTTACCAACAAATATTTTAAAGCAACGCCTTTTTTATTATTGGAAAATTTCATTCGCACGGCAAGGCTCTTCCGTAATTCCTAGATGCTTTTTCAGGTCATTATTGTGTTGCATTGTTTTTGGGTTTTCATTTAAATGGAACTGTTTCAGACCACATATTTTTTGGAAATAGTGAAAAAATTACAACAATAGCTTTGGACGGTAGAAGTTATAGCTGCTATTTCGGAAACCACCACGTTTCCTCATCAGACTTCTTTTTCCAGACACCTTTTGTTCGAATGGAATTCGAACTTGGGATGCCCACAGCACGAGCCAATGGTAATCCCATTAAGCTACATGTGTGCCGCTTTCACATATTGTTGTTTTTCACTTTTTTCCTTTTACCTACATATCCACGATCAAGTGCTCAGATATTCTGTAGCTGTAAACTTGACGCGATGTAGTTGTTTTTGCGAAGAATTTACCAACAAATATTTTAAAGCAACGCCTTTTTTATTATTGGAAAATTTCATTCGCACGGCAAGGCTCTTCCGTAATTCCTAGATGCTTTTTCAGGTCATTATTGTGTTGCATTGTTTTTGGGTTTTCATTTAAATGGAACTGTTTCAGACCACATATTTTTTGGAAATAGTGAAAAAATTACAACAATAGCTTTGGACGGTAGAAGTTATAGCTGCTATTTCGGAAACCACCACGTTTCCTCATCAGACTTCTTTTTCCAGACACCTTTTGTTCGAATGGAATTCGAACTTGGGATGCCCACAGCACGAGCCAATGGTAATCCCATTAAGCTACATGTGTGCCGCTTTCACATATTGTTGTTTTTCACTTTTTTCCTTTTACCTACATATCCACGATCAAGTGCTCAGATATTCTGTAGCTGTAAACTTGACGCGATGTAGTTGTTTTTGCGAAGAATTTACCAACAAATATTTTAAAGCAACGCCTTTTTTATTATTGGAAAATTTCATTCGCACGGCAAGGCTCTTCCGTAATTCCTAGATGCTTTTTCAGGTCATTATTGTGTTGCATTGTTTTTGGGTTTTCATTTAAATGGAACTGTTTCAGACCACATATTTTTTGGAAATAGTGAAAAAATTACAACAATAGCTTTGGACGGTAGAAGTTATAGCTGCTATTTCGGAAACCACCACGTTTCCTCATCAGACTTCTTTTTCCAGACACCTTTTGTTCGAATGGAATTCGAACTTGGGATGCCCACAGCACGAGCCAATGGTAATCCCATTAAGCTACATGTGTGCCGCTTTCACATATTGTTGTTTTTCACTTTTTTCCTTTTACCTACATATCCACGATCAAGTGCTCAGATATTCTGTAGCTGTAAACTTGACGCGATGTAGTTGTTTTTGCGAAGAATTTACCAACAAATATTTTAAAGCAACGCCTTTTTTATTATTGGAAAATTTCATTCGCACGGCAAGGCTCTTCCGTAATTCCTAGATGCTTTTTCAGGTCATTATTGTGTTGCATTGTTTTTGGGTTTTCATTTAAATGGAACTGTTTCAGACCACATATTTTTAATTTAATTTAATTTAATTTAATTTAATTTAATTTAATTTAATTTAATTTAATTTAATTTAATTTAATTTAATTTAATTTAATTTAATTTAATTTAATTTAATTTAATTTAATTTAATTTAATTTAATTTAATTTAATTTAATTTAATTTAATTTAATTTAATTTAATTTAATTTAATTTAATTTAATTTAATTTAATTTAATTTAATTTAATTTAATTTAATTTAATTTAATTTAATTTAATTTAATTTAATTTAATTTAATTTAATTTAATTTAATTTAATTTAATTTAATTTAATTTAATTTAATTTAATTTAATTTAATTTAATTTAATTTAATTTAATTTAATTTAATTTAATTTAATTTAATTTAATTTAATTTAATTTAATTTAATTTAATTTAATTTAATTTAATTTAATTTAATTTAATTTAATTTAATTTAATTTAATTTAATTTAATTTAATTTAATTTAATTTAATTTAATTTAATTTAATTTAATTTAATTTAATTTAATTTAATTTAATTTAATTTAATTTAATTTAATTTAATTTAATTTAATTTAATTTAATTTAATTTAATTTAATTTAATTTAATTTAATTTAATTTAATTTAATTTAATTTAATTTAATTTAATTTAATTTAATTTAATTTAATTTAATTTAATTTAATTTAATTTAATTTAATTTAATTTAATTTAATTTAATTTAATTTAATTTAATTTAATTTAATTTAATTTAATTTAATTTAATTTAATTTAATTTAGTTTAATTTAATTTAATTTAATTTAATTTAATTTAATTTAATTTAATTTAATTTAATTTAATTTAATTTAATTTAATTTAATTTAATTTAATTTAATTTAATTTAATTTAATTTAATTTAATTTAATTTAATTTAATTTAATTTAATTTAATTTAATTTAATTTAATTTAATTTAATTTAATTTAATTTAATTTAATTTAATTTAATTTAATTTAATTTAATTTAATTTAATTTAATTTAATTTAATTTAATTTAATTTAATTTAATTTAATTTAATTTAATTTAATTTAATTTAATTTAATTTAATTTAATTTAATTTAATTTAATTTAATTTAATTTAATTTAATTTAATTTAATTTAATTTAATTTAATTTAATTTAATTTAATTTAATTTAATTTAATTTAATTTAATTTAATTTAATTTAATTTAATTTAATTTAATTTAATTTAATTTAATTTAATTTAATTTAATTTAATTTAATTTAATTTAATTTAATTTAATTTAATTTAATTTAATTTAATTTAATTTAATTTAATTTAATTTAATTTATTTATTTATTTATTTATTTTAATTTAATTTAATTTATTTTAATTTAAATTAATTTAATTTAGTTTAATTTATTTAACTTTAATTTCATTTAATTTATTTTAATTTAATTTAATTTAATTTAATTTAATTTAATTTATTTTAATTTAACTTAATTTAATTTAAATTAATTTATTTTAATTTAAATACTTTTAATTTAGTTTAATTTAATTTATTTTAATTTAATTTAATTTAGTTTAATTTAATTTAATTTAATTTAAATTAATTTAATTTAATTTAGATTAATTTAATTTAATTTAATTTAATTTAATCTAATTTAATTTAATTTAATTTAATTTAGTTTAATTCAATTCAATTTATTTTAATTTGCTTTAATTTAATTTAATTTAATTTAATTTAACTTAATAAAATTTAATTTAATTTAGTTTAATTTTATTTAATTTATTTAATTTAATTTAATTTAATATAATTTAATGTAATTTAAATTAATTTAATTAAATTTAATTTAATTTAATTTAATTTCATTTAATTTAATTTAATTTAGTTTAATTTAATTTAATTTAATTTAATTTAATTTATTTTAATTTAATTTAATTTATGTTATTTTATGTTAATTTAATTTAATTTAATTATATTTAATTTAATTTAATTTAATTTAGTTTAATTTAATTTAATTTAATTTATTTTAAAATAATTTAATTTAATTTAATTTAATTTAATTTAAGTTAATTTAAATTATTTTAATTTCATTTAATTTAATTTAATTTAATTTATTTTAATTTAATTTAATTTAATTTAATTTAATTTAATTTAGTTTAATTTAATTCAATTTATTTAATTTAATTTAATTTAAATTAATTTAATTTAACTTAATTTAAATTAATTTAATTTAATTTAAATTATTTTAATTTAATTAAATTTAATTTAATTTAAGTTAATTTATTTTAATTTAATTAAATTTAATTTAATTTAACTTAGTTTAATTTAGTTTAATTTAATATAATTTAATTTAATTAAATTTAATTAAATTTAATTAAATTTAATTTTATTTAATTTATTTAATTAAATTTAATTTAATTTAATTTAATTTAATTTAGTTTTATTTAATTTACTTTAATTTAATTTAGTTTAATTTAATTTAATTTAAATATATTTAAATTGATTTTATTAAATATAATTTAATTTAATTTAATTTATATTAATTTAATTTAATTTAATTTAATTTAATTTAATTTAATTTAACTTATTTTAATTTATTTTACATTAATTTTATTTAATTTAATTTAATTTAATTTAATTTAATTTTATTTTATTTTATTTAATTTAATTCAATTTATTTTAATTTAATTTACTTTAATTTATTTTAATTTTATTTAATTTAACTTAGTTTATTTCAATTTAATTTAATTTAATTTAGTTTAATTTCATTTAATTTAATTTAATTTAATTTATTTTAATTTAATTTAAATTAATTTACTTTAATTTAATTTAATTTAATTTAACTTAGTTTAATTTAATTTAATGTAATATAATTTAATTTAATTTAATATTTAATTTATTTTAATTTAATTAAATTTAATTTAATTTAACTAAATTTAATTTAATTTAATTTAGTTTAATTTAATTTAATTTAATTAAATTTAATTTAATTTGATTTAATTTAATTTAATTTAATTTAATTTAATTGAATTTAATTTAATTTAACTTAGTTTAATTTATTTTAATTTAATTTAATTTAATTTAATTTACCTTAATTTAATTTAATTTAATTTACCTTAATTTAGTTTAATTTAATTTAATTTAAATCAATTTAAATTAATTTTATTTAATATAATTTAAGTTAATTTAATTTAATTTAATTTATTTTGATTTAATTTAGTTTAATTTAATTTAATTTAATTTAATTGAATTTAATTAAATTTAACTTAGTTTAATTTATTTTAATTTAGTTTTATTTAATTTAACTTAATTTAATTTAATAAAATTTAATTTAATTTAATTTAGTTCAATTTATTTTAATTTAATTTACTTTAATTTAATTTAATTTAATTTAATTTAATTTAACTTAGTTAAATTTAATTTAGTTTAATTTAACTTAATTCAATTTATTTTAATTTAATTTAATATAATTTAATTTAATTTAATTTAATTTAACTTCATTTAATTTAACTTATTTTAATTTAATTAATTTTAATTTAATTTAATTTAATTTAATTTAAATTAATTTAAATTAATTTAATTTTATTTTATTAAACATAATTTAATTTAATTTAATTTAATTTTATTTTATTTATTTTAATTTAGTTTATTTAAATTTAATTTATTTTAATTTATTTTAACTTAATTAAGTTCAATTCAATTAATTTAATTTACTTTTATTTAATTTAACTTAATTTTATTTTAATTTATTTAATTTAATTTAATTTAATTTAATTTAATATAATTGAATTTAATTGAATTTAATTGAATTTAATTTAATTTAATTTAATTTAATTTAGTTTCATTTTATTTAATATATTTAATTTAATTTAATTTAATATAATATAATGTAATTAAATTAATTTAATTTAATTTAATTTAATTTAATTTCATTTCATTTCATTTCATTTAATTTAATTTAATTTAATTTATTTTAATTTAATTTAATTTTTGTTAATTTATGTTATTTTAATTTAATTTAATTTAATTTAATTTATTTTAATTTATTTTAATTTAATTTGTTTTAATTTATTTTAATTTAATTTAATTAAATTATATTTAATTTAGTATAATTTAACTTAATTTAATATAAATTAATGTAAGTCAAGTTTATTTAATTTAATTTAATTTAATTTAATTTAATTTAAATAAATTTAATTTAATTTAATTTAATTTTATTTAATTTAATTTAATTTATTTTAATTTAATTTATTAAATTTAATTTAATTTAATTTAATTTAATTTAATTTAATTTAATTTATTTTAATTTAATTTAATTTAATTTATTTAGTTTAATTTAATTTACTTTAATTTAATATAATTTAATTTAACTTAATTTAATTTAGTTTAATTTAATTTAATTTAATTTAATTTAATTTAATTTAATTTAATTTATTTAATTAAATATAATTTAATTTAATTTAATTTAATTTAGTTTTATTTAATTTACTTTAATTTAATTTAGTTTAATTTAATTTAATTTAAATATATTTAAATTGATTTTATTTAATATAATTTAATTTTATTTAATTTATATTAATTTAATTTAATTTAATTTAATTTAATTTAATTTAATTTAACTTAGTTTAATTTATTTTAATTTAATTTTATTTAATTTAATTTAATTTAATTTAATTTAATTTAATTTTATTTAATTTAATTCAATTTATTTTAATTTAATTTACTTTAATTTATTTTAATTTTATTTAATTTAACTTAGTTTAATTTAATTTAATTTAATTTAATTTATTTCAATTTAATTTAATTTAATTTAGTTTATTTCAATTTAGTTTAATTTAATATAGTTTAATTTTATTTAATTTAATTTAATTTAATTTATTTTAATTTAATTTAAACTAATTTACTTTAATTTAATTTAATTTAATTTAACTTAGTTTAATTTAATTTAATGTAATATAATTTAATTTAATTTAATATTTAATTTATTTTAATTTAATTAAATTTAATTTAATTTAACTAAATTTAATTTAATTTAATTTAAATTAATTTAATTTAATTTTAATTTATTTAATTTAATTTAATTTAATTTATTTTAATATAATTGAATTTAATTAAATTTAATTTAATTTAATTTAATTTAATTTAATTTAATTTAATATAATTTAGTTCCATTTAATTTAATATATTTAATTTAATTTAATTTAATATAATTTAATGTATTTAAATTAATTTAATTTAATTTAATTTAGTTTAATTTCAATTAATTTTATTTAATATAATTTAATTTAATTTAATTTAATTTAATTTATTTTGATTTAATTTAGTTTAATTTAATTTAATTTAATTTAATTGAATTTAATTTAATTTAACTTAGTTTAATTTATTTTAATTTAGTTTTATTTAATTTAACTTAATTTAATTTAATAAAATTTAATTTAATTTAATTTAGTTCAATTTATTTTAATTTAATTTACTTTAATTTAATTTAATTTAATTTAACTTAGTTAAATTTAATTTAGTTTAATTTAACTTAATTCAATTTATTTTAATTTAATTTAATATAATTTAATTTAATTTAATTTAATTTAACTTCATTTAATTTAACTTATTTTAATTTAATTAATTTTAATTTAATTTAATTTAATTTAATTTAAATTAATTTAAATTAATTTAATTTTATTTTATTAAACATAATTTAATTTAATTTAATTTAATTTTATTTTATTTATTTTAATTTAGTTTATTTAAATTTAATTTATTTTAATTTATTTTAATTTAATTAAGTTCAATTCAATTAATTTAATTTACTTTTATTTAATTTAACTTAATTTTATTTTAATTTATTTAATTTAATTTAATTTAATTTAATTTAATATAATTGAATTTAATTGAATTTAATTGAATTTAATTTAATTTAATTTAATTTAATTTAGTTTCATTTTATTTAATATATTTAATTTAATTTAATTTAATATAATATAATGTAATTAAATTAATTTAATTTAATTTAATTTAATTTAATTTCATTTCATTTCATTTCATTTAATTTAATTTAATTTAATTTATTTTAATTTAATTTAATTTTTGTTAATTTATGTTATTTTAATTTAATTTAATTTATTTTAATTTATTTTAATTTAATTTGTTTTAATTTATTTTAATTTAATTTAATTAAATTATATTTAATTTAGTATAATTTAACTTAATTTAATATAAATTAATGTAAGTCAAGTTTATTTAATTTAATTTAATTTAATTTAATTTAATTTAAATTAATTTAAATTAATTTAATTTTATTTAATTTAATTTAATTTATTTTAATTTAATTTATTAAATTTAATTTAATTTAATTTAATTTAATTTAATTTAACTAAATTTAAGTTAATTTAATTTAATTTAATTTAATTTAATATAATTTAATTTAATTTAATTTATTTTAATTTAATTTAATTTAATTTATTTAGTTTAATTTAATTTACTTTAATTTAATTTAATTTAATTTAACTTAATTTACTTTAATTTAATTTAATTTAATTTAATTTAACTTAGTTTAATTTAATTTAATTTAATTTATATTAATATAATTTAATTTAATTTAATTTATCTTAATTTAATTTATATTAATTTAGTTTAAGTTAATTTAATTTTATTTATTTTAATTTAATTTAATTTAATTTACTTCAATTTAATTTAATTTAATTTAATTTAATTTAATTTACCTTAATTTAGTTTAATTTAATTTAATTTAAATATATTTAAATTGATTTTATTTAATATAATTTAATTTAATTTAATTTATATTAATTTAATTTAATTTAATTTAATTTAATTTAATTTACTTTAACCTATTTTAATTTAATTTAAATTAATTTACTTTAATTTAATTTAAGTTAATTTAACTTAGTTTAATTTAATTTAATGTAATATAATTTAATTTAATTTAATTCAATTTATTTAATTTAATTTAATTAAAATTAATTTAATTTAACTTAATTTAATTTAGTTTAATTTAATTTAATTTAATTTAATTTAATTTAATTTAATTTATTTAATTAAATATAATTTAATTTAATTTAATTTAATTTAGTTTTATTTAATTTACTTTAATTTAATTTAGTTTAATTTAATTTAATTTAAATATATTTAAATTGATTTTATTTAATATAATTTAATTTAATTTAATTTATATTAATTTAATTTAATTTAATTTAATTTAATTTAATTTAATTTAACTTAGTTTAATTTATTTTAATTTAATTTTATTTAATTTAATTTAATTTAATTTAATTTACTTTAATTTTATTTAATTTAATTCAATTTATTTTAATTTAATTTACTTTAATTTATTTTAATTTTATTTAATTTAACTTAGTTTAATTTAATTTAATTTAATTTAATTTATTTCAATTTAATTTAATTTAATTTAGTTTATTTCAATTTAGTTTAATTTAATATAGTTTAATTTTATTTAATTTAATTTAATTTAATTTATTTTAATTTAATTTAAACTAATTTACTTTAATTTAATTTAATTTAATTTAACTTAGTTTAATTTAATTTAATGTAATTTAATTTAATTTAATTTAATATTTAATTTATTTTAATTTAATTAAATTTAATTTAATTTAACTAAATTTAATTTAATTTAATTTAAATTAATTTAATTTAATTTAATTTAATTTAATTTAATTAAATTTAATTTAATTTAACATAATTTAATTTAATTTAATTTAGTTTAACTTAGTTTAATTTAATTTAGTTTAATTTAACTTAATTCAATTTATTTTAATTTAATTTAATTTAATGTAACTTAATTTAATTTAACTTATTTTAATTTAATTAATTTTAATTTAATTTAATTTAATTTTAATTTATTTAATTTAATTTAATTTAATTTATTTTAATATAATTGAATTTAATTAAATTTAACTTAATTTAATTTAATTTAATTTAATATAATTTAGTTCCATTTAATTTAATATATTTAATTTAATTTAATTTAATATAATTTAATGTATTTAAATTAATTTAATTTAATTTAATTTAGTTTAATTTAATTTCATTTCTTTTAATTTAATTTAATTTAATTTATTTTAATTTAATTTAATTTTTGTTAATTTATGTTATTTTAATTTAATTTAATTTAATTTATGGGTTTTCATTTAAATGGAACTGTTTCAGACCATATATTTTTGGAAATGGTGAAAAAATTACAACAATAGTTTTGGACGGTAGAAGTTATAGCTGCTATTTCGGAAACCACCACGTTTCCTCATCAGACTTCTTTTTCCAGACACCTTTTGTTCGAATGGAATTCGAACTTGGGATGCCCACAGCACGAGCCAATGGTAATCACATTAAGCTACATGTGTGCCGCTTTCACATATTGTTGTTTTTTCACTTTTTGCCTTTTACCTACATATCCACGATCAAGTGCTCAGATATTCTGTAGCTGTAAACTTGACGCGATGTAGTTGTTTTTTTTTGCGAAGACTTTACCAAAAAATATTTTAAAGCAACGCCTTTTTTATTATTGGAAAATTTCATTCGCACGGCAAGGCTCTTCCGTAAATCCTAGATGCTTTTTCAGGTCATTATTGTGTTGAATTGTTTCTGGGTTTTCATTTAAATGGAACTGTTTCAGACCATATATTTTTGGAAATGGTGAAAAAATTACAACAATAGTTTTGGACGGTAGAAGTTATAGCTGCTATTTCGGAAACCACCACGTTTCCTCATCAGACTTCTTTTTCCAGACACCTTTTGTTCGAATGGAATTCGAACTTGGGATGCCCACAGCACGAGCCAATGGTTATCCCATTAAGCTACATGTGTGCCGCTTTCACATATTGTTGTTTTTTCACTTTTTTCCTTTTACCTACATATCCACGATCAAGTACTCAGATATTCTGTATCTGTAAACTTGACGCGATGTAGTTGTTTTTTTTGCGAAGAATTTACCAACAAATATTTTAAAGCAACGCCTTTTTTATTATTGGAAAATTTCATTCGCACGGCAAGGCTCTTCCGTTAATTTAATTTAATTTAATTTATTTTAATTTATTTTAATTTAATTTGTTTTAATTTATTTTAATTTAATTTAATTAAATTAAATTTAATTTAGTATAATTTAATTTAATTTAATATAATTTAATTTAAGTCAAGTTTATTTAATTTAATTTAATTTAATTTAATTTAATTTAATTTTATTTAATTTAATTTAATTCATTTTAATTTAATTTATTTAATTTAATTTAATTTAATTTAATTTAATTTAATTTAATTTAATTTAATTTAATTTAATATAATTTAATTTAATTTAATTTAATTTGTTTTAATTTAATTTAATTTAATTTTATTTAGTTTAATTTAATTTACTTTAATTTAATTTAATTTAATTTATTTTAATTTAATTTACTTTAATTTAATTTAATTTAATTTAACTTAGTTTAACTTAGTTTAATTTAATTTAATTTAATTTAATTTAATTTATATTAATTTAATTTAATTTAATTTAATTTATTTTAATTTAATTTATATTAATTTAGTTTAAGTTAATTTAATTTTATTTATTTTAATTTAAATTAATTTAATTTACTTTAATTTAATTTAATTTAATTTAATTTAATTTAATTTAATTTAATTTAATTTAATTTAATTTAATTTAATTTAATTTAATTTAATTTAATTTAATTTAATTTAATTTAATTTAATTTAATTTAATTTACCTTAATTTAGTTCAATTTAATTTAATTTAAATATATTTAAATTGATTTTATTTAATATAATTTAATTTAAGTTAATTTATATTAATTTAATTTAATTTAATTTAATTTAATTTAATTTAATTTTATTTAATTTAATTCAATTTATTTTAATTTAATTTACTTTAGTTTATTTTAATTTAATTTAATTTAACTTAGTTTAATTTAATTTAATTTAATTTAATTTAGTTTAATTTAACTTAATTCAATTAATTTTAATTTAATTTAATTTAATTTAATTTAATTTAATTTAACTTAATTTAATATAATTTAATTTAATTTAATTAATTTAGTTTAATTTAATTTAATTTAATTCATTTTAGTTTAATTTAATTTAATTTAATTTATTTCAATTTAATTTAGTTTAATTTATTTTACTTTAATTTATTTTAATTTAATTTATTTTAATTTAATTTAATTTAATATTTAATTTATTTTAATTTAATTAAATTTAATTTAATTTAACTAAATTTAATTTAATTTAATGTAATATAATTTAATTTAATTTAATATTTAATTTATTTTAATTTAATTTAATTTAATTTAATTTAACTAAATTTAATTTAATTTAATTTAATTTAATTTAATTTAATTTAATTTAATTTAATTTAATTAAGGTTTATTTAATTTACTTTAATTTAATTTAATTTAATTTAATTTACCTTAATTTAATTTAATTTATCTTACCTTAATTTAGTTTAATTTAATTTAAATCAATTTAAATTAATTTTATTTAATATAATTAAATTTAATTTAATTTAATTTATATAAATTTAATTTAATTTCATTTAATTTAATTTAATATAATTGAATTTAATTTAATTTAACTTAGTTTAATTTATTTTAATTTAATTTTATTTAATTTAACTTAATTTAATTTAATAAAATTTAATTTAATTTAATTTAGTTCAATTTATTTTAATTTAATGTACTTTAATTTAATTTAATTTAATTTAATTTAACTTAGTTTAATTTAATTTAGTTTAATTTAACTTAATTCTATTTATTTTAATTTAATTTAATTTATTTTAATTTAATTTAACTTAATTTAATTTAACTTATTTTAATTTAATTAATTTTAATTTAATTTAATTTAATTTAGTTTAATTTAATTTAATTTGTTTTAATTTATTTTAATTTAATTTAGTTCAATTCAATTTAATTTAGTTTCATTTTATTTAATATATTTAATTTAATTTAATTTAATATAATTTAATATAATTAAATTAATTTAATTTTATTTAATTTAATTTAATTAAATTTCATTTCATTTAATTTAATTTAATTTAATTTATTTTAATTTAATTTAATTTTTGTTAATTTATGTTATTTTAATTTAATTTAATTTAATTTATTTTAATTTATTTTAATTTAATTTGTTTTAATTTATTTTAATTTAATTTAATTTAATTAAATTTAATTTAGTATAATTTAATTTAATTTAATATTATTTAATTTAAGTCAAGTTTCTTTTATTTAATTTAATTTAATTTAATTTTATTTAATTTAATTTAATTTATTTTAATTTAATTTATTTAATTTAATTTAATTTAATTTAATTTAATTTAATTTAATTTAACTTAATTTAACTTAATTTAATTAAATTTAATTTAATATAATTTAATTTAATTTAATTTAATTTACTTTAATTTAATTTAATTTTATTTTATTTAGTTTAATTTAATTTAATTTATTTTAATTTAATTTAATTTATTTTAATTTAATTTACTTTAATTTATTTTAATTTAATTTAACTTAGTTTAATTTAATTTAATTTAATTTAATTTAATTTAATTTATATTAATTTAATTTAATTTAATTTAATTTAATTTATTTTGATTTAATTTATATTAATTTAGTTTAAGATAATTTAATTTTATTTATTTTAATTTAATTTAATTTAATTTACTTTAATTTAATTTAATTTAATTTAATTTAATTTAATTTAATTGAATTTAATTTAATTTAATTTACCTTAATTTAGTTTAATTTAATTTAATTTAAATATATTTAAATTGATTTTATTTAATATAATTTAATTTAATTTAATTTATATTAATTTAATTTAATTTAATTTAATTTAATTTAATTTAATTTAATTTAATTTAACTTACTTTAAAATATTTTAATTTAATTTAATTTAATTTAATTTAATTTAATTTAATTTAATTTAATTTTATTTAATTTAATTCAATTTATTTTAATTTAATTTACTTTAATTTATTTTAATATAATTTAATTTAACTTAGTTTAATTTAATTTAATTTAATTTAATTTAGTTTAATTTAATTTAATTCAATTAATTTTTATTTAATTTAATTTAATTTAATTTAACTTAATTTAATTTAATTTAATTTAATTTAATTTAATTTAATTTAATTTAGTTTAATTTAATTTAATTTAATTCATTAAATGCTTTAAAATATTTGTTGGTAAATTCTTCGCAAAAACAACTACATCGCGTCAAGTTTACAGCTACAGAATATCTGAGCACTTGATAGTGGATATGTAGGTAAAAGGAAAAAAGTGAAAAAACAACAATATGTGAAAGCGGCACACATGTAGCTTAATGGGATTACCATTGGCTCGTGCTGTGGGCATCCCAAGTTCGAATTCCATTCGAACAAAAGGTGTCTGGAAAAGGAAGTCTGATGAGGAAACGTGGTGGTTTCCGAAATAGCAGCTATAACTTCTACCGTCCAAAGCTATTGTTGTAATTTTTTCACTATTTCCAAAAAAAATATATGGTCTGAAACAGTTCCATTTAAATGAAAACCCAAAAACAATTCAACACAATAATGACCTGAAAAAGCATCTAGGAATTACGGAAGAACCTTGCCGTGCGAATGAAATTTTCCAATAATAAAAAAGGCGTTGCTTTAAAATATTTGTTGGTAAATTCTTCGCAAAAACAACTACATCGCGTCAAGTTTACAGCTACAGAATATCTGAGCACTTGATAGTGGATATGTAGGTAAAAGGAAAAAAGTGAAAAAACAACAATATGTGAAAGCGGCACACATGTAGCTTAATGTGATTACCATTGGCTCGTGCTGTGGGCATCCCAAGTTCGAATTCCATTCGAACAAAAGGTGTCTGGAAAAAGAAGTCTGATGAGGAAACGTGGTGGTTTCCGAAATAGCAGCTATAACTTCTACCGTCCAAAGCTATTGTTGTAATTTTTTCACTATTTCCAAAAAAATATATGGTCTGAAACAGTTCCATTTAAATGAAAACCCAAAAACAATTCAACACAATAATGACCTGAAAAAGCATCTAGGAATTACGGAAGAACCTTGCCGTGCGAATGAAATTTTCCAATAATAAAAAAGGCGTTGCTTTAAAATATTTGTTGGTAAATTCTTCGCAAAAACAACTACATCGCGTCAAGTTTACAGCTACAGAATATCTGAGCACTTGATAGTGGATATGTAGGTAAAAGGAAAAAAGTGAAAAAACAACAATATGTGAAAGCGGCACACATGTAGCTTAATGGGATTACCATTGGCTCGTGCTGTGGGCATCCCAAGTTCGAATTCCATTCGAACAAAAGGTGTCTGGAAAAAGAAGTCTGATGAGGAAACGTGGTGGTTTCCGAAATAGCAGCTATAACTTCTACCGTCCAAAGCTATTGTTGTAATTTTTTCACTATTTCCAAAAAAATATATGGTCTGAAACAGTTCCATTTAAATGAAAACCCAAAAACAATTCAACACAATAATGACCTGAAAAAGCATCTAGGAATTACGGAAGAACCTTGCCGTGCGAATGAAATTTTCCAATAATAAAAAAGGCGTTGCTTTAAAATATTTGTTGGTAAATTCTTCGCAAAAACAACTACATCGCGTCAAGTTTACAGCTACAGAATATCTGAGCACTTGATAGTGGATATGTAGGTAAAAGGAAAAAAGTGAAAAAACAACAATATGTGAAAGCGGCACACATGTAGCTTAATGGGATTACCATTGGCTCGTGCTGTGGGCATCCCAAGTTCGAATTCCATTCGAACAAAAGGTGTCTGGAAAAAGAAGTCTGATGAGGAAACGTGGTGGTTTCCGAAATAGCAGCTATAACTTCTACCGTCCAAAGCTATTGTTGTAATTTTTTCACTATTTCCAAAAAAATATATGGTCTGAAACAGTTCCATTTAAATGAAAACCCAAAAACAATTCAACACAATAATGACCTGAAAAAGCATCTAATTCATTTTAGTTTAATTTAATTTAATTTAATTTATTTCAATTTAATTTAATTTAGTTTAATTTAATTTAATTTAATTTAATTTAATTTATTTTAATTTAATTTAAATTAATTTACTTTAATTTAATTTAATTTAATTTAATTTACCTTAGTTTAATTTAATTTAATGTAATATAATTTAATTTAATTTAATATTTAATTTATTTTAATTTAATTAAATTTAATTTAATTTAACTAAATTTAATTTAATTTAATTTAATTTAATTTAATTTAGTTTTATTTAATTTACTTTAATTTAATTTAATTTAATTTAATTTACCTTAATTTAATTTAAATTAATTTACCTCAATTTAGATGAATTTAATTTAATTTAAATCAATTTAGATTAATTTTATTTAATATAACTTAATTTAATTTAATTTAATTTATATTAATTTAATTTAATTTAATTTTATTTAATTTAATTTAATTTAATTGAATTTAATTTGATCTAACTTAGTTTAATTTATTTTAATTTAATTTTTTTTAATTTAACTTAATTTAATTTAATAAAATTTAATTTAATTTAATTTAGTTCAATTTATTTTAATTTAATGTACTTTAATTTAATTTAATTTAATTTAATTTAACTTAGTTTAATTTAATCTAGTTTAATTTAACTTAATTTAATTTAACTTATTTTAATTTAATTAATTTTAACTTAATTTAATTTAATTTAGTTTAATTTAATTTAATTTAATTTAATTTAAATTAATTTAATTTTATTTTATTAAACTTAATTTAACTTAATTTAATTTTATTTTATTTATTTTAATTTAGTTTATTTTAATTTAATTTGTTTTAATTTATTTTAATTTAATTTGTTTTAATTTATTTTAATTTAATTTAGTTCAATTCAATTTAATTTACTTTAATTTAATTTAATTTAATTTAACTTAGTTTAATTTAATTTAATTTAATTTAATTTTTATTAATTTAATTTAATTTAATTTAATTTATTTTAATTTAATTTATATTAATTTAGTTTAATTTAATTTAATTTTATTTGTTTTAATTTAATTTAATTTAATTTACTTTAATTTAATTTAATTTAATTTAATTTAACTTAGTTTAACTTAGTTTAATTTAATATAGTTTATTTTAATTTAATTTTTTTTTTTTTTATTTTATTTTATTTATTTTAGTTTAATTTAGTTTAATTTAAAAAAAAATTAAAATAAATAAAATCAAAATAAATTAAATTATATAAAATTAATTTATTTTGATTTAATTTTTTTTTAGTTTATTTTAATTTAATTTAATTTAATATAATTAAATTTAATTTTGTTTATTTTAATTTACTGTAGTTTAATTTGATTTAATTTAATCTTATTTATATTAATTTAATTTAATATAATTTAATTTTATTTTAATTTATTTAATTTAATTTAATTTAATTTAATTTAATTTAATTTAATTTAATTTAATTTAATTTAATTTAATTTTGTTTAATTTTATTTAATTTATTTAATTTAATTTAATTTAATTTAATAAAATTTAATTTAATTTAATTTAATTTCATTTAATTTAATTTCATTTAATTTAATTTCATTTAATTTAATTTACTTTAATTTACTTTAATTTAATTTAATTTAATTTAATTTAACTTAGTTTAATTTAATTTAATTTAATTTAATTTATTTTAATTTAATTTATTTTAATTTAAGTTATTTTAATTTACCTTAATTTAATTTAATTTAATTTACCTTAATTTAATTTAATTTAATTTACCTTAATTTAGTTTAATTTAATTTAATTTAATTTAATTTAATTTAATTTAATTTAATTTAATTTAATTTAATTTATATTAATTTAATTTAATTTAATTTAATTTAATTTAATTTAATTTAATTTAATTTAATTTAATTGAATTTAATTTAATTTAATTTAGTTTAATTTATTTTAATTTAATTTTATTTAATTTAACTTAATTTAATTTAATAAAATTTAATTTAATTTAATTTAGTTCTATTTATTTTAATTTAATGTACTTTAATTTAATTTAATTTAATTTAACTTAGTTTAATTTAACTTAATTCTATTTATTTTAATTTAATTTAATTTAATTTAATTTATTTTAATTTAATTTAACTTAATTTAGTTTAACTTATTTTAATTTAATTAATTTTAATTTAATTTAATTTAATTTAGTTTAATTTAATTTAATTTAATTTAATTTAAATTAATTTAATTTTATTTTATTAAACTTAATTTAATTTAATTTAATTTAATTTAATTTTATTTTATTTATTTTAATTCAGTTTATTTTAATTTAATTTATTTTATTTTATTTTAATTTAATTTAGTTCAATTCAATTAATTTAATTTACTTTAAATTAATTTAATTTTATTTTATTTTATTTTATTTACTTTAATTTAAGTTAATATAATTTAATTTTATTTTATTTTAATTTATTTAATTTAATTTTATTTAATTTAATTTAATTTAATATAATTGAATTTAATTGAATTTATTGAATTTAATTTAATTTAATTTAATTTAGTTTCATTTTATTTAATATATTTAATTTAATTTAATTTAATATAATTTAATGTAATTAAAATTAATTTAATTTAATTTAATTTAATTTAATTTAATTTCATTTAATTTAATTTAATTTAATTTAATTTAATTTAATTTATTTTAATTTAATTTAATTTTTGTTAATTTATGTTATTTTAATTTAATTTAATTTATTTTAATTTAATTTGTTTTAATTTAATATAATTTAATTTAAGTCAAGTTTATTTTATTTAATTTAATTTAATTTAATTTAATTTAATTTAATTTATTTTAATTTAATTTATTTAATTTAATTTAATTTAATTTAATTTAATTTAATTTAATTTTATTTAATTTAATTTAGCTTAATTTAACTTAATTTAATTTAATTTAATTTAATATATTTTAATTTAATTTAATTTAATTTAATTTATTTTAATTTAATTTAATTTAATTTAATTTAATTTAATTTCATTTAGTTTAATTTAAATTACTTTAATTTAATTTAATTTATTTTAATTTAATTTACTTTAATTTACTTTAATTTAATTTAATTTAATTTAACTTAGTTTAATTTAATTTAATTTAATTTAATTTAATTTAATTTAATTTTATTTTATTTTATTTGTTTTAATTTAATTATTTTAATTTACTTTAATTTAATTTAATTTAATTTAACTTAGTTTAATTTTATTTAATTTAATATAATTTAATTTAATTTTTTTATTTTATTTTATTTTATTTATTTTAATTTAATTTAATTTTATTTAAAAAAATTAAAATAAATAAATCAAAATAAATTAAATTAAATTAAATTAAATTAATTTATTTTGATTTAATTTTTTTTAGTTTATTTTAATTTAATTTAATTTAATTAAATTTAATTTAGTTTAATTTAATTTACTGTAGTTTAATTTGATTTAATTTAATTTTATTTACATTAATTTAATTTAATTTAATTTAATATAATTTAATTTAATTTAATTTTATTTAAATTTATTTAATTTAATTTAATTTAATTTAATTTAATTTAATTTAGTTTAATTTTATTTAATTTATTTAATTTAATTTATTTTAATATAATTTAATAAAATTTAATTTAATTTAATTTAATTTAATTTAATTTAATTTCATTTAATTTAATTTACTTTAATTTACTTTAATTTAATTTAATTTAACTTAGTTTAATTTAATTTAATTTAATTTATTTTAATTTAATTTAATTTAATTTATTTGAATTTAATTTAATTTAATTTAGTTTAATTTAATTTAATAAAATTTAATTTAACTTATTTTAATTTAATTTAAATTAATTTACTTTAATTTAATTTAAGTTAATTTAACTTAGTTTAATTTAATTTAATGTTATATAATTTAATTTAATTTAATTTATTTTAATTTAATTCAATTTATTTTAATTTAATTTAATTTAATTTAATTTAATTTAACTTAATTTAAATCAATTTAATTTAATTTAAAATATTTTAAATTAATTAAATTTAATTTACTTTAATTTAATTTTATTTAATTTAATTTATTTTAATTTAATTTTCCTTAATTTAGTTTAATTTAATTTAATTTAAATATATTTAAATTAATTTTATTTAATATAATTTAATTTATATTAATTTAATTTAATTTAATTTAATTTAATTTAATTTAACTTAGTTTTATTTATTTTAATTTAATTTTATGTAATTTAATTTATTTTAAATTAATTTACTTTAATTTATTTTAATTTAATTTAATTTAACTTAGTTTAATTTAATTTAATTTAATTTAATTTAATTTAGTTTAATTTAACTTAATTCAATTTATTTTAATTTAATTTAATTTAATTTAATTTAACTTAATTTAATTTAATTTAATTTAATTTTTCTTAAATTAATTTAGTTTAATTTAATTTAATTTACTTTAATTTAATTTAGTTTAATTTATTTTAATTCAACTTACTTTAATTTAATTTAATTTAATTTAATTTAATTTAACTTAGTTTAATTTAATTAAATTTAATTTAATTTAATTTAATTTAATTTAATTTAATTTAATTTAATTTAATTTAGTTTTATTTAATTTAATTTACCTTAATTTAATTTAATTTAATTTACCCTAATTTAGTTTAATTTAATTTAATTTAAATCAATTTAAATTACTTTTATTTAATATAATTTAATTTAGTTTAATTTAATTTATATTAATTTAATTAAATTTAATTTAATTTAATTTAGTTTAATTGAATTTAATTTAATTTAACTTAGTTTAATTTATTTTAATTTAATTTAATTTAATTTAATTTAATAAATTTAATAAAATTTAATTTTATTTAAATTAATTCAATTTATTTTAATTTAATTTACTTTAATTTAATTTAAATTAATTTAATTTAGTTTAATTTAATTTAATTTAATTTAATTTAATTTAATTTATTTTAGTTTAATTTAACTTAATTCAATTTATTTTAAATTTATTTAATTTAATTTAATTTAATTTAACTTAATTTAATTTAATTTATTTTAATTTAATTAATTTTAATTTAATTTAATTTAATTTAAATTAATTTAATTTAATTTAATTTAATTTAAATTAATTTAATTTAATTTAATTTAAATTAATTTAATTTAATTTAATTTAATTTAATTTAAATTAATTTAATTTAATTTAATTTAATTTAATTTAACTGAATTTAATTTAATTTAATTAAATTTAATTTAATTTTATTTTATTTATTTTAATTTAGTTTATTTTAATTTAATTTATTTTAATTTATTTCAATTTAATTTAATTTAAATAAATTAATTTAATTTACTTTAAATTAACTTAATTTAATTTTATTTTATTTACTTTAATTTAATTTAATATAATTTAATTTAATTTAATTCTATTTAATTTATTTAATTTAATTTGATTGAATTTTATTTTATATATTTTAATTAAATTTAATTTAATTTAATGAAATTTAATTTAATTTACCTTAATTTAGTTTAATTTAATTTAATTTAAATATATTTAAATTGATTTTATTTAATATAATTTAATTTAATTTAATTTATATTAATTTAATTTAATTTAATTTAATTTAATTTAATTTAATTTAATTTAATTTAATTTAATTTATTTTAATTTAACTTAGTTTAATTTATTTTAATTTAATTTTATTTAATTTAATTTAATTTTATTTAATTTAATTCAATTTATTTTAATTTAATTTACTTTAGTTTATTTTAATTTAATTTAATTTAACTTAGTTTAATTTAATTTAATTTAATTTAATTTAGTTTAATTTAACTTAATTCAATTAATTTTAATTTAATTTAATTTAATTTAATTTAATTTAACTTAATTTAATATAATTTAATTTAATTTAATTAATTTAGTTTAATTTAATTTAATTTAATTCATTTTAGTTTAATTTAATTTAATTTAATTTATTTCAATTTAATTTAGTTTAATTTAATTTAATTTAATTTAAATTATTTTAATTTAATTTAATTTAATATTTAATTTATTTTAATTTAATTAAATTTAATTTAATTTAACTAAATTTAATTTAATTTAATGTAATATAATTTAATATTTAATTTATTTTAATTTAATTAAATTTAATTTAATTTAACTAAATTTAATTTAATTTAATTTAATTTAATTTAATTTAATTTAGGTTTATTTAATTTACTTTAATTTAATTTAATTTAATTTAATTTACCTTAATTTAATTTAATTTATCTTACCTTAATTTAGTTTAATTTAATTTAAATCAATTTAAATTAATTTTATTTAATATAATTAAATTGAATTTAATTTAATTTATATAAATTTAATTTAATTTCATTTAATTTAATTGAATTTAATTTAATTTAACTTAGTTTAATTTATTTTAATTTAATTTTATTTAATTTAACTTAATTTAATTTAATAAAATTTAATTTAATTTAACTTAGTTCAATTTATTTTAATTTAATGTACTTTAATTTAATTTAATTTAATTTAATTTAACTTAGTTTAATTTAATTTAGTTTAATTTAACTTAATTCTATTTATTTTAATTTAATTTAATTTATTTTAATTTAATCTAACTTAATTTAATTTAACTTATTTTAATTTAATTAGTTTTAATTTAATTTAATTTAATTTAGTTTAATTTAATTTAATTTGTTTTAATTTATTTTAATTTAATTTAGTTCAATTCAATTTAATTTAGTTTCATTTTATTTAATATATTTAATTTAATTTAATTTAATATAATTTAATATAATTAAATTAATTTAATTTTATTTAATTTAATTTAATTAAATTTCATTTCATTTAATTTAAATTAATTTAATTTATTTTAATTTAATTTAATTTTTGTTAATTTATGTTATTTTAATTTAATTTAATTTAATTTAATTTAATTTATTTTAATTTATTTTAATTTAATTTGTTTTAATTTATTTTAATTTAATTTAATTAAATTAAATTTAATTTAGTATAATTTAATTTAATTTAATATTATTTAATTTAAGTCAAGTTTATTTTATTTAATTTAATTTAATTTAATTTTATTTAATTTAATTTAATTTATTTTAATTTAATTTATTTAATTTAATTTAATTTAATTTAATTTAATTTAATTTAATTTAACTTAATTTAACTTAATTTAATTTAATTTAATATAATTTAATTTAATTTAATTTAATTTACTTTAATTTAATTTAATTTAATTTTATTTACTTTAATTTAATTTAATTTATTTTAATTTAATTTAATTTATTTTAATTTAATTTACTTCAATTTAATTTAATTTAATTTAATTTAGTTTAATTTAATTTAATTTAATTTAATTTAATTTATATTAATTTAATTTAATTTAATTTAATTTATTTTGATTTAATTTATATTAATTTAGTTTAAGATAATTTAATTTTATTTATTTTAATTTAATTTAATTTAATTTACTTTAATTTAATTTAATTTAATTTAATTTAATTTAATTTAATTTAATTTAATTTAATTTACCTTAATTTAGTTTAATTTAATTTAATTTAATTTAATTTAATTTAATTTAACTTACTTTAAAATATTTTAATTTAATTTAATTTAATTTAATTTAATTTAATTTATATTAATTTAATTTTATTTAATTTAATTCAATTTATTTTAATTTAATTTACTTTAATTTATTTTAATTTAATTTAATTTAACTTAGTTTAATTTAATTTAATTTAATTTAATTTAATTTAGTTTAATTTAATTTAATTCAATTAATTTTTATTTAATTTAATTTAATTTAATTTAATTTAACTTAATTTAATTTAATTTAATTTAATTTAATTTAATTTAATTTAGTTTAATTTAATTTAATTTATTTCATTAAATGCTTTAAAATATTTGTTGGTAAATTCTTCGCAAAAACAACTACATCGCGTCAAGTTTACAGCTACAGAATATCTGAGCACTTGATAGTGGATATGTAGGTAAAAGGAAAAAGTGAAAAAACAACAATATGTGAAAGCGGCACACATGTAGCTTAATGGGATTACCATTGGCTCGTGCTGTGGGCATCCCAAGTTCGAATTCCATTCGAACAAAAGGTGTCTGGAAAAAGAAGTCTGATGAGGAAACGTGGTGGTTTCCGAAATAGCAGCTATAACTTCTACCGTCCAAAGCTATTGTTGTAATTTTTTCACTATTTCCAAAAAAATATATGGTCTGAAACAGTTCCATTTAAATGAAAACCCAAAAACAATTCAACACAATAATGACCTGAAAAAGCATCTAGGAATTACGGAAGAACCTTGCCGTGCGAATGAAATTTTCCAATAATAAAAAAGGCGTTGCTTTAAAATATTTGTTGGTAAATTCTTCGCAAAAACAACTACATCGCGTCAAGTTTACAGCTACAGAATATCTGAGCACTTGATAGTGGATATGTAGGTAAAAGGAAAAAAGTGAAAAAACAACAATATGTGAAAGCGGCACACATGTAGCTTAATGGGATTACCATTGGCTCGTGCTGTGGGCATCCCAAGTTCGAATTCCATTCGAACAAAAGGTGTCTGGAAAAAGAAGTCTGATGAGGAAACGTGGTGGTTTCCGAAAAAGCAGCTATAACTTCTACCGTCCAAAGCTATTGTTGTAATTTTTTCACTATTTCCAAAAAAATATATGGTCTGAAACAGTTCCATTTAAATGAAAACCCAAAAACAATTCAACACAATAATGACCTGAAAAAGCATCTAGGAATTACGGAAGAACCTTGCCGTGCGAATGAAATTTTCCAATAATAAAAAAGGCGTTGCTTTAAAATATTTGTTGGTAAATTCTTCGCAAAAACAACTACATCGCGTCAAGTTTACAGCTACAGAATATCTGAGCACTTGATCGTGGATATGTAGGTAAAAGGAAAAAAGTGAAAAAAACAACAATATGTGAAAGCGGCACACATGTAGCTTAATGGGATTACCATTGGCTCGTGCTGTGGGCATCCCAAGTTCGAATTCCATTCGAACAAAAGGTGTCTGGAAAAAGAAGTCTGATGAGGAAACGTGGTGGTTTCCGAAAAAGCAGCTATAACTTCTACCGTCCAAAGCTATTGTTGTAATTTTTTCACTATTTCCAAAAAAATATATGGTCTGAAACAGTTCCATTTAAATGAAAACCCAAAAACAATTCAACACAATAATGACCTGAAAAAGCATCTAATTCATTTTAGTTTAATTTAATTTAATTTAATTTATTTCAATTTAATTTAATTTAGTTTAATTTAATTTAATTTAATTTAATTTAATTTATTTTAATTTAATTTAAATTAATTTACTTTAATTTAATTTAAATTAATTTACTTTAATTTAATTTAATTTAATTTAATTTACCTTAGTTTAATTTAATTTAATGTAATATAATTTAATTTAATTTAATATTTAATTTATTTTAATTTAATTAAGTTTAATTTAATTTAACTAAATTTAATTTAATTTACTTTAATTTAATTTAATTTAGTTTTATTTAATTTACTTTAATTTAATTTAATTTAATTTAATTTACCTTAATTTAAATTAAATTAATTTACCTTAATTTAGATTAATTTAATTTAATTTAAATCAATTTAGATTAATTTTATTTAATATAACTTAATTTAATTTAATTTAATTTATATTAATTTAATTTAATTTAATTTTGTTTAATTTAATTTAATTTAATTGAATTTAATTTAATTTAACTTAGTTTAATTTATTTTAATTTAATTTTTTTTAATTTAACTTAATTTAATTTAATAAAATTTAATTTAATTTAATTTAGTTCAATTTATTTTAATTTAATGTACTTTAATTTAATTTAATTTAATTTAATTTAACTTAGTTTAATTTAATTTAGTTTAATTTAACTTAATTCTATTTATTTTAATTTAATTTAATTTAATTTATTTTAATTTAATTTAACTTAATTTAATTTAACTTATTTTAATTTAATTAATTTTAACTTAATTTAATTTAATTTAGTTTAATTTAATTTAATTTAATTTAATTTAAATTAATTTAATTTTATTTTATTAAACTTAATTTAATTTAATTTAATTTTATTTTATTTATTTTAATTTAGTTTATTTTAATTTAATTTGTTTTAATTTATTTTAATTTAATTTAGTTCAATTCAATTTAATTTACTTTAATTTAATTTAATTTAATTTAACTTAGTTTAATTTAATTTAATGTAATTAAATTTTTATTAATTTAATTTAATTTAGTTTAATTTATTTTAATTTAATTTATATTAATTTAGTTTAATTTAATTTAATTTTATTTGTTTTAATTTAATTTAATTTAATTTGCTTTAATTTAATTTAATTTAATTTAATTTAACTTAGTTTAATTTAGTTTAATTTAATATAGTTTAATTTAATTTAATTTTATTTTATTTTATTTTATTTTATTTATTTTAATTTAATTTAATTTAATTTAATTTAAAATAAATTAAAATAAATTAAATCAAAATAAATTAAATTATATTAGATTAATTTATTTTGATTTAATTTTTTTTTAGTTTATTTCAATTTAATTTAATTTAATTTAATTAAATTTAATTTAGTTTATTTTAATTTACTGTAGTTTAATTTGATTTAATTTAATCTTATTTATATTAATTTAATTTAATATAATTTAATTTTATTTTAATTTATTTAATTTAATTTAATTTAATTTAATTTAATTTAATTTAATTTAATTTAGTTTAATTTTATTTAATTTATTTAATTTAATTTAATTTAATTTAATAAAATTTAATTTAATTTAATTTAATTTCATTTAATTTAATTTCATTTAATTTAATTTCATTTAATTTAATTTACTTTAATTTACTTTAATTTAATTTAATTTAATTTAATTTAATTTAATTTAACTTAGTTTAATTTAATTTAATTTAATTTAATTTATTTTAATTTAATTTATTTTAATTTAATTTATTTTAATTTAATTTATTTTAATTTACCTTAATTTAATTTAATTTAATTTACGTTAATTTAATTTAATTTAATTTACCTTAATTTAGTTTAATTTAATTTAAAATAAATTAATTTTATTTAATATAATTTAATTTAATTTAATTTAATTTATATTAATTTAATTTAATTTAATTTAATTTAATTTAATTTAATTTAATTTAATTTAATTGAATTTAATTTAATTTAACTTAGTTTAATTTATTTTAAATTAATTTTATTTAATTTAACTTTATTTAATTTAATAAAATTTAATTTAATTTAATTTAGTTCAATTTATTTTAATTTAATGTACTTTAATTTAATTTAATTTAATTTAACTTAGTTTAATTTAATTTAGTTTAATTTAACTTAATTCTATTTATTTTAATTTAATTTAATTTAATTTATTTTAATTTAATTTAACTTAATTTAGTTTAACTTATTTAATTTACCTTAATTTAGTTTAATTTAATTTAATATAAATTAATTTTATTTAATATAATTTAATTTAATTTAATTTAATTTATATTAATTTAATTTAATTTAATTTAATTTAATTTAATTTAATTTAATTTAATTTAATTTAATTTAATTTAATTTAATTTAATTTAATTTAATTGAATTTAATTTAATTTAACTTAGTTTAATTTATTTTAATTTAATTTTATTTAATTTAACTTAATTTAATTTAATAAAATTTAATTTAATTTAATTTAGTTCAATTTATTTTAATTTAATGTACTTTAATTTAATTTAACTTAATTTAACTTAGTTTAATTTAATTTAGTTTAATTTAACTTAATTCTATTTATTTTAATTTAATTTAATTTAATTTATTTTAATTTAATTTAACTTAATTTAGTTTAACTTATTTTAATTTAATTAATTTTAATTTAATTTAATTTAATTTAGTTTAATTTAATTTAGTTTAATTTAATTTAAATTAATTTAATTTTATTTTATTAAACTAAATTTAATTTAATTTAATTTAATTTAATTATATTTTTTTATTTTAATTCAGTTTATTTTAATTTAATTTATTTTAATTTATTTTAATTTAATTTAGTTCAATTCAATTAATTTAATTTACTTTAAATTAATTTAATTTTATTTTATTTTATTTACTTTAATTTAATTTAATATAATTTAATTTTATTTTATTTTAATTTATTTAATTTAATTTAATTTAATTTAATTTAATTTAATATAATTGAATTTATTGAATTTAATTTAATTTAATTTAATTTAGTTTCATTTTATTTAATATATTTAATTTAATTTAATTTAATATAATTTAATGTAATTAAAATTAATTTAATTTAATTTAATTTAATTTAATTTAATTTCATTTAATTTAATTTAATTTAATTTAATTTATTTTAATTTAATTTAATTTTTGTTAATTTATGTTATTTTAATTTAATTTAATTTATTTTAATTTAATTTGTTTTAATTTAATATAATTTAATTTAAGTCAAGTTTATTTTATTTAATTTAATTTAATTTAATTTAATTTATTTTAGTTTAATTTATTTAATTTAATTTAATTTAATTTAATTTAATTTAATTTAATTTAATTTAGTTTAATTTAACTTAATTTAATTTAATTTAATTTAATATAATTTAATTTAATTTAATTTAATTTAATTTATTTTAATTTAATTTAATTTAATTTCATTTAGTTTAATTTAAATTACTTTAATTTAATTTAATTTAATTTATTTTAATTTAATTTACTTTAATTTACTTTAATTTAATTTAATTTAATTTAACTTAGTTTAATTTAATTTAATTTAATTTATATAAATTTATATTAATTTAATTTAATTTAATTTAATTTAATTTTATTTTATTTTATTTGTTTTAGTTTAATTTAATTTAATTTACTTTAATTTAATTTAATTTAATTTAACTTAGTTTAATTTTATTTAATTTAATATAATTTAATTTAATTTTTTTAATTTATTTTATTTTATTTATTTTAATTTAATTTAATTTAATTTAAAAAAATTAAAATAAATAAATCAAAATAAATTAAATTAAATTAAATTAAATTAATTTATTTTGATTTAATTTTTTTTAGTTTATTTTAATTTAATTTAATTTAATTTAATTTAATTTAATTAAATTTAATTTAGTTTAATTTAATTTACTGTAGTTTAATTTGATTTAATTTAATTTTATTTACATTAATTTAATTTAATTTAATATAATTTAATTTAATTTAATTTTATTTAAATTTATTTAATTTAATTTAATTTAATTTAATTTTATTTAAATTAATTCAATTTATTTTAATTTAATTTACTTTAATTTAATTTAATTTAAATTAATTTAATTTAGTTTAATTTAATTTAAGTTTATATTTTGGGCCAATGTATATGTTTTTGTTGGGTTATATTTTTGGAGCTTTACGGCCGTTAAATTAAAAAACGAAAAATTTTTTTCTTTTTCTGCCTCCTACGCGTTTCGATACGATTCGTATCTTCTTCAGGGAGTCTATTTTATTTTTAAAAAACAAGAAAACATAATTAACAAACAGTATACATTATAAACTTTTCCAACAACAATACCTTAAACACAATATGTTCACATAATTAATTAGTTATTATATATTATTACATATATGTATGGTCATAATCTCTTGACCGTCCACTTTCAGCTTTTGTCTTGTTTTTAGTTATTATCGCTGTGTATGCGCAATTTATATTGTCTACATCATCTTTGTAATTCATCGCACAGAGAATTTGTTCTTGTATTCTCAGTCCTTCTAGAGTCATTCTTTTCTTCGCTCTATTCTCAATATCTATTATTTTTGCATTGTCGAAGTCAGCTGAGTGATTGCTATGTGCAAGGTGTTGGGCTAACGCAGTCGTCACCTTATTATTCTTTGCGTCCGCCTTATGTTCGCCTATTCTAACTCCTAATGCTCGCTTCGTTGTTCCTATGTAAAGTTTGTCGCATTGCTCGTCTTTTTTTCCTTTGCACTTTATTTGGTATATCACATTGTGTTGTTGCTCCTTGTTTATTTTGTCTTTCGTTTTTGTAAAGACTGTGTTGAGTGTGCGATGTGGTCGATGCGCAAAAGTTATTATTTTGTTGTTTATGTATTTTCCTAGCGATTTGTTATCCGTTAAACCTTGTATATATGTTATACCAGTGAATGTTTTGTTGTCATTTTTAGTCTTTACATTGTTGTTCGCGCGATCTATTTTGTTAATTGTTGCTGTTATGAATCTTTCTATTAATGCGTTAGGGTATCCATTTTTGTATAGTATGTTTCTAATCTTTTTCATGTTTTCATTTCTGAACTCCTGGTCGCTGAGTTGATGTATTTTTCCGATTAGGTTTATGGCAGTATTTTTCTTTTGTGTCCATGGATGATTTGAATGGAAGTTTATCATCCTTGATGAGGACACAGCTTTCGCATACCAATTAAGTTTAATTTCCTTATTTTCTCGATTAATCTCAACATCTAGGAAGGCTAATTTCTTATTTTTTTCTTCTTCCGTTGTAAATTTAATTTTTGTATGCTGTGCATTGAATGTATCTAGTATAACCTCCACGTCCGTTTTTTTAATTATGGCAAATATATCATCTACATATTTGTTTATGTATTTTATATGTATGCCTTTCCGTTCAAGTTCAGCAATGCTATCGTCAAGTATTTTATCTAGGACAATATCAGCTACAGTTGGGGATAGGGGGTTCCCCATTGGCATTCCATATATCTGCTGATAGTGTGTTCCATCATAGACGAAATAATTATTATCTCTCAAACAAAACTCAATAATGGAGAGAAATTGTTTTTTCGTAATTGTTGTGTGCTTTTCCAAAGTCTTCCAGTTTTTCATGATTGTGCTAATTGCGTATTGAGTTGGTATATTTGTAAACAGGGATATTACGTCAAATGATATTAAAATTTCGTCATCTTCAATAGAGATCTCTTTAAGATTATTCTTAAGCTGGAAGGAGTTTTTTATATTGTATTTTTCGGATACCATAGTTTTTAAAATTTTTCCTATAAACTTGGCTAGTTTATAACATGGCACGTTAATTGAAGATGATATGGGTCTAAGTGGAGTGTTTTCTTTATGAATTTTGGGAAGTCCGTATAACCTTGGTGCGGTAGCTGCATGGCATGTCAGTTGTTGTTTGAGTTTGGCGTCTATACATTTTTGTTTATAAATTTCGTTTATGATGGCATTGTTTTTTCTTAATAATTGTTGAGTCCGATCAATCCTTATGATCTTGTATGTTTGTTTGTCACTTAAAAGGTCGTTCATTTTATTTTTGTAATCCGTTTTATACATCATGACAGTTTTGTTACCTTTGTCTGCATTTGTGACGACTACAGAATCCTTATGTTTTTGTAGAAATGCTTGTGTTTTTTCGTAGATTTTAAGTATCAGTTTATCCTTTGGATTATTTTTTAATTTATTTTTGTAGTTGTTAATTTTTCCCGCAATATTGCATCTCACTATGTCCTTCTGTCTATCATCTTCTATCATTTGTATGCCTTGTTCAATATCTGCGATTACGTGTACAGGTGAAAAAGTTTTCCTCGAGATTGGTAATGCAAACTTGTTTCCTAATGATAATAACCAGCGGCATTCTCTTGGCACATCAATTTCGGTTTTATTAATAAACCACTCATCATTTGTTCTTAAGCCAAATTTTTGAAAACTCTTCTCAATATGTGTTTGAATTTTAGCTTTTAAATGTCTTTCACAAAGTTTTTCTGTATCCCTCAGGTACTGCTTGTGATTTTCTTTTATTAATTTGAAATCTTTTTCGTCCAGTTTTTTCCTAAGGTCCTCTTTAGTGTGGCCTATGGTAGTGAGAATAATTTTAATATGTATATTTGTCTCCTTGATTTCTAGGCTCAGTAATCTTGCTATAAAATCCATTTCAATTCTTTGTGCCTCTTTCTTCGTTTTGTCTAATGTGAATCCACTGATAATTTTATTTGTTTTACCCTTTAAGTGAGATGGTATAATTCCGTAGTCTTTACAGTTTAGTAGAAATTTTAATCTTTGTTGTTGTTTTGCGAGTCGTTTGTTATTCTTGTTATGTTGTTTAATGAGGTAGCAGGTGTCCTCGTCATATTTGTATCTGATGTGTTGAAAGAAGTGTTTCATCCTGTATCTTGTTTTTGTATTACTATAATACATAGATTAAAATTTCTACTAAACTGTAAAGACTACGGAATTATACCATCTCACTTAAAGGGTAAAACAAATAAAATTATCAGTGGATTCACATTAGACAAAACAAAGAAAGAGGCACAAAGAATTGAAATGGATTTTATAGCAAGATTACTGAGCCTAGAAATCAAGGAGACAAATATACATATTAAAATTATTCTCACTACCATAGGCCACACTAAAGAGGACCTTAGGAAAAAACTGGACGAAAAAGATTTCAAATTAATAATAGAAAATCACAAGCAGTACCTGAGGGATACAGAAAAACTTTGTGAAAGACATTTAAAAGCTAAAATTCAAACACATATTGAGAAGAGTTTTCAAAAATTTGGCTTAAGAACAAATGATGAGTGGTTTATTAATAAAACCGAAATTGATGTGCCAAGAGAATGCCGCTGGTTATTATCATTAGGAAACAAGTTTGCATTACCAATCTCGAGGAAAACTTTTTCACCTGTACACGTAATCGCAGATATTGAACAAGGCATACAAATGATAGAAGATGATAGACAGAAGGACATAGTGAGATGCAATATTGCGGGAAAAATTAACAACTACAAAAATAAATTAAAAAATAATCCAAAGGATAAACTGATACTTAAAATCTACGAAAAAACACAAGCATTTCTACAAAAACATAAGGATTCTGTAGTCGTCACAAATGCAGACAAAGGTAACAAAACTGTCATGATGTATAAAACGGATTACAAAAATAAAATGAACGACCTTTTAAGTGACAAACAAACATACAAGATCATAAGGATTGATCGGACTCAACAATTATTAAGAAAAAACAATGCCATCATAAACGAAATTTATAAACAAAAATGTATAGACGCCAAACTCAAACAACAACTGACATGCCATGCAGCTACCGCACCAAGGTTATACGGACTTCCCAAAATTCATAAAGAAAACACTCCACTTAGACCCATATCATCTTCAATTAACGTGCCATGTTATAAACTAGCCAAGTTTATAGGAAAAATTTTAAAAACTATGGTATCCGAAAAATACAATATAAAAAACTCCTTCCAGCTTAAGAATAATCTTAAAGAGATCTCTATTGAAGATGACGAAATTTTAATATCATTTGACGTAATATCCCTGTTTACAAATATACCAACTCAATACGCAATTAGCACAATCATGAAAAACTGGAAGACTTTGGAAAAGCACACAACAATTACGAAAAAACAATTTCTCTCCATTATTGAGTTTTGTTTGAGAGATAATAATTATTTCGTCTATGATGGAACACACTATCAGCAGATATATGGAATGCCAATGGGGAACCCCCTATCCCCAACTGTAGCTGATATTGTCCTAGATAAAATACTTGACGATAGCATTGCTGAACTTGAACGGAAAGGCATACATATAAAATACATAAACAAATATGTAGATGATATATTTGCCATAATTAAAAAAACGGACGTGGAGGTTATACTAGATACATTCAATGCACAGCATACAAAAATTAAATTTACAACGGAAGAAGAAAAAAATAAGAAATTAGCCTTCCTAGATGTTGAGATTAATCGAGAAAATAAGGAAATTAAACTTAATTGGTATGCGAAAGCTGTGTCCTCATCAAGGATGATAAACTTCCATTCAAATCATCCATGGACACAAAAGAAAAATACTGCCATAAACCTAATCGGAAAAATACATCAACTCAGCGACCAGGAGTTCAGAAATGAAAACATGAAAAAGATTAGAAACATACTATACAAAAATGGATACCCTAACGCATTAATAGAAAGATTCATAACAGCAACAATTAACAAAATAGATCGCGCGAACAACAATGTAAAGACTAAAAATGACAACAAAACATTCACTGGTATAACATATATACAAGGTTTAACGGATAACAAATCGCTAGGAAAATACATAAACAACAAAATAATAACTTTTGCGCATCGACCACATCGCACACTCAACACAGTCTTTACAAAAACGAAAGACAAAATAAACAAGGAGCAACAACACAATGTGATATACCAAATAAAGTGCAAAGGAAAAAAAGACGAGCAATGCGACAAACTTTACATAGGAACAACGAAGCGAGCATTAGGAGTTAGAATAGGCGAACATAAGGCGGACGCAAAGAATAATAAGGTGACGACTGCGTTAGCCCAACACCTTGCACATAGCAATCACTCAGCTGACTTCGACAATGCAAAAATAATAGATATTGAGAATAGAGCGAAGAAAAGAATGACTCTAGAAGGACTGAGAATACAAGAACAAATTCTCTGTGCGATGAATTACAAAGATGATGTAGACAATATAAATTGCGCATACACAGCGATAATAACTAAAAACAAGACAAAAGCTGAAAGTGGACGGTCAAGAGATTATGACCATACATATATGTAATAATATATAATAACTAATTAATTATGTGAACATATTGTGTTTAAGGTATTGTTGTTGGAAAAGTTTATAATGTATACTGTTTGTTAATTATGTTTTCTTGTTTTTTAAAAATAAAATAGACTCCCTGAAGAAGATACGAATCGTATCGAAACGCGTAGGAGGCAGAAAAAGAAAAAAATTTTTCGTTTTTTAATTTAACGGCCGTAAAGCTCCAAATATATAACCCAAATTTAATTTAATTTAATTTAATTTAATTTAATTTATTTTAGTTTAATTTAACTTAATTCAATTTATTTTAAATTTATTTAATTTAATTTAATTTAATTTAACTTAATTTAATTTAATTTATTTTAATTTAATTAATTTTAATTTAATTTAATTTAATTTAATTTAATTTAATTTAAATTAATTTAATTTAATTTAATTTAATTTAATTTAACTGAATTTAATTTAATTTAATTAAATTTAATTTAATTTAATTTTATTTATTTTAATTTAGTTTATTTTAATTTAATTTATTTTAATTTATATCAATTTAATTTAATTTAAATCAATTAATTTAATTTACTTTAAATTAACTTAATTTAATTTTATTTTATTTACTTTAATTTAATTTAATATAATTTAATTTAATTTCATTTTATTTAATTTATTTAATTTAATTTGATTGAATTTTATTTTATATATTTTAATTAAATTTAATTTAATTTAATGAAATTTATTTTAATTTAATCTAATTTTTGTTATTTTAATATAATTAAGTTTATTTTAATTTAATTTGTTTCAATTTATTTTAATTTAATTTAATTAAATTTAATTTAGTATAATTTAATTTAATTTAATATAATTTAATTTAAGTCAATTTTATTTAATTTAATTTAATTTAATTTAATTTAATTTAATTTAATTTAATTTAATTTAATTTAATTTAATTTTATTTAATTTAATTTAATTTATTTTAATTTAATTTATTTAATTTAATTTAATTAATTTAATTTATTTTAATTTAACTTAATTTAACTTAATTTAATATAAATTAATTTAATTTAATATAATTTAATTTAATTTAGTTGAATTTAATTGAATTTAATTTACTTTAATTTAATTTAATTTAATTAATTTTAATTTAATTTAGTTCAATTTAATTTAATTTAATTTACTTTAATTTAATTTAATTTAATTTTATTTAATTTAATTTAATTTAATTTAATTTAACTTATTTTAATTTAATTTAAATTAATTTACTTTAATTTAATTTAAGTTAATTTAACTTAATTTAATTTAATTTAATGTAATATATCTTAATTTAATTTAATTAAAATAAATTTAATTTATTTCGATTTATTTTAATTTAATTTAATTTAATTTAATTTAATTTAATTTAAATTATTTTAATTTAATTAAGTTAAATTTAATTTAATTTAATTTATTTTAATTTAATTAAATTTAATTAATTTAACTTAATTTAATTTAATTTAATTTAATTTCTTTTAATTTAATTAAATTTAATTTATATTAATTTAATTTATTTAATTAAATTTAATTTAATTTAATTAAATTTAATTTATTTTTAATTTAATTTAATTTAATTTAGTTTTATTTAATTTACTTTAATTTAATTTAATTTAATTTAATTTAATTTAATTTAATTTAATTTAATTTAATTTACCTTAATTTAGTTTAATTTAATTTAATTTAAATATATTTAAATTAATTTTATTTAATATAATTTGATTTAATTTAATTTATATTAATTAAATTTAATTTAATTTAATTTAATTTAATTTAATTTAACTTAGTTTAATTTATTTTAATTTAATTTTATTTAATTTAATTTAATTTAATTTAATTTAATTTAATTTATTTTAATTTAATTTAATTTAATTCAATTTATTTTAATTTAATTTACTTTAATTTAATTTAATTTTATTTAATTTAACTTAGTTTAATTTAATTTAATTTAATTTAATTTAATTTAATTTAGTTTAATTTAACTTAATTCAAATTGAAAAGTAAATTGAATTAAAATAAATTAATTTAAATTAAATTAAAGTAAATTAAATTAAATTAAACTAAATTAATTTAAATTAAATTAAATTAAATTAAATTAAGTTAAATTAAATTAAATTAAATTAAATTAAATTATACTAAGTTAAATTAAATTAAATTAAATTAAATTAAATTAAATTAAATTAAATTAAATTAAAGTAAATTAAATTATATTAAATTAAACTAAATTAAATTGATTTAAATTAAATTAAATTAAACTAAATTAAGGTAAATTAAATTAAAGAAAATTAAATAAAACTAAATTAAATAAAATTAAATTAAATAAAAATAAATTAACTTAAATTAAATTAAATTAAATTAAATTAAATAAAATTAAGCTAAATTAACATTAATTTAATTAAATTAAAATAAATTAAATTAAATTAAAATAAATTAAATTAAATTAAATTAAATTTAATTAAATTAAAATAAATTAAATTAAATTAAATTAAACTAAATTAAGCTAAATTAAATTAAATTAAATTAAATTAATTTAAATTAAAATGAATTGAATTAAATTAAATTAAATTAAAGTAAATTAAATTAAATTAAATTAAAATATAATAAATTAAATTAAATTAAATTAAACTAAGTTATATTAAATTAAATTAAATTAAAGTAAATTAAATTAAGTTAAATTAAATTAAATTAATATAAATTAAATTAAATTAAATTAAATTAAATTAAAATAAATTAAATTAAATTAAATTAAATTAAATTAAATGAAATTAAATTAAATTAAATTAAATAAAATTACATTAAATTATAATAAAATAAATAAAATTAAATTAATTAAATAAAATTAATCTAAATTAAATTAAATTAAATTAAATTAAATTAAATTAAATTAAATATATTAAAATAAAATTAAATTAAATTAAATTATATTAAATTAAATTAAATTAAATTAATGTAAATAAAATTAAATTAAGTTAAATTAAATTAAATTAAATTATATTAAAATAAATTAAACTAAATTAATTTAAGTTAAATTAAATTAAAATAAATTAAAAAAAATTAAATCAAAATAAATTAATTTAATTTAATTTTATTTAATTTATTTTGATTTAAATTATTTTAATTTATTTTAACTTAAATTAAATTAAATTAAAATAAATATAATAAAATAAAATAAAATTAAATTAAATTATATTAAATTAATATAAATTAAACTAAGTTAAATTAAATTAAATTATATTAAAGTAAATTAAAGTAAATTAAATTAAATTAAATTAAAGTAAATTAATTTAAATTAAATTAAATTAAACTAAATTAATATAAATTAAATTAAAATAAATTAAATTAAATTAATATAAATTAAATTAAATTAAACTAAGTTAAATTAAATTAAATTAAATTAAATTAAATTAAAGTAAATTAAATTAAAATTAATTAAATTAAATTAAATTAAAGTAAATTAAATTCAATTAAGTTAAACTAAATTAAATTAAATTAAATTAAATTAAGTTAAATTATATTAAATTAAATTAAATTAAATAAAATAAAATAAAATTGACTAAAATTAAATTATATTAAATTAAATTAAATTATACTAAATTAAATTTAATTAAATTAAATTAAATTAAAATAAATTAAAACAAATTAAATTAAAATAAATTAAATTAAATTAAATTAATTTAAATATAATTAAATTAAATTAAATTAAATTAAAATAACATAAATTAACAAAAATTAAATTAAATTAAAATAAATTAAATTAAATTAAATTAAATTAAGTAAAATTAAAATATATAAAAAAAAATAAAATAAAATAAAATTAAATTAAATTAAATTAATTTAAATTACATTAAATTATATTAAATTAAATTAAATTAAATAAATTAAATAAAATGAAACTAAATTAAATTAAATTCAATTAAATTTAATTAAACTCAATTATATTAAATTAAATTAAATTAAATTAAATTAAATTAAATTAAATTAAATTAAATAAATTAAAATAAAATTAAATTAAATTAAATTATATTAAATTAAATTAAAGTAAATAAAATAAAATTAAATTTAGTTAATTTAAAGTAAATTAAATTAATTGAATTAAATTTAATTAAATTAAATTAAATTAAAATAAATTAAATTAAATTAAATTAAATAAATAAAATTAAATTAAATTAAATTAAATTAAGTTAAATCAAATTAAGTTAAATTAATTTAAATTAAATTAAATTAAATTAAATTAAATTAAAATTAATTAAATTAAAATAAATTAAATTAAGTTAAGTTAAATTAAATTAAATTAAATTAAATTAAATTAAATTAAATTAAAATAAATTGAATTAAGTTAAATTAAACTAAATTATATTAAATTAAATAAAATTAAATTAAATTAAATTAAATTAAACTAAGTTAAATTAAATTAAATTCATTTAAATTAAAGTAAATTAAATTAAAATAAATTGAATTAATTTAAATTAAATTAAATTTTATTAAATTAAATTAAATTAAATTAAATTAAATTAAATTATATTAAATAAAATTAAATTAAAAAAAATTAAACTAAGTGAAATTAAATTAAATTCAATTAAATTAAAATAAATTAAATTAAATTAAATTAAATTAAATTAAATTAATATAAATTAAATTAAATTAAATTAAATTAAATTAAATTATATTAAGTAAAATTAATTTAAATTGATTTAAATTAAATTATATTAAACTAAATTAAGGTAAATTAAATTAAATTAAATTAAGGTAAATTAAATTAAATAAAATTAAAGTAAATTAAATAAAACTAAATTAAATTAAATTAAATTAAATTAAATTAATTAAATTAAATTAAATTAAATTAAATTAAATTAAACTAAATTAAATTTAATTAAATTAACATAAATTAAATACTAAATTAAATTAAATTATATTACATTAAATTAAATTAAACTAAGTTAAATTAAATTAATTTAAATTAAAGTAAATTAATTTAACTTAATTTAGTTTAATTTAATTTAATTTAATTTAATTTAAATTAATTTAGTTTAATTTAATTTAATTTACTTTAATTTAATTTAAATTAATTTATTTTAATTCAATTTACTTTAATTTAATTTTATTTAATTTAATTTAATTTAATTTAATTTAATTTAACTTAGTTTAATTTAATTTAATTTAATTTATTTTAATTTAATTTAATTTAATTTATTTCAATTTAATTTAATTTAATTTAAATTAATTTACTTTTATTTAAATTAATTTAATTTAACTTAGTTTAATTTAATTTAATGTAATATAATTTAATTTAATTTAATTTAATTTAATTTAATTTAGTTTTATTTAATTTACTTTAATTTAATTTAATTTACCTTAATTTAATTTAATTTAATTTACCTTAATTTAGTTTAATATAATTTAATTTAAATCAATTTAAATTAATTTTACTTAATATAATTTAATTTAATTTAATTTCACTTAGTTTAATTTATTTTTATTTAATTTTATTTAATTTAATTTAATTTAATTTAATTTAATTTAATAAAATTTAATTTAATTTAAATTAATTCAATTTATTTTAATTTAATTTACTTTAATTTAATTTAATTTAATTTAATTTAACTTAATTTTATTTAATTTATTTTAATTTAATTAATTTTAATTTAATTTAATTTAATTTAATTTAATTTAATTTAATTTAATTTAATTTAATTTAATTTAATTTAATTTAACTTAATTTAATTTAATTTAATTTAATTTAATTTTATTTAATTTAATTTAATTTAATTTAATTTATTTTAATTTATTTTAATTTAATTAAATTTAATTCAATTAATATAATTTACTTTAAATTAACTAAATTTAATTTTATTTTATTTACTTTAATTTTATTTAATATAATTTAATTTAATTTTATTTTATTTTAATTTATTTAATTTAATTTAATTTAATTTAATTTAATTTAATTTATTATAATTGAATTTAATTGAATTTAATTTATATTAATTTAATTTAACTTAATTTAGTTTCATTTTATTTAATTTATTTAATTTAATTTAATTTAATATAATTAAATGTAATTTAAATTAATTTAATTTAATTTTATTTTATTTTATTTTATTTTTTTTTATATATTTTAATTTAATTTAATTTAATTTAATTTAATTTAATTTATTTTAATTTAATTTAATTTTTGTTAATTTATGTTATTTTAATTTAATTTAATTTAATTAAATTTAAATTAATTTAACTTAATTTAATTTATTTTAATTTGATTTGTTTTAATTTATTTAAATTTAATTTAATATAATTAAATTTAATTTAGTATAATTTAATTTAATTTAATATAATTTAATTTTAGTCAATTTTATTTTATTTTATTTAATTTAATTTAATTTAATATAATTTAACTTAATTTAATTTAATTTAATTTAATTTATTTTAATTTAATTTAATTTAATTGAATTTAACTTAATTTAATTTAATTTAATTTAATTTAATTAATTTTAGTTTAACTTAATTGAATTTAATTTACTTTAATTTAATTTAATTTAATTAATTTTAATTTAATTTACTTTAATTTAATTTAATTTAATTTAATTTAACTTAGTTTAATTTAATTTAATTTAATTTAATTTATATTAATTTAATTTAATTTATTTTAATTTAATTTATATTAATTTAGTTTAATTTAATTTAATTTAAATTAATTTACTTTAATTTAATTTAATTTAATTTACTTTAATTTACTTTAATATAATTTAATTTAATTTAACTTAGTTTAATTTAATTTAATTTAATATAATTTAATTTAATTTTATTTTATTTTATTATATTTATTTTAATTTAATTTAATTTAAGTTAAAATAAATTAAAATAATTTAAATCAAAATAAATTAAATTAAATTAAATTAAATTAATTTATTTTGATTTAACTTTTTTTAATTTATTTTAATTTAATTTAACTTAAATTAATTTAGTTTAATTTATTTTAATATAATTTAATTTAATTTAATTTAACTTAATTTAATTTTATTTACATTAATTTAATTTAATTTAATTTAATATAATTTAATTTAATTTAATTTTATTTTAATATATTTAATTTAATTTAATTTAATTTAATTTAATTTAATTTAATTTAGTTTAATTTTATTTAAATTAATTTAACTTATTTTAATTTAATTTAAATTAATTTACTTTAATTTAATTTAATTTAATATAACTTAGTTTAATTTAATTTAATTTAATTTAATATATTTTAATTTAATTTAATTTAAATTAATTTAATTTAATTTAATTTAATTTAATTTAGTTGAATTTAATTGAATTTAATTTACTTTAATTTAATTTAATTTAATTAATTTTAATTTAATTTAGTTCAATTTAATTTAATTTAATTTACTTTAATTTAATTTAATTAAATTTAATTTAATTTAATTTAATTTGATTTAATTTAATTTAACTTATTTTAATTTAATTTAAATTAATTTACTTTAATTTAATTTAAGTTAATTTAACTTAGTTTAATTTAATTTAATGTAATATAATTTAATTTAATTTAATTAACATAAATTTAATTTAATTCGATTTATTTTAATTTAATTTAATTTAATTTAATTTAATATAATTTAACTTAATTTAAATTAATTTAATTTAATTTAAATTATTTTAATTTAATTAAATTAAATTTAATTTAAGTTAATTTATTTTAATTTAATTAAATTTAATTTAATTTAACTTAATTTAATTTAATTTAATTTAATTTAATTTAATTTAATTTAATTAAATTTAATTTATATTAATTTAATTTATTTAATTAAATTTAATTTAATTTAATTAAATTTAATTTAATTTAATTTAATTTAGTTTTATTTAATTTACTTTAATTTAATTTAATTTAATTTAATTTAATTTAATTTAATTTAATTTACCTTAATTTAGTTTAATTTAATTTAATTTAAATATATTTAATATAATTTTATTTAATATAATTTAATTTAATTTAATTTATATTAATTTAATTTAATTTAATTTAATTTAATTTAATTTAATTTAATTTAATTTAATTTAATTTAATTTAACTTAGTTAAATTTATTTTAATTTAATTTAATTTAATTTAATTTAATTTAATTTAATTTAATTTTATTTATTTTAATTTAATTTAATTTAATTCAATTTATTTTAATCTAATTTAATTTAATTTAATTAAATTTTATTTAATTTAACTTAGTTTAATTTAACTTAATTCAATTTATTTTAATTTAATTTAATTTAATTTAATTTAACTTAATTTAGTTTAATTTAATTTAATTTAATTTAATTTAAATTAATTTAGTTTAATTTAATTTAATTTACTTTAATTTAATTTAAATTAATTTATTTTAATTCAATTTACTTTAATTTAATTTAATTTAATTTAATTTAATTTAATTTAATTTAATTTAACTTAGTTTAATTTAATTTAATTTAATTTATTTTAATTTAATTTAATTTAATTTATTTCAATTTAATTTAATTTAATTTAAATTAATTTACTTTAATTTAAATTAATTTAATTTAACTTAGTTGAATTTAATTTAATGTAATATAATTTAATTTAATTTAATATTTAATTTATGTTAATTTAATTAAATTTAATTTAGTTTAATTTAATTTAATTTAATTTAATTTAATTAAATTAAATTAAATTAAATAATTTAATTAATTTAATTTAATTTAATTTAATTTAATTTAATTTAATTTAGTTTTATTTAATTTACTTTAATTTAATTTAATTTAATTTACCTTAATTTAATTTAATTTAATTTACCTTAATTTAGTTTAATATAAATTAATTAAATTAAAATAAATAAAATAAAATAACATAAAATTAAATTAAATTAAATTATATTAAATTAAATTAAATTAAACTAAGTTAAATTAAATTAAATTATATTAAAGTAAATTAAATTAAATTAAATTAAATTAAATTAAACTAAATTAAATAAAGCAAAATTAAATTAAATTAAATTAAATTAAATTAAATTAAATTAAATTAAATTAAATTAAACTAAATTAAGGTAAATTAAATTAAATTAAAGTAAATTAAATAAAACTAAATTAAATAAAATTAAATTAAATAAAAATAAATTAACTTAAATTAAACTAAATTAAATTAAATTAAATAAAATTAAGCTAAATTAATATTAATTTAATTAAATTAAAATAAATTAAATTAAATTAAAATAAATTAAATTAAATTTAATTAAATTAAAATAAATTAAATTAAATTAAATTAAACTAAATTAAGCTAAATTAAATTAAATTAAACTAAATTAATTTAAGTTAAATTAAATTAAAATAAATTAAAAAAAATTAAATCAAAATAAATTAATTTAATTTAATTTAATTTAATTTATTTTGATTTAAATTATTTTAATTTATTTTAACTTAAATTAAATTAAATTAAAATAAATATAATAAAATAAAATAAAATTAAATTAAATTATATTAAATTAAATTAAATTAAACTAAGTTAAATTAAATTAAATTATATTAAAGTAAATTAAAGTAAATTAAATTAAATTAAATTAAAGTAAAGTAATTTAAATTAAATTAAATTAAACTAAATTAATATAAATTAAATTAAAATAAATTAAATTAAATTAATATAAATTAAATTAAATTAAATTAAATTAAATTAAATTAATATAAATTAAATTAAATTAAATTAAATTATATTAAGTAAAATTAATTTAAATTGATTTAAATTAAATTATATTAAACTAAATTAAGGTAAATTAAATTAAATCAAATTAAGGTAAATTAAATTAAATTAAATTAAAGTAAATTAAATAAAACTAAATTAAATTAAATTAAATTAAATTAATTTAATTAAATTAAATTAAATTAAATTAAATTAAACTAAATTAAATTTCATTAAATTAACATAAATTAAATACTAAATTAAATTAAATTATATTACATTAAATTAAATTAAACTAAGTTAAATTAAATTAATTTAAATTAAAGTAAATTAATTTAACTTAATTTAATTTAACTTAATTTAATTTAATTTAATTTAAATTAATTTAGTTTAATTTAATTTAATTTACTTTAATTTAATTTAAATTAATTTATTTTAATTCAATTTACTTTAATTTAATTTAATTTAATTTAATTTAATTTAATTTAATTTAATTTAATTTAACTTAGTTTAATTTAATTTAATTTAATTTATTTTAATTTAATTTAATTTAATTTATTTCAATTTAATTAAATTTAATTTAAATTAATTTACTTTTATTTAAATTAATTTAATTTAACTTAGTTTAATTTAATTTAATGTAATATAATTTAATTTAATTTAATTTAATTTAATTTAATTTAATTTAGATTTATTTAATTTACTTTAATTTAATTTAATTTAATTTACCTTAATTTAATTTAATTTAATTTAATTTAATTTAGTTTAATATAATTTAATTTAAATCAATTTAAATTAATTTTACTTAATATAATTTAATTTAATTTAAGTTCACTTAGTTTAATTTATTTTAATTTAATTTTATTTAATTTAATTTAATTTAATTTAATTTAATAAAATTTAATTTAATTTAAATTAATTCAATTTATTTTAATTTAATTTACTTTAACTTAATTTAATTTAATTTAATTTAACTTAGTTTAATTTAATTTAATTTAATTTTATTTTATTTAATTTAATTTAATTTAGTTTAATTTAACTTAATTCAATTTATTTTAATTTAATTTAATTTAATTTAATTTAACTTAATTTAATTTAATTTATTTTAATTTAATTAATTTTAATTTAATTTAATTTAATTTAATTTAATTTAATTTAATTTAAATTAATTTAATTTAATTTAATTTAATTTAACTTAATTTAATTTAATTTAACTTAATTTAATTTAATTTAATTTAATTTAATTTTATTTAATTTAATTTAATTTAATTTAATTTAATTTATTTTAATTTATTTTAATTAAATTAAATTTAATTCAATTAATTTAATTTAGTTTAAATTCACTAAATTTAATTTTATTTTATTTACTTTAATTTAATTTAATATAATTTAATTTAATTTTAATTTATTTAATTTAATTTAATTTAATTTAATTTAATTTAATTTAATTTAATTTAATATAATTGAATTTAATTGAATTTAATTGAATTTAATTTATATTAATTTAATTTAACTTAATTTAGTTTCATTTTATTTAATTTATTTAATTTAATTTAATTTAATATAATTTAATGTAATTTAAATTAATTTTATTTTATTTTATTTTATTTTATTTTATTTTTTTTATATATTTTAATTTAATTTAATTTAATTTATTTTAATTTAATTTTATTTTTGTTAATTTATGTTATTTTAATTTAATTTAATTTAATTTAATTAAATTTAAATTAATTTAATTTAATTTAATTTATTTTAATTTAATTTGTTTTAATTTATTTAAATTTAATTTAATATAATTAAATTTAATTTAATTTAATTTAGTTTAATTTAACTTAATTCAATTTATTTTAATTTAATTTAATTTAATTTAATTTAACTTAATTTAATTTAATTTATTTTAATTTAATTAATTTTAATTTAATTTAATTTAATTTAATTTAATTTAATTTAATTTAATTTAAATTAATTTAATTTAATTTAATTTAATTTAACTTAATTTAATTTAATTTAATTTAATTTATTTTAATTTAATTTAACTTAATTGAATTTAACTTAATTTAATTTAATTTAATTTAATTTAATTTAATTTAGTTTAACTTAATTGAATTTAATTTACTTAAATTTAATTTAATTTAATAAATTTTAATTTAATTTACTTTAATTTAATTTAATTTAATTTAATTTAACTTAGTTTAATTTAATTTAATTTAATTTAATTTAATTTATATTAATTTAATTTAATTTATTTTAATTAAATTTATATTAATTTAGTTTAATTTAATTTAATTTAAATTAATTTACTTTAATTTAATTTAATTTAATTTACTTTAATTTACTTTAATATAATTTAATTTAATTTAACTTAGTTTAATTTAATTTAATTTAATATAATTTAATTTAATTTTATTTTATTTTATTATATTTATTTTAATTTAATTTAATTTAAGTTAAAATAAATTAATATAATTTAAATCAAAATAAATTAAATTAAATTAAATTTAATTAATTTATTTTGATTTAACTTTTTTTAATTTATTTTAATTTAATTTAACTTAAATTAATTTAGTTTAATTTATTTTAATATAATTTAATTTAATTTAATTTAACTTAATTTAATTTTATTTACATTAATTTAATTTAATTTAATTTAATATAATTTAATTTAATTTAATTTTATTTTAATATATTTAATTTTATTTAATTTAATTTAATTTAATTTAATTTAATTTAGTTTAAATTTATTTAATTTAATTTAACTTATTTTAATTTAATTTAAATTAATTTACTTTAATTTAATTTAATTTAATATAACTTAGTTTAATTTAATTTAATTTAATTTAATATATTTTAATTTAATTTAATTTAAATTAATTTAATTTAATTTAATTTAATTTAATTTAATTTAATTTAGTTGAATTTAATTGAATTTAATTTACTTTAATTTAATTTAATTTAATTAATTTTAATTTAATTTAGTTCAATTTAATTTAATTTAATTTAATTTAATTTAATTTAATTTAATTTAATTTAATTTAATTTAATTTAACTTATTTTAATTTAATTTAAATTAATTTACTTTAATTTAATTTAAGTTAATTTAACTTAATTTAATTTAATTTTATGTAATATAATTTAATTTAATTTAATTTAATTAAAATAAATTTAATTTAATTCGATTTATTTTAATTTAATTTAATTTAATTTAATTTAATATAATTTAACTTAATTTAAATTAATTTAATTTAATTTAAATTATTTTACTTTAATTAAATTAAATTTAATTTAATTTAATTATTTTAATTTAATTAAATTTAATTTAATTTAACTTAATTTAATTTAATTTAATTTAATTTAATTTAATTTAATTTAATTAAATTTAATTTATATTAATTTAATTTATTTAATTAAATTTAATTTAATTTAATTTAATTTAATTTAATTTAGTTTTATTTAATTTACTTTAATTTAATTTAATTTAATTTAATTTAATTTAATTTAATTTAATTTAATTTAGTTTACCTTAATTTAGTTTAATTTAATTTAATTTAAATATATTTAAATTAATTTTATTTAATATAATTTAATTTAATTTAATTTATATTAATTTAATTTAATTTAATTTAATTTAATTTAATTTAATTTAATTTAATTTAATTTAACTTAGTTTGATTTATTTTAATTTAATTTTATTTAGTTTAATTTAATTTAATTTAATTTAATTTTATTTATTTTAATTTATTTTAATTTAATTCAATTTATTTTAATTTAATTTACTTTAATTTAATTTAATTTTATTTAATTTAACTTAGTTTAATTTAACTTAATTCAATTTATTTTAATTTAATTTAATTTAATTTAATTTAACTTAATTTAGTTTAATTTAATTTAATTTAATTTAATTTAAATTAATTTAGTTTAATTTAATTTAATTTACTTTAATTTAATTTAAATTAATTTATTTTAATTCAATTTACTTTAATTTAATTTAATTTAATTTAATTTAATTTAATTTAATTTAATTAAATTAAATTAAATAATTTAATTAAGAATTTAAATTAATTTAATTAAATTAAAGTAAATTAAATTCAGATAAGTTAAACTAAATTAAATTAAATTAAATTAAATTAAATTAAGTTAAATTCAATTAAGTTAAAATAAATTAAAATAAATTAAATTAAATTAAATTAAATTAAGTTAAATTATATTAAATTAAATAAAATAAAATAAAATAAAATTGACTAAAATTAAATTATATTAAATTAAATTAAATTATACTAAATTAAATTTAATTAAATTAAATTAAATTAAAATAATTTAAAACAAATTAAATTAAAATAAATTAAATTAAATTAAATTAATTTAAATTTAATTAAATTAAATTAAATTAAATTAAAATAACATAAATTAACAAAAATTAAATTAAATTAAAATAAATTAAATTAAATTAAATTAAATTAAATTAAAAATATAAAAAAAAATAAAATAAAATAAAATAAAATTAAATTAAATTAATTTAAATTACATTAAATTATATTAAATTAAATTAAATTAAATAAATTAAATAAAATGAAACTAAATTAAATTAAATTAAATTAATATAAATTAAATTCAATTAAATTCAATTAAATTCAATTAAATTCAATTAAATTCAATTAAATTAAATTAAATTAAATTAAATTAAATTAAATTAAATTAAATAAATTAAAATAAAATAAAATTAAATTAAATTATTTTAATTTAATTAAAGTAAATAAAATAAAATTAAATTTAGTTAATTTAAAGTAAATTAAATTAATTGAATTAAATTTAATTAAATTAAAATAAATTAAAATTAATTAAATTAAATTAAATAAAATAAAATTAAATTAAATTAAATTAAATTAAATTAAATTAAGTTAAATTAAATTAAATTAAATTAAATTAATTTAAATTAAATTAAATTAAATTAAATTAAATTAAATTAAATTAAATTAAAATTATTTAAATTAAAATAAATTAAATTAAATTAAGTTAAATTAAATTAAATTAAATTAAATTAAATTAAATTAAAATAAATTGAATTAAGTTAAATTAAACTAATTTAAATAAATTAATTAATTATTAATTAATTTAAATTAAATTAAAGTAAATTAAATTAAAATAAATTGAATTAATTTAAATTAAATTAAATTTTATTAAATTAAATTAAATTAAATTAAATTAAATAAAATAAAATTAAATTAAAATAAATTAAACTAAGTGAAATTAAATTAAATTCAATTAAATTAAAATAAATTAAATTAAATTAAATTAATATAAATTAAATTAAATTAAATTAAATTATATTAAGTAAAATTAATTTAAATTGATTTAAATTAAATTATATTAAACTAAATTAAGGAAAATTAAATTAAATTAAATTAAGGTAAATTAAATTAAATTAAATTAAAGTAAATTAAATAAAACTAAATTAAATTAAATTAAATTAAATTAAATTAAACTAAATTAAATTTAATTAAATTAACATAAATTAAATATTAAATTAAATTAAATTATTTTACATTAAATTAAATTAAACTAAGTTAAATTAAATTAATTTATATTAAAGTAAATTAATTTAACTTAATTTAATTTAATTTAATTTAAATCAATTTAGTTTAATTTAATTTAATTTACTTTAATTTAATTTAAATTAGTTTATTTTAATTCAATTTACTTTAATTTAATTTAATTTAATTTAATTTAATTTTATTTAATTTAATTTAATTTAATTTAATTTAATTTAATTTATTTCAATTTAATTTAATTTAATTTAAATTAATTTACTTTAATTTAAATTAATTTAATTTAACTTAGTTTAATTTAATTTAATGTAATATAATTTAATTTAATTTTATATTTAATTTATGTTAATTTAATTAAATTTAATTTAGTTTAATTTAATTTAATTTAATTTAATTTAATTTAATATAATTAAATTTAATTTAATTTAATTTAATTTAATTTAATTTAATTTAATTTAATTTAGTTTTATTTAATTTACTTTAATTTAATTTAATTTACCTTAATTTAATTTAATTTAATTTACCTTAATTTAGTTTAATATAATTTAATTTAAATCAATTTAAATTAATTTTACTTAATATAATTTAATTTAATTTAATTTAATTTATATTAATTTAATTTAATTTAATTTAATTTAATTTATTTTAATTTAATTGAATTTTATTTAATTTCACTTAGTTTAATTTACTTTAATTTAATTTTATTTAATTTAATTTAATTTAATTTAATTTAATTTAATAAAATTTAATTTAATTTAAATTAATTCAATTTATTTTAATTTAATTTACTTTAATTTAATTTAATTTAATTTAATTTAACTTAGTTTAATTTAATTTAATTTAATTTAATTTTATTTAATTTAATTTAATTTAGTTTAATTGAACTTAATTCAATTTATTTTAATTTAATTTAATTTAACTTAGTTTAATTTAATTTAATTTAATATAATTTAATTTAATTTTATTTTATTTTATTATATTTATTTTAATTTAATTTAATTTAAGTTAAAATAAATTAAAATAATTTAAATCAAAATAAATTAAATTAAATTAAATTAAATTAATTTATTTTGATTTAACTTTTTTTAATTTATTTTAATTTAATTTAACTTAAATTAATTTAGTTTAATTTATTTTAATATAATTTAATTTAATTTAATTTAACTTAATTTAATTTTATTTACATTAATTTAATTTAATTTAATTTAATATAATTTAATTTAATTTAATTTTATTTTAATATATTTAATTTAATTTAATTTAATTTAATTTAATTTAGTTTAATTTTATTTAATTTAATTTAACTTATTTTAATTTAATTTAAATTAATTTACTTTAATTTAATTTAATATAACTTAGTTTAATTTATATTAATTTAATTTAATATATTTTAATTTAATTTAATTTAAATTAATTTAATTTAATTTAATTTAATTTAATTTAGTTGAATTTAATTGAATTTAATTTACTTTAATTTAATTTAATTTAATTAATTTTAATTTAATTTAGTTCAATTTAATTTAATTTAATTAACTTTAATTTAATTTAATTTAATTTAATTTAATTTAATTTAATTTAATTTAATTTAATTTAATTTAATTTAACTTATTTTAATTTGATTTAAATTAATTTACTTTAATTTAATTTAAGTTAATTTAACTTAATTTAATTTAATTTAATGTAATATAATTTAATTTAATTTAATTAAAATAAATTTAATTTAATTCGATTTATTTTAATTTAATTTAATTTAATTTAATTTAATTTAATTTAACTTAATTTAAATTAATTTAATTTAATTTAAATTATTTTAATTTAATTAAATTAAATTTAATTTACTTTAATTTATTTTAATTTAATTAAATTTAATTTAATTTAACTTAATTTAATTTAATTTAATTTAATTTAATTAAATTTAATTTATATTAATTTAATTTATTTAATTAAATTTAATTTAATTTAATTTAATTTAATTTAATTTAGTTTTGTTTAATTTACTTTAATTTAATTTAATTTAATTTAATTTAATTTAATTTAATTTAATTTAATTTAATTTAATTTAATTTAATTTAATTTAATTTAATTTAATTTAATTTAATTTAATTTACCTTAATTTAGTTTAATTTAATTTAATTTAAATATATTTAAATTAATTTTATTTAATATAATTTAATTTAATTTAATTTATATTAATTTAATTTAATTTAATTTAATTTAATTTAATTTAATTTAACTTAGTTTAATTTATTTTAATTTAATTTTATTTAATTTAATTTAATTTAATTTAATTTAATTTAATTTTATTTATTTTAATTTAATTTACTTTAATTCAATTTATTTTAATTTAATTTACTTTAATTTAATTTAATTTTATTTAATTTAACTTAGTTTAATTTAACTTTATTCAATTTATTTTAATTTAATTTAATTTAATTTAATTTAACTTAATTTAATTTAATTTAATTTAATTTAATTTAATTTAATTTAAATTAATTTAGTTTAATTTAATTTAATTTACTTTAATTTAGTTTAAATTAATTTATTTTAATTCAATTTACTTTAATTTAATTTAATTTAATTTAATTTAATTTAATTTAATTTAATTTAATTTAATTTAATTTAATTTAATTTAACTTAGTTTAATTTAATTTAATTTAATTTATTTTAATTTAATTTAATTTAATTTATTTCAATTTAATTTAATTTAATTTAAATTAATTTACTTTAATTTAAATTAATTTAACTTAACTTAGTTTAATTTAATTTAATGTAATATAATTTAATTTAATTTAATTTAATTTATTTTGATTTAAATTATTTTAATTTATTTTAACTTAAATTAAATTAAATTAAAATAAATATAATAAAATAAAATTAAATTAAATTAAATTATATTAAATTAAATTAAATTAAATTAAACTAAGTTAAATTAAATTAAATTATATTAAAGTAAATTAAAGTAAATTAAATTAAATTAAATTAAAGTAAATTAATTTAAATTAAATTAAATTAAACTAAATTAATATAAATTAAATTAAAATAAATTAAATTAAATTAATATAAATAAAATTAAATTAAATTAAATTAAATTAAACTAAGTTAAATTAAATTAAATTAAATTAAATTAAAGTAAATTAACTTAAATTTAATTAAACTAAAAAAAATTAAAGTAAATTAAATTCAATTAAGTTAAACTAAATTAAATTAAATTAAATTAAACTAAATTAAGCTAAATTCAATTAAGTTAAATTAAATTAAAATAAATTAAATTAAATTAAATTAAATTAAGTTAAATTATATTAAATTAAATTAAATAAAATAAAATAAAATTGACTAAAATTAAATTATATTAAATTAAATTAAATTATACTAAATTAAATTTAATTAAATTAAATTAAATTAAAATAAATTAAAACAAATTAAATTAAAATAAATTAAATTAAATTAAATTAATTTAAATTTAATTAAATTAAATTAAATTAAATTAAAATAACATAAATTAACAAAAATTAAATTAAATTAAAATAAATTAAATTAAATAAAATTAATATAAATTAAAATATATAAAAAAAAATAAAATAAAATAAAATAAAATTAAATTAAATTAAATTAATTTAAATTACATTAAATTATATTAAATTAAATTAAATTAAATAAATTAAATAAAATGAAACTAAATTAAATTAAATTAAATTAATATAAATTAAATTCAATTAAATTCAATTAAATTCAATTATATTAAATTAAATTAAATTAAATTAAATTAAATTAAATTAAATTAAATAAATTAAAATAAAATAAAATTAAATTAAATTATATTAAATTAAATTAAAGTAAATAAAATAAAATTAAATTTAGTTAATTTAAAGTAAATTAAATTAACTGAATTAAATTTAATTTAATTAAAATAAATTAAATTAAATTAAATTAAATTAAATTAAATAAAATTAAATTAAATTAAATTAAATTAAGTTAAATTAAATTAAATTAAATTAAATTAATTTAAATTAAATTAAATTAAATTAAATTAAATTAAATTAAATTAAATTAAATTAAATTAAAATTAATTAAATTAAAATAAATTAAATTAAATTAAGTTAAATTAAATTAAATTAAATTAAATTAAATTAAATTAAAATAAATTGAATTAAGTTAAATTAAACTAAATTAAATTAATTTAATATAATTTAATTTAATTTTATTTTATTTTATTATATTTATTTTAATTTAATTTAATTTAAGTTAAAATAAATTAAAATAATTTAAATCAAAATAAATTAAATTAAATTAATTTATTTTGATTTAACTTTTTTTAATTTATTTTAATTTAATTTAACTTAAATTAATTTAGTTTAATTTATTTTGATATAATTTAATTTAATTTAATTTAACTTAATTTAATTTTATTTACATTAATTTAATTTAATTTAATTTAATATAATTTAATTTAATTTAATTTTATTTTAATATATTTAATTTAATTTAATTTAATTTAATTTAATTTAGTTTAATTTTATTTAATTTAGTTTAACTTATTTTAATTTAATTTAAATTAATTTACTTTAATTTAATTTAATTTAATATAACTTAGTTTAATTTAATTTAATTTAATTTATTATATTTTAATTTAATTTAATTTAAATTAATTTAATTTAATTTAATTTAATTTAGTTGAATTTAATTGAATTTAATTTACTTTAATTTAATTTAATTTAATTAATTTTAATTTAATTTAGTTCAATTTAATTTAATTTAATTTACTTTAATTTAATTTAATTTAATTTAATTTAATTTAATTTAATTTAATTTAATTTAATTTAATTTAACTTATTTTAATTTAATTTAAATTAATTTACTTTAATTTAATTTAAGTTAATTTAACTTAATTTAATTTAATTTAATGTAATATAATTTAATATAATTTAATTAAAACAAATTTAATTTAATTCGATTTATTTTAATTTAATTTAATTTAATTTAATTTAATTTAATTTAACTTAATTTAAATTAATTTAATTTAATTTAAATTATTTTAATTTAATTAAATTAAATTTAATTTAATTTAATTTATTTTAATTTAATTAAATTTAATTTAATTTAACTTAATTTAATTTAATTTAATTTAATTTAATTTAATTTAATTAAATTTAATTTATATTAATTTAATTTATTTAATTTAATTTAATTTAATTTAATTTACCTTAATTTAGTTTAATTTAATTTAATTTAAATATATTTAAATTAATTTTATTTAATATAATTTAATTTAATTTAATTTATATTAATTTAATTTAATTTAATTTAATTTAATTTAATTAAATTTAATTTAATTTAACTTAGTTTAATTTATTTTAATTTAATTTTATTTAATTTAATTTAATTTAATTTAATTTTATTTATTTTAATTTAATTTAATTTAATTTAAAATAAATTAAAATAGATTAAATCAAAATAAATTAAATTAAATTAAATAAAATTAGTTTATTTTGATTTTTTTTTTTTTAATTTATTTTAATATAATTTTATTCAATTTAATTTAAATTAATTTAGTTTAATTTATTTTACTGTAGTTTAATTTAATTTAATTTAATTTAATTTAATTTAATTTAATTTAATTTAATTTAATTTAGTTTAATTTTATTTAATTAATTTAATTTTATTTAATTTATTATAATTTAATGTAATTTAATTTAATTTAATTTAATTTAATTTAATTTAATTTAATTTAATTTAATTTAATATATTTTAATTTAATTTAATTTAATATATATTAATTTAATTTAAGTTAGCTTAATTTAATTTACTTTAATTTAATTTAATTTAATATAACTTAGTTTAATTTAATTTAATTTAATTTAATATATTTTAATTTAATTTAATTTAATTTACTTTAATTTAATTTAATTAAATTTAATTTAATTTAACTTAGTTTAATTTATTTTAATTTAATTTTATTTAATTTAATTTAATTTAATTTAATTTTATTTATTTTAATTTAATTTAATTTAATTTAAAATAAATTAAAATAGATTAAATCAAAATAAATTAAATTAAATTAAATAAAATTAGTTTATTTTGATTTTTTTTTTTTTAATTTATTTTAATATAATTTTATTCAATTTAATTTAAATTAATTTAGTTTAATTTATTTTACTGTAGTTTAATTTAATTTAATTTAATTTAATTTAATTTAATTTAATTTAATTTAATTTAATTTAGTTTAATTTTATTTAATTAATTTAATTTTATTTAATTTATTATAATTTAATGTAATTTAATTTAATTTAATTTAATTTAATTTAATTTAATTTAATTTAATTTAATTTAATATATTTTAATTTAATTTAAGTTAATATATATTAATTTAATTTAAGTTAGCTTAATTTAATTTACTTTAATTTAATTTAATTTAATATAACTTAGTTTAATTTAATTTAATTTAATTTAATATATTTTAATTTAATTTAATTTAATTTACTTTAATTTAATTTAATTTAATTTAATATAATTTAATTTAATTTAACTTTATTTTATTTTATTTTATTTATTTTAAATTAATTTAATTTAATTTAAAATAAATTAAAATAAATTAAATCAAAATAAATTAATTTAAATTAAATTAAATTAATTTATTTTGATTTAATTTTTTTTAATTTATTTTAATTTAATTTAACTTAAATTAATTTAGTTTAATTTATTTTACTGTAGTTTAATTTAATTTAACTTAATTTAATTTTATTTACATTAATTTAATTTAATTTAATTTAATATAATTGAATTTAATTTAATTTTATTTTAATTTATTTAATTTAATTTAATTTAATTTAATTTAATTTAATTTAATTTAATTTAATTTAGTTTAATTTTATTTAATTAATTTAATTTTATTTAATTTATTATAATTTAATTTAATTTAATTTAATTTAATTTAATTTAATTTAATTTAATTTCATTTAATTTAATTTATTTTATTTATTTTAATTTAATTTAGTTTAATTTAATTTAATTTAATTTATATTAATTTAATTTAATTTAACTTAATTTAATTTACTTTAATTTAATTTAATTAAATATAACTTAGTTTAATTTAATTTAATTTAATTTAATATATTTTAATTTAATTTAATTTAATTTACTTTAATTTAATTTAATTTAATTCAATTCATTTTAATTTAATTTAATTTAATTTAATTTTATTTAACTTAATTTAGTTTAATTTAATTTAATTTAATTTATTTTAGTTTAATTAAATTTAATTAAATTTATTTTAATTTAATTTAATTTAATTTAATTTAAAATAATTTAATTTTATTTTATTTATTTTAATTTAATTTAATTTAATTTAATTTAATTTAATTTAAATTAAATTAATTTAATTTATATTATTTTAAATTATTTTTTTTTAAATTATTTTAATTTAATTTATTTTAATTTAATTTAATTTAATTTAATTTAGTTTAAGTTAATTTAATTTAATTTAGTTTAATTTAATTTAATTTAATTTAAGTTAGTTTAATTTAATTTAATTTAATTTAATTTATATTAATTTACTTTAATTTAATTAAATTTAATTTAATTTAGTTTAATTAAACTTAGTTTATTTTAATTTAATTTAATTTAATTTAACTTAATTCAACTTAATTTAATTTAATATAATTTAATTTAATTTAATTTAACTTATTTTAATTTAGTTTAGTTTAATTTAATTTAATTTAATTTAATTACATTCAATTAAATTTAATTTATTTTATTTTATTTATTTTAATATAATTTAATTTAATTTAGTTTAATTTAATTTTTTTTAATTTAGTTTAATTTAATTTAATTTAATTTAATTTAATTTAATTTAATTTAATTTAATCTAATTTAGTTTAATTCAATTTATTTTAATTTACTTTATTTTATTTTAATTTATTTTAATTTAATTTAATTTAATTTAATTTAATTTAATTTAATTTAATTTAATTCGATTTAATTTAATTTATTTTAATTTAATTTAATTTAATATAATTTAATTTAATTTAATTTAATTTGTTTTAATTTAATTTAATTCAATTTAATTTAATTTAGTTTGATTTAATTTAATTTAATTTAATTTAATTTAATTTAATTTACTTTATTTTAATTTAATTTAATTTAATTTAGCTTAATTAAACTTAGTTTAATTTAATTTAATTTGATTTAATTCAATTTATTTTAATTTAATTTAATTTAATTTAATTTAATTTAAACTTAGTTAATTTAATTTAATTTTATTTTATTTTATTTAATTTAAATTGATTTATTTTAATTTAATTTAATTTAATTTAATTTAATTTAATTTAATTTAATTTAATTTGACTTAATCTAATTTAATTTAATTTAATTTTATTTAATTTATTTTAATTTATTTTAATTTAATTTAATTTAATTTAATTTAATTTAATTTGTTTTACTTTAATTTAATTAAATTTAATTTAGTTTAATTTTATTTAATTTAATTTAATATAATTTAATTTTATTTAATTTATTTTAATTTATTTTAATTTACTTTATTTTAATTTAATTTAATTTAATTTAGCTTAATTAAACTTAGTTTAATTTAATTTAATTTGATTTAATTCAATTTATTTTAATTTAATTTAATTTAATTTAATTTAATTTAAACTTAGTTAATTTAATTTAATTTTATTTTATTTTATTTAATTTAAATTGATTTATTTTAATTTAATTTAATTTAATTTAATTTAATTTAATTTAATTTAATTTAATTTGACTTAATCTAATTTAATTTAATTTAATTTTATTTAATTTATTTTAATTTATTTTAATTTAATTTAATTTAATTTAATTTAATTTAATTTGTTTTACTTTAATTTAATTAAATTTAATTTAGTTTAATTTTATTTAATTTAATTTAATATAATTTAATTTAATTTATTTTAATTTAATTTATTTTAATTTATTTTAATTTAATTTAATTTAATTTAGTTTAATTTAATTTAATTTAATTTAATTTAATTTAATTTTAATTTAATTTAATGTGCTTTATTTTATTTCAATTTAATTTAATTTAATTCAATTTAATTTAATTTATTTTAATTTAATTTCATTTAATTTAATTTAATTTAATTTAATTTGTTTTAATTTAATTTAAGTTAATTTAATTTAATTTAATGTAATTTAGTTTAAGTTAATTTAATTTAATTTAATTTAATTTAATTTAATTTAGTTTAATTTAATTTAATTTAATTTAATTTAGTTTAATTTAGTTTAATTTACTTTAAATAATTTTAATTTAATTTCATTTAATTTAATTTAAATTAATTTAATTTTATTTTATTTTATTTATTTTAATTTAATTTAATTTAAATTAAATTAATTTAATTTATTTTAATATAATTTAATTTAATTTATTTTAAATTATTTTTTTTTAATTTATTTTAATTTAATTTAATTTAATTTAATTTAATTTACTTTATTTTATTTTAATTTAATTTAATTTAATTTAATTCAATTTAATTTAATTTATTTTTATTTAATTTAATTTAATTTAATTTAATTTAATTTAATTTAATTTAATTTAATTTAATTTGTTTTAATTTAATTTAATTTAATTTAATTTAATTTAATTTAGTTTAAGTTAATTTAATTCAATTTAATTTAATTTAGTTTAATTAAACTTAGTTTAATTTAATTTAATTTAATTTAGTTCAATTTATTTTAATTTAATTTAATATAATTTAATTTAATTTAATTTAATTCAACTTAATTTAATTTCATATAATTTTATTTAATTTAATTTAATTTAATTTAATTTGGTTTAATTTAATTTAATTTAATTTAATTACATTCAATTAAATTTAATTTAATTTATTTAATTTATTTTAATATAATTTAATTTAATTTAGTTTAATTTAATTTAATTTTATTTTATTTATTTTTATTTAAATTGATTTATTTTAATTTAATTTAATTTAGTATAATTTAATTTAATTTAATTTAATTTAATCTAATTTAATTTAATTTAATTTAATTTAACTTACTTTATTTTATTTTAATTTATTTTAATTCAATTTAATTTTATTTAATTTAATTTAATTTAATTTAATTTAATTCGATTTAATTTAATTTATTTTAATTTAATTTAGTTTAATTTAATTTAATTTGTTTTAATTTAATTTAATTTAATTTAATTGAGTTTAATTTAATTAAATTTAACTTAATTTAATTTAATTTAATTTATTTTAATTTAATTTATTTTAATTTAATTTAATTTAATTTAATTTAGTTTAATTAAATTTAATTTAATTTAATTTAATTTAATTTAGTTTACTTTATTTTATTTTAATTTAATTTAATTCAATTTAATTTAATTTAATTTAATTTAATTTGTTTTAATTTAATTTAATTTGTTTTAATTTAAATTAAGTTAATTTAATTTATTTAAATTTAATTTAGTTTAAGTTAATTTAATTTAATTTAATTTAATTTAACTTAATTTAGTTTAATTTAATTTAATTTAATTTAATTTAATTTAATTTAATTTAATTTAATTTAATTTAATTTAATTTATTTTAATTTAATTTATTTTAATTTAATTTAATTTAATTTAATTTAGTTTAAGTTAATTTAATTCAATTTAATTTAATTTAGTTTAATTAAACTTAGTTTAATTTAATTTAATTTAATTTAATTTAGTTTAGTTTAATTTAATTTAATTTAATTTATTTTAATTACATTTAATAAAATTTAATTTATTTTATTTTATTTATTTTAATATAATTTAATTTAATTTAGTTTAATTTAATTTAAATTAATTTAATTTAATTTAATTTTATTTTATTTTATTTAATTTAATTTAATTCAACTTAATTTAATTTATTTTAATTTAATTTAATTACATTCAATTTTATTTTATTTAATTTAATTTAATTTAATTTGATTTAATCTAATTTAATTTAATTTAATTCAATTTAATTTACTTGATTTTATTTAAATTTTTTTTTAATTTAATTTAATTTTATTTAGTTTAATTTAATTTAATTTAATTCGATTTAATTTAATTTATTTTAATTTAATTTAATTTAATTTAATTTAATTTAATTTATATTAATTTAATTTAATTTATTTTATTTTAATTTATTTTAATTTATTTTAATTTAATTTAATTTAATTTAATTCAATTTATTTTAATTTAATTTAATTTACATTAATTTATTTTAATTTAATTCAACTTAATTTAATCTAATATAATATAATTTAATTTAATTTAATTTAATTTTATTTAATTTAATTTAATTTAATTTAATTTAATTTAATTTAATTTAATTTAATTTAATTTATTTTAATTTAATTTAATTTAATTTAATTTAAATCAGTTTAATTTACTTTATTCTATTTTAATTTTATTTAATTTAATTCAATTTAATTTAATTTATTTTAATTTAATTTAATTTAATTTAATTTAATTTAGTTTAATTTAATTTAATTTAGTTTAATTTAATTTAATTTAATTTATATTAATTTACTTTAGTTTAATTTAATTTAATTTAGTTTAATTAAACTTAGTTAATTTAATTTAATTTAATTTAATTCAATTTACTTTAATTTAATTTAAGTTAATTTAATTTAATTTAATTTAATTCAACTTAATTTAATTTAATATAATTTTATTTAATTTAATTTAATTTAGTTTAGTTTAATTTAATTTAATTTAATGTAATTACATTCAATTAAATTTAATTTAATTTATTTAATTTATTTTAATATAATTTAATTTAATTTGGTTTAATTTAATTTAATTTAGTTTAATTTAATTTAATTTAATTTTATTTAATTTAATTTATTTTAATTTAATTTAATTTAGTTTAATTTAATTTAATTTAATTTAATTTAATTTGTTTTAAATTAATTTAATTTAATTTAATTTAGTTTAATTTAATTTAATTTAATTTAATTTAATTTAATTTAATTTAATTTAATTTAATTTAATTTAATTTAATTTATTTTAATTTAATTTATTTTAATTTAATTTAATTTAATTTAGTTTAATTTAATTTAATTTAATTTAATTTAATTTAATTTAATTTTAATTTAATTTAATTTACTTTATTTTATTTTATTTTAATTTAATTTAATTTAATTCAATTTAATTTAATTTATTTTAATTTAATTTAATTTAATTTAATTTAATTTAATTTGTTTTAATTTAATTTAAGTTAATTTAATTTAATTTAATGTAATTTAGTTTAAGTTAATTTAATTTAATTTAATTTAGTTTAGTTTAATTTAATTTAATTTAATTAAGTTTAATTTAGTTCAGTTTAATTTAATTAATTTTAATATAATTTAATTTATTTTAATTTAATTTAATTTAAATTAATTTAATTTTATTTTATTTTATTTATTTTAATTTAATTTAATTTAAATTAAATTAATTTAATTATTTTAATTTAATTTAATTTAATTTAATTTATTTTAAATTATTTTTTTTTTAATTTATTTTAATTTAAATTAATGTAATTTAATTTAATTTACTTTATTTTATTTTAATTTAATTTAATTTAATTCAATTTAAGTTAATTTATTTTAATTTAATTTAATTTAATTTAATTTAATTTAATTTAATTTAATTTGTTTTAATTTAATTTAATTTAATTTAATTTAATTTAATTTAATTTAGTTTAAGTCAATTTAATTTAATTTAATTTAATTTAATTTAATTTAATTTAAGTTAGTTTAATTTAATTTAATTTAATTTAATTTAATTTAATTTAATTTAATTTAATTTACTTTATTTTATTTTAATTTAATTTAATTTAATTCAATTTAATTTAATTTTTTTAGTTTAATTTAATTTAATTTAATTTAATTTAATTTAATTTAATTTGTTTTAATTTAATTTAATTTAATTTAATTTAATTTAATTTAGTTTAAGTTAATTTAATTTAACTTAATTTAATTTAGTTTAATTTAATTTAATTTAATTTAATTTATATTAATTTACTTTAATTTAATTTAATTTAATTTAATTTAGTTTAATTAAACTTAGTTTAATTTAATTTAATTTAATTTAATTCAATTTATTCTAATTTAATTTAATTTAATTTAATTTAATTTAATTTACTTTATTTTATTTTAATTTATTTTAATTCAATTTAATTTTATTTAATTTAATTTAGTTTAATTTAATTTAATTCGATTTAATTTAATTTATTTTAATTTAATTTAGTTTAATTTAATTTAATTTGTTTTAATTTAATTTAATTTAATTTAATTGAGTTTAATTTAATTAAATTTAATTTAATTTAATTTAATTTAATTTATTTTAATTTAGTTTATTTTAATTTAATTTAATTTAATTTAATTTAGTTTAATTTAATTTAATTTAATTTAATTTATTTAATTTAATTTAATTTAATTTAATTTACTTTATTTTATTTTAATTTAATTTAATTCAATTTAATTTAATTTAATTTAATTTGTTTTAATTTAATTTAGTTTAATTTAATTTAATTTAATTTAATTTAGTTTAATTTAGTTTAATTTATTTAATTTAATTTAATTTAATTTAATTTAATTTAATTTAATTTAAAATAATTTAATTTTATTTTATTTATTTTAATTTAATTTAATTTAATTTAATTTAATTTAATTTAAATTAAATTAATTTAATTTATATTATTTTAAATTATTTTTTTTTAAATTATTTTAATTTAATTTATTTTAATTTAATTTAATTTAATTTAATTTAGTTTAAGTTAATTTAATTTAATTTAGTTTAATTTAATTTAATTTAATTTAAGTTAGTTTAATTTAATTTAATTTAATTTAATTTATATTAATTTACTTTAATTTAATTAAATTTAATTTAATTTAGTTTAATTAAACTTAGTTTATTTTAATTTAATTTAATTTAATTTAACTTAATTCAACTTAATTTAATTTAATATAATTTAATTTAATTTAATTTAACTTATTTTAATTTAGTTTAGTTTAATTTAATTTAATTTAATTTAATTACATTCAATTAAATTTAATTTATTTTATTTTATTTATTTTAATATAATTTAATTTAATTTAGTTTAATTTAATTTTTTTTAATTTAGTTTAATTTAATTTAATTTAATTTAATTTAATTTAATTTAATTTAATTTAATCTAATTTAGTTTAATTCAATTTATTTTAATTTACTTTATTTTATTTTAATTTATTTTAATTTAATTTAATTTAATTTAATTTAATTTAATTTAATTTAATTTAATTCGATTTAATTTAATTTATTTTAATTTAATTTAATTTAATATAATTTAATTTAATTTAATTTAATTTGTTTTAATTTAATTTAATTCAATTTAATTTAATTTAGTTTGATTTAATTTAATTTAATTTATTTTAATTTAATAAAATTAAATTTAATTTAATTTAATTTAACTTATTTTTTTAATTTAATTTAATTTAATTTAATTTAATTTAATTTAATTTACTTTACTTTAACTTAATTTAATTTAATTTAACTTAGTTAAATTTAATTTAATGTAATATAATTTAATTAAATTTAATATTTAATTTATTTTAATTTAATTAAATTTAATTTAATTTATTTTAATTTAATTTAAATTAATTTAATTTAATTTAATTTAATGTAACTTAATTTAATTTAATTTAATTTAATTTAATTTAATTTAATTGAATTTTGTTTAATTTAACTCAGTTTAATTTATTTTAATTTAATTTTATTTAATTTAATTTAATTTAATTTATTAAAATTTAATTTAATTTAATTCAATTTATTTTAATTTAATTTACTTTAATTTAATTTAATTTAATTTAATTTAACTTAATTTAATTTAATTCAATTTAATTTATTTTAATTTAATTATTTTAATATAATTTAATTTAATTTAATTTAATTTAATTTAAATTAATTTAATTTAATTTAATTTAATTTAACTTAATTTAATTTAATTTAATTTAATTTTATTTTATTTTATTTATTTTAATTTAGTTTATTTTAATTTAATTTATTTTAATTTATTTTAATTTAATTTGATTTAATTCAATTAATTTAATTTACTTTAATTTAATTTAATTTACTTTAATTTAATTTAATTTATATTAATTTACTTTAATTTAATTTAATTTAATTTAACTTAATTTAATTTAATTTCATTTCATTTAATTTAATTTATTTTAATATATTTATTTTAATTTAATTTAATTTAATTTAATTTATATTAATTTAATTTAATTTAACTTAATTTAATTTACTTTAATTTAATTTAATGTAATATAACTTAGTTTAATTTAATTTAATTTAATTTAATATGTTTTGATTTAATTTAATTTAATTTACTTTAATTTAATTTAATTTAATTCAATTCATTTTAATTTAATTTAATTTAATTTAATTTAATTTAATTTAACTTAATTTAGTTTAATTTAATTTAATTTAATTTATTTTAAATTAATTAAATTTAATTTAATTTAATTTATTTTAATTTAATTTAATTTATTTTAATTTAATTAAATTAATAATAATTTAGCTTAATTTAATTTAATTTAATTTAATTTAATTTAATTTAATTTAATTTAATTTAATTTAATTTAATTTAATTTATTTTCATTTAATTTAATTTTATTTATTTAGTTTTATTTAATTTACTTTAATTTAATTTAATTTAATTAACCTTAATTAAGTTTAATTTAATTTAATTTTAATCAATTTAATTTAATTTAATTTAATATAATTTAATTTACTTTAATTTAACTTAATTTAATTTTATTTACATTAATTTAATTTAATTTAATTTAATATAATTTAATTTAATTTAATTTTATTTTAATATATTTAATTTAATTTAATTTAATTTAATTTAATTTAATTTAGTTTAATTTTATTTAATTAATTTAATTTTATTTAATTTATTATAATTTAATGTAATTTAATTTAATTTAATTTAATTTCATTTCATTTAATTTAATTTAATTTAATTTAATTTTATTTATTTTAATTTAATTTAATTTAATTTATATTAATTTAATTTAATTTAACTTAATTTAATTTACTTTAATTTAATTTAATTTAATACAACTTAGTTTAATTTAATTTAATTTAATTTAATATATTTTAATTTAATTTAATTTAATTTACTTTAATTTAATTTAATTTAATTCAATTCATTTTAATTTAAATTAATTTAATTTAATTTAATTTAATTTAGCTTAATTTAGTTTAATTTAATTTAATTAAATTTATTTTAATTTAATTAAATATAATTTATTTTAATTTAATTAAATTAATATTAGTTTAGCTTAATTTAATTTAATTTAATTTAATTTAATTTAATTTAAGTTATTTTATTTTTATTTAATTTAATTTTATTTAATTTAGTTTTATTTAATTTTCTTTAATTTAATTTAATTTAATTTACCTTAATTTAGTTTAATTTAATTTAATTTAAATCAATTTAATTTAATTTAATTTAATATAATTTAATTTACTTTAATTTAATTTAATTTAATTTAATTTAATTTAAATTAATTTAATTTAATTTAATTTAATTTAATTTAATTGAACTTTATTTATTAAATTTAATTTAATTTAATTTAATTTAATTTAATTTAATTTAATTTACTTTAATATAATTTAATTTAATTTAACTTAGTTTAATTTAATTTAATTTAATATAATTTAATTTAATTTAATTTTATTTTATTTTATTTGTTTTAATTTAATTTAATTTAATTTAAAATAAATTAAAATAGATTAAATCAAAATAAATTAAATTAAATTAAATAAAATTAGTTTATTTTGATTTTTTTTTTTTTAATTTATTTTAATATAATTTTATTCAATTTAATTTAAATTAATTTAGTTTAATTTATTTTACTGTAGTTTAATTTAATTTAATTTAATTTAATTTAATTTAATTTAATTTAATTTAATTTAATTTAGTTTAATTTTATTTAATTAATTTAATTTTATTTAATTTATTATAATTTAATGTAATTTAATTTAATTTAATTTAATTTAATTTAATTTAATTTAATTTAATTTAATTTAATATATTTTAATTTAATTTAATTTAATATATATTAATTTAATTTAAGTTAACTTAATTTAATTTACTTTAATTTAATTTAATTTAATATAACTTAGTTTAATTTAATTTAATTTAATTTAATATATTTTAATTTAATTTAATTTAATTTACTTTAATTTAATTTAATTTAATTTAATATAATTTAATTTAATTTAACTTTATTTTATTTTATTTTATTTATTTTAAATTAATTTAATTTAATTTAAAATAAATTAAAATAAATTAAATCAAAATAAATTAATTTAAATTAAATTAAATTAATTTATTTTGATTTAATTTTTTTTAATTTATTTTAATTTAATTTAACTTAAATTAATTTAGTTTAATTTATTTTACTGTAGTTTAATTTAATTTAACTTAATTTAATTTTATTTACATTAATTTAATTTAATTTAATTTAATATAATTGAATTTAATTTAATTTTATTTTAATTTATTTAATTTAATTTAATTTAATTTAATTTAATTTAATTTAATTTAATTTAATTTAGTTTAATTTTATTTAATTAATTTAATTTTATTTAATTTATTATAATTTAATTTAATTTAATTTAATATAATTTAATTTCATTTAATTTAATTTATTTTATTTATTTTAATTTAATTTAATTTAATTTAATTTAATTTAATTTATATTAATTTAATTTAATTTAACTTAATTTAATTTACTTTAATTTAATTTAATTAAATATAACTTAGTTTAATTTAATTTAATTTAATTTAATATATTTTAATTTAATTTAATTTAATTTACTTTAATTTAATTTAATTTAATTCAATTCATTTTAATTTAATTTAATTTAATTTAATTTTATTTAACTTAATTTAGTTTAATTTAATTTAATTTAATTTATTTTAGTTTAATTAAATTTAATTAAATTTATTTTAATTTAATTTAATTTATTTTAATTTAATTAAATTTAATTTAATTTAATTTATTTTTAGTTAATTTAATTTTATTTAATTTAGTTTTATTTAATTTACTTTAATTTAATTTAATTTAATTTAATTTAATTTAATTTAATTTACTTTAATATAATTTAATTTAATTTAACTTAGTTTAATTTAATTTAATTTAATATAATTTAATTTAATTTAATTTTATTTTATTTTATTTGTTTTAATTTAATTTAATTTAATTTAAAATAAATTAAAATAAATTAAATCAAAATAAATTAAATTAAATTAAATAAAATTAGTTTATTTTGATTTTTTTTTTTTTAATTAATTTTAATATAATTTTATTTAATTTAATTTAAATTAATTTAGTTTAATTTATTTTACTGTAGTTTAATTTAATTTAATTTAATTTAATTTAATTTAATTTAATTTAATTTAGTTTAATTTTATTTAATTAATTTAATTTTATTTAATTTATTATAATTTAATGTAATTTAATTTAATTTAATTTAATTTAATTTAATTTAATTTAATTTAATTTCATTTAATTTAATTTAATTTAATTTAATATATTTTAATTTAATTTAATTTAATTTATATTAATTTAATTTAAGTTAACTTAATTTAATTTACTTTAATTTAATTTAATTTAATATAACTTAGTTTAATTTAATTTAATTTAATTTAATATATTTTAATTTAATTTAATTTAATTTACTTTAATTTAATTTAATTTAATTCAATTCATTTTAATTTAATTTAATTTAATTTAATTTTATTTAACTTAATTTAGTTTAATTTAATTTAATTTAATTTATTTTAGTTTAATTAAATTTAATTAAATTTATTTTAATTTAATTTAATTTATTTTAATTTAATTAAATTTAATTTAATTTAATTTATTTTTAGTTAATTTAATTTTATTTAATTTAGTTTTATTTAATTTACTTTAATTTAATTTAATTTAATTTACCTTAATTTAGTTTAATTTAATTTAATTTAATATAATTTAATTTACTTTAATTTACTTTAATTTAATTTAATTTAATTTAATTTAATTTAATTTAATTTAATTTAATTTAATTTAATTTAATTTAATTTAATTTAATTTAATTTAATTTAATTTAATTTAATTTAATTTAATTTAATTTAATTTAATTTAATTTAATTTATTTAATTTAATTTAATTTAATTTAATTTAATTTAATTTAATTTAATTTAATTTACTTAAATATAATTTAATTTAATATAATTTAATTTAATTTTATTTTATTTTATTTTATTTATTTTAATTTAATTTAATTTAATTTAAAATAAATTAAAATAAATTAAATCAAAATAAATTAAATTAATTTAAATAAAATTAGTTTAATTTGATTTATTTTTTTTTTAATTTATTTTAATTTAATTTAATTTAATTTAATTTAAATTAATTTAGTTTAATTTATTTTACTGTAGTTTAATTTAATTTAATTTAATTTAATTTAATTTAATTTAATTTAATTTAATTTAATTTAATTTAATTTAGTTTAATTTTATTTAATTAATTTAATTTTATTTAATTTATTATAATTTAATGTAATTTAATTTAATTTAATTTAATTTAATTTCATTTAATTTAATTTATTTAATATATTTTAATTTAATTTAATTTAATTTATATTAATTTAATTTAATTTAACTTAATTTAATTTACTTTAATTTAATTTAATTTAATATAACTTAGTTTAATTTAATTTAATTTAATATATTTTAATTTAATTTAATTTAATTTACTTTAATTTAATTTAATTTACTTCAATTCATTTTAATTTAATTTATATTAATTTAACTTAATTTAGTTTAATTTAATTTAATTTAATTTATTTTAATTTAATAAAATTAAATTTAATTTAATTTATTTTAATTTAATTAAATTAATATTAATTTAGCTGAATTTAATTTAATTTAATTTAATTTAATTTATTTTTATTTAATTTATTTTTATTTAATTTAGTTTTATTTAATTTACTTTAATTTAATTTAATTTTATTTACCTTAATTTAGTTTAATTTAATTTAATTTAAATCAATTTAATTTAATTTAATTTAATATAATTTAATTTACTTTAATTTAATTTAATTTAATTTAATTTAATTTAATTTAATTTAATTTAATTTAACTTAATTTTTTAATTTATTTTAATTTAATTTAATTTAATTTAATTTACTTTACTTTAACTTAATTTAATTTAATTTAACTTAGTTAAATTTAATTTAATGTAATATAATTTAATTAAATTTAATATTTAATTTATTTTAATTTAATTAAATTTAATTTAATTTATTTTAATTTAATTTAAATTAATTTAATTTAATTTAATTTAATTTAACTTAATTTAATTTAATTTAATTTAATTTAATTTAATTTAATTGAATTTAATTTAATTTAACTCAGTTTAATTTATTTTAATTTAATTTTATTTAATTTAATTTAATTTAATTTATTAAAATTTAATTTAATTTAATTCAATTTATTTAAATTTAATTTACTTTAATTTAATTTAATTTAATTTAATTTAATTTAACTTAATTTAATTTAATTCAATTTAATTTATTTTAATTTAATTATTTTAATATAATTTAATTTAATTTAATTTAATTTAATTTAATTTAATTTAAATTAATTTAATTTAATTTAATTTAATTTAACTTAATTTAATTTAATTTAATTTAATTTTATTTTATTTTATTTATTTTAATTTAGTTTATTTTAATTTAATTTATTTTAATTTATTTTAATTTAATTTGATTTAATTCAATTAATTTAATTTACTTTAATTTAATTTAATTTACTTTAATTTAATTTAATTTATATTAATTTACTTTAATTTAATTTAATTTAATTTAACTTAATTTAATTTAATTTCATTTCATTTAATTTAATTTATTTTAATATATTTATTTTAATTTAATTTAATTTAATTTAATTTATATTAATTTAATTTAATTTAACTTAATTTAATTTACTTTAATTTAATTTAATGTAATATAACTTAGTTTAATTTAATTTAATTTAATTTAATATGTTTTGATTTAATTTAATTTAATTTACTTTAATTTAATTTAATTTAATTCAATTCATTTTAATTTAATTTAACTTAATTTAATTTAACTTAATTTAACTTAATTTAGTTTAATTTAATTTAATTTAATTTATTTTAAATTAATTAAATTTAATTTAATTTAATTTAATTTATTTTAATTTAATTTAATTTATTTTAATTTAATTAAATTAATAATAATTTAGCTTAATTTAATTAAATTAAATTTAATTTAATTTAATTTAATTTAATTTAATTTAATTTAATTTAATTTAATTTATTTTCATTTAATTTAATTTTATTTAATTAGTTTTATTTAATTTACTTTAATTTAATTTAATTTAATTAACCTTAATTAAGTTTAATTTAATTTAATTTTAATCAATTTAATTTAATTTAATTTAATATAATTTAATTTACTTTAATTTAACTTAATTTAATTTTATTTACATTAATTTAATTTAATTTAATTTAATATAATTTAATTTAATTTTATTTTATTTTAATATATTTAATTTATTTTAATTTAATTTAATTTAATTTAATTTAATTTAGTTTAATTTTATTTAATTAATTTAATTTTATTTAATTTATTATAATTTAATGTAATTTAATTTAATTTAATTTAATTTAATTTCATTTAATTTAATTTAATTTAATTTAATTTTATTTATTTTAATTTAATTTAATTTTATTTATATTAATTTAATTTAATTTAACTTAATTTAATTTACTTTAATTTAATTTAATTTAATATAACTTAGTTTAATTTAATTTAATTTAATTTAATATATTTTAATTTAATTTAATTTAATTTACTTTAATTTAATTTAATTTAATTCAATTCATTTTAATTTAAATTAATTTAATTTAATTTAATTTAATTTAGCTTAATTTAGTTTAATTTAATTTAATTAAATTTATTTTAAATTAATTAAATTTAATTTATTTTAATTTAATTTAATTTATATTAATTTAATTAAATTAATATTAGTTTAGCTTAATTTAATTTAATTTAATTTAATTTAATTTAAGTTATTTTATTTTTATTTAATTTAATTTTATTTAATTTAGTTTTATTTAATTTTCTTTAATTTAATTTAATTTAATTTACCTTAATTTAGTTTAATTTAATTTAATTTAAATCAATTTAATTTAATTTAATTTAATATAATTTAATTTACTTTAATTTAATTTAATTTAATTTAATTTAATTTAAATTAATTTAATTTAATTTAATTTAATTGAACTTTATTTATTAAATTTAATTTAATTTAATTTAATTTAATTTACTTTAATATAATTTAATTTAATTTAACTTAGTTTAATTTAATTTAATTTAATATAATTTAATTTAATTTAATTTTATTTTATTTTATTTGTTTTAATTTAATTTAATTTAATTTAAAATAAATTAAAATAAATTAAATCAAAATAAATTAAATTTAATTAAATAAAATTAGTTTATTTTGATTTTTTTTTTTAATTTATTTTAATTTAATTTTATTTAATTTAATTTAAATTAATTTAGTTTAATTTATTTTACTGTAGTTTAATTTAATTTAATTTAATTTAATTTAATTTAATTTAGTTTAATTTTATTTAATTAATTTAATTTTATTTAATTTATTATAATTTAATGTAATTTAATTTAATTTAATTTAATTTAATTTAATTTCATTTAATTTAATTTAATTTAATTTAATATATTTTAATTTAATTTAATTTAATTTATATTAATTTAATTTAAGTTAACTTAATTTAATTTACTTTAATTTAATTTAATTTAATATAACTTAGTTTAATTTAATTTAATTTAATTTAATATATTTTAATTTAATTTAATTTAATTTACTTTAATTTAATTTAATTTAATTCAATTCATTTTAATTTAATTTATATTAATTTAACTTAATTTAGTTTAATTTAATTTAATTTAATTTATTTTAATTTAATAAAATTTAATTTAATTTAATTTAATTTATTTTAATTTAATTTAATTTATTTTAATTTAATTAAATTAATATTAATTAAGCTGAATTTAATTTAATTTAATTTAATTTAATTTATTTTTATTTAATTTAATTTTATTTAATTTAGTATTATTTAATTTACTTTAATTTAATTTAATTTTATTTACCTTAATTTAGTTTAATTTAATTTAATTTAAATCAATTTAATTTAATTTAATTTAATATAATTTAATTTACTTTAATTTAATTTAATTTAATTTAATTTAATTTAACTTATTTTTTTAATTTAATTTAATTTAATTTAATTTAATTTAATTTAACTTACTTTACTTTAACTTAATTTAATTTAATTTAACTTAGTTAAATTTAATTTAATGTAATATAATTTAATTAAATTTAATATTTAATTTATTTTAATTTAATTAAATTTAATTTAATTTATTTTAATTTAATTTAAATTAATTTAATTTAATTTAATTTAATTTAACTTAATTTAATTTAATTTAATTTAATTTAATTTAATTGAATTTAATTTAATTTAACTCAGTTTAATTTATTTTAATTTAATTTTATTTAATTTAATTTAATTTAATTTATTAAAATTTAATTTAATTTAATTCAATTTATTTTAATTTAATTTACTTTAATTTAATTTAATTTAATTTAATTTAACTTAATTTAATTTAATTCAATTTAATTTATTTTAATTTAATTATTTTAATATAATTTAATTTAATTTAATTTAATTTAATTTAATTTAATTTAATTTAAATTTATTTAATTTAATTTAATTTAATTTAACTTAATTTAATTTAATTTAATTTTATTTGATTTTATTTATTTTAATTTAGTTTATTTTAATTTAATTTATTTTAATTTATTTTAATTTAATTTGATTTAATTCAATTAATTTAATTTACTTTAATTTAATTTAATTTACTTTAATTTAATTTAATTTATATTAATTTACTTTAATTTAATTTAATTTAATTTAACTTAATTTAATTTAATTTCATTTAATTTAATTTATTTTAATATATTTATTTTAATTTAATTTAATTTATATTAATTTAATTTAATTTAACTTAATTTAATTTACTTTAATTTAATTTAATGTAATATAACTTAGTTTAATTTAATTTAATTTAATTTAATATGTTTTGATTTAATTTAATTTAATTTACTTTAATTTAATTTAATTTAATTCAATTCATTTTAATTTAATTTAATTTAATTTAATTTAATTTAATTTAATTTAACTTAATTTAGTTTAATTTAATTTAATTTATTTTAAATTAATTAAATTTAATTTAATTTAATTTAATTTATTTTAATTTAATTTAATTTATTTTAATTTAATTAAATTAATAATAATTTAGCTTAATTTAATTTAATTTAATTTAATTTAATTTAATTTAATTTAATTTAATTTAATTTAATTTAATTTAATTTAATTTAATTTAATTTAATTTAATTTATTTTCATTTAATTTAATTTTATTTATTTAGTTTTATTTAATTTACTTTAATTTAATTTAATTTAATTAACCTTAATTAAGTTTAATTTAATTTAATTTTAATCAATTTAATTTAATTTAATTTAATATAATTTAATTTACTTTAATTTAACTTAATTTAATTTTATTTACATTAATTTAATTTAATTTAATTTAATATAATTTAATTTAATTTAATTTTATTTTAATATATTTAATTTAATTTAATTTAATTTAATTTAATTTAGTTTAATTTTATTTAATTAATTTAATTTTATTTAATTTATTATAATTTAATGTAATTTAATTTAATTTAATTTAATTTAATTTCATTTAATTTAATTTAATTTAATTTTATTTTATTTATTTTAATTTAATTTAATTTAATTTATATTAATTTAATTTAATTTAACTTAATTTAATTTACTTTAATTTAATTTAATTTAATATAACTTAGTTTAATTTAATTTAATTTAATTTAATATATTTTAATTTAATTTAATTTAATTTACTTTAATTTAATTTAATTTAATTTAACTCAATTCATTTTAATTTAAATTAATTTAATTTAATTTAATTTAATTTAGCTTAATTTAGTTTAATTTAATTTAATTAAATTTATTTTAATTTAATTAAATTTAATTTAATTTAATTTATTTTAATTTAATTTAATTTATTTTAATTTAATTAAATTAATATTAATTTAGCTTAATTTTATTTAATTTAATTTAATTTAATTTAATTTTAGTTAATTTATTTTTATTTAATTTAATTTTATTTAATTTAGTTTTATTTAATTTTCTTTAATTTAATTTAATTTAATTTACCTTAATTTAGTTTAATTTAATTTAATTTAAATCAATTTAATTTAATTTAATTTAATATAATTTAATTTACTTTAATTTAATTTAATTTAATTTAATTTAATTTAATTTAATTTAATTTAATTTAATTTAATTTAATTTAATTTAATTTAACTTTATTTATTTAATTTAATTTAATTTAATTTAATTTAATTTAATTTAATTTAATTTACTTTAATATAATTTAATTTAATTTAACTTAGTTTAATTTAATTTAATTTAATATAATTTAATTTAATTTAATTTTATTTTATTTTATTTGTTTTAATTTAATTTAATTTAATTTAAATTAAATTAAAATAAATTAAATCAAAATAAATTAAATTAAATTAAATAAAATTAGTTTATTTTGATTTTTTTTTTTTTTAATTTATTTTAATTTAATTTTATTTAATTTAATTTAAATTAATTTAGTTTAATTTATTTTACTGTAGCTTAATTTAATTTATTTTAATTTAATTTAATTTAATTTAATTTAATTTAATTTAGTTTAATTTTATTTAATTAATTTAATTTTATTTAATTTATTATAATTTAATGTAATTTAATTTAATTTAATTTAATTTAATTTAATTATTTCATTTAATTTAATTTAATTTAATTTAATATATTTTAATTTAATTTAATTTAATTTATATTAATTTAATTTAAGTTAACTTAATTTAATTTACTTTAATTTAATTTAATTTAATATAACTTAGTTTAATTTAATTTAATTTAATTTAATATATTTTAATTTAATTTAATTTAATTTACTTTAATTTAATTTAATTTAATTCAATTCATTTTAATTTAATTTAATTTAATTTAATTTAACTTAATTTAGTTTAATTTAATTTAATTTAATTTATTTTAATTTAATAAAATTTAATTTAATATAATTTAATTTATTTTAATTTAATTTAATTTATTTTAATTTAATTAAATTAATATTAATTTAGCTGAATTTAATTTAATTTAATTAAATTTAATTTAATTTAATTTAATTTAATTTATTTTAATTTAATTTGTTTTAATTTATTTTAATTTAATTTAATTTAATTAAATTTAATTTAGTATAATTTAATCTAATATAATATAATTTAATTTAAGTCAATTTTATTTTATTTAATTTAATTTAATTTAATTTAATATAATTTAATTTAATTTAATTTAATTTATTTTAATTTAAATTATTCAATTTAATTTAATTTAATTTAATTTAATTATTTTAATTTAATTTAATTTAATTTAATTTAATTTAGTTTAACTTAATTGAATTTAATTTACTTTAATTTAATTTAATTTAATTAATTTTAATTTAATTTACTTTTATTTAATTTAATTTAATTTAACTTAGTTTAATTTAATTTAATTTAATTTAATTTAATTTATATTAATATAATTTAATTTATTTTAATTTAATTTATATTAATTTAGTTTAATTTAATTTAATTTAAATTAATTTAGTTTAATTTAATTTAATTTAAATTAATTTACTTTAATTTAATTTAATTTAATTTACTTTAATTTACTTTAATATAATTTAATTTAATTTAACTTAGTTTAATTTAATTTAATTTAATATAATTTAATTTAATTTAATTTAATTTTATTTTTTTTATTTTATTTATTTTAAATTAATTTAATTTAATTTAAAATAAATTAAAATAAATTAAATCAAAATAAATTAAATTAAATTAAATTAAATTAATTTATTTTGATTTAATTTTTTTTAATTTATTTTAATTTAATTTAACTTAAATTAATTTAGTTTAATTTATTTTACTGTAGTTTAATTTAATTTAACTTAATTTAATTTTATTTACATTAAATTAATTTAATTTAATTTAATATAATTGAATTTAATTTAATTTTATTTTAATTTATTTAATTTAATTTAATTTAATTTAATTTAATTTAATTTTATTTAATTTAATTTAGTTTAATTTTATTTGATTAATTTAATTTTATTTAATTTATTATAATTTAATTTAATTTAATTTAATTTAATTTAATTTAATTTAATTTAATTTAATTTAATTTCATTTAATTTAATTTATTTTATTTATTTTAATTTAATTTAATTTAATTTAATTTAATTTATATTAATTTAATTTAATTTAATTTAACTTAATTTAATTTACTTTAATTTAATTTAATTAAATATAACTTAGTTTAATTTAATTTAATTTATTTTAATATATTTTAATTTAATTTAATTTAATTTACTTTAATTTAATTTAATTTAATTCAATTCATTTTAATTTAATTTAATTTAATTTAATTTTATTTAACTTAATTTAGTTTAATTTAATTTAATTTAATTTATTTTAATTTAATTAAATTTAATTTAATTTATTTTAATTTATTTTAATTTAATTTAATTTATATTAATTTAATTAAATTAATATTAATTTAGCTTAATTTAATTTAATTTAATTTAATTTAATTTAATTTAATTTAATTTAATTTATTTTTATTTAATTTAATTTTATTTAATTTAGTTTTATTTAATTTACTTTAATTTAATTTAATTTAATTTACCTTAATTTAGTTTAATTTAATTTAATTTAAATCAATTTAATTTAATTTAATTTAATTTAATATAATTTAATTTACTTTAATTTAATTTAATTTAATTTAATTTAATTTAATTTAATTTAATTTAATTTAATTTAACTTATTTTAATTTAATTTAACTTATTTTTTTAATTTAATTTATTTTAATTTAATTTTATTTAATTTAATTTACTTTACTTTATTTTAATTTAATTTAATTTAACTTAGTTTAATTTAATTTAATGTAATATAATTTAATTAAATTTAATATTTAGTTTATTTTAATTTAATTAAATTAAATTTAATTTAATTTAATTTAAATTAATTTAATTTAATTTAATTTAATTTAACTTAATTTAATTTAATTTAATTTAATTTAATTTAATTTAATTTAATTTAATTTAATATAACTTAGTTTAATTTAATTTAATTTAATTTAATATATTTTAATTTAATTTAATTTAATTTACTTTAATTTAATTTAATTTAATTTAACTCAATTCATTTTAATTTAAATTAATTTAATTTAATTTAATTTAATTTAGCTTAATTTAGTTTAATTTAATTTAATTAAATTTATTTTAATTTAATTAAATTTAATTTAATTTAATTTATTTTAATTTAATTTAATTTATTTTAATTTAATTAAATTAATATTAATTTAGCTTAATTTTATTTAATTTAATTTAATTTAATTTAATTTTAGTTAATTTATTTTTATTTAATTTAATTTTATTTAATTTAGTTTTATTTAATTTTCTTTAATTTAATTTAATTTAATTTACCTTAATTTAGTTTAATTTAATTTAATTTAAATCAATTTAATTTAATTTAATTTAATATAATTTAATTTACTTTAATTTAATTTAATTTAATTTAATTTAATTTAATTTAATTTAATTTAATTTAATTTAATTTAATTTAATTTAATTTAACTTTATTTATTTAATTTAATTTAATTTAATTTAATTTAATTTAATTTAATTTAATTTACTTTAATATAATTTAATTTAATTTAACTTAGTTTAATTTAATTTAATTTAATATAATTTAATTTAATTTAATTTTATTTTATTTTATTTGTTTTAATTTAATTTAATTTAATTTAAATTAAATTAAAATAAATTAAATCAAAATAAATTAAATTAAATTAAATAAAATTAGTTTATTTTGATTTTTTTTTTTTTTAATTTATTTTAATTTAATTTTATTTAATTTAATTTAAATTAATTTAGTTTAATTTATTTTACTGTAGCTTAATTTAATTTATTTTAATTTAATTTAATTTAATTTAATTTAATTTAATTTAGTTTAATTTTATTTAATTAATTTAATTTTATTTAATTTATTATAATTTAATGTAATTTAATTTAATTTAATTTAATTTAATTTAATTATTTCATTTAATTTAATTTAATTTAATTTAATATATTTTAATTTAATTTAATTTAATTTATATTAATTTAATTTAAGTTAACTTAATTTAATTTACTTTAATTTAATTTAATTTAATATAACTTAGTTTAATTTAATTTAATTTAATTTAATATATTTTAATTTAATTTAATTTAATTTACTTTAATTTAATTTAATTTAATTCAATTCATTTTAATTTAATTTAATTTAATTTAATTTAACTTAATTTAGTTTAATTTAATTTAATTTAATTTATTTTAATTTAATAAAATTTAATTTAATATAATTTAATTTATTTTAATTTAATTTAATTTATTTTAATTTAATTAAATTAATATTAATTTAGCTGAATTTAATTTAATTTAATTAAATTTAATTTAATTTAATTTAATTTAATTTATTTTAATTTAATTTGTTTTAATTTATTTTAATTTAATTTAATTTAATTAAATTTAATTTAGTATAATTTAATCTAATATAATATAATTTAATTTAAGTCAATTTTATTTTATTTAATTTAATTTAATTTAATTTAATATAATTTAATTTAATTTAATTTAATTTATTTTAATTTAAATTATTCAATTTAATTTAATTTAATTTAATTTAATTATTTTAATTTAATTTAATTTAATTTAATTTAATTTAGTTTAACTTAATTGAATTTAATTTACTTTAATTTAATTTAATTTAATTAATTTTAATTTAATTTACTTTTATTTAATTTAATTTAATTTAACTTAGTTTAATTTAATTTAATTTAATTTAATTTAATTTATATTAATATAATTTAATTTATTTTAATTTAATTTATATTAATTTAGTTTAATTTAATTTAATTTAAATTAATTTAGTTTAATTTAATTTAATTTAAATTAATTTACTTTAATTTAATTTAATTTAATTTACTTTAATTTACTTTAATATAATTTAATTTAATTTAACTTAGTTTAATTTAATTTAATTTAATATAATTTAATTTAATTTAATTTAATTTTATTTTTTTTATTTTATTTATTTTAAATTAATTTAATTTAATTTAAAATAAATTAAAATAAATTAAATCAAAATAAATTAAATTAAATTAAATTAAATTAATTTATTTTGATTTAATTTTTTTTAATTTATTTTAATTTAATTTAACTTAAATTAATTTAGTTTAATTTATTTTACTGTAGTTTAATTTAATTTAACTTAATTTAATTTTATTTACATTAAATTAATTTAATTTAATTTAATATAATTGAATTTAATTTAATTTTATTTTAATTTATTTAATTTAATTTAATTTAATTTAATTTAATTTAATTTTATTTAATTTAATTTAGTTTAATTTTATTTGATTAATTTAATTTTATTTAATTTATTATAATTTAATTTAATTTAATTTAATTTAATTTAATTTAATTTAATTTAATTTAATTTAATTTCATTTAATTTAATTTATTTTATTTATTTTAATTTAATTTAATTTAATTTAATTTAATTTATATTAATTTAATTTAATTTAATTTAACTTAATTTAATTTACTTTAATTTAATTTAATTAAATATAACTTAGTTTAATTTAATTTAATTTATTTTAATATATTTTAATTTAATTTAATTTAATTTACTTTAATTTAATTTAATTTAATTCAATTCATTTTAATTTAATTTAATTTAATTTAATTTTATTTAACTTAATTTAGTTTAATTTAATTTAATTTAATTTATTTTAATTTAATTAAATTTAATTTAATTTATTTTAATTTATTTTAATTTAATTTAATTTATATTAATTTAATTAAATTAATATTAATTTAGCTTAATTTAATTTAATTTAATTTAATTTAATTTAATTTAATTTAATTTAATTTATTTTTATTTAATTTAATTTTATTTAATTTAGTTTTATTTAATTTACTTTAATTTAATTTAATTTAATTTACCTTAATTTAGTTTAATTTAATTTAATTTAAATCAATTTAATTTAATTTAATTTAATTTAATATAATTTAATTTACTTTAATTTAATTTAATTTAATTTAATTTAATTTAATTTAATTTAATTTAATTTAATTTAACTTATTTTAATTTAATTTAACTTATTTTTTTAATTTAATTTATTTTAATTTAATTTTATTTAATTTAATTTACTTTACTTTATTTTAATTTAATTTAATTTAACTTAGTTTAATTTAATTTAATGTAATATAATTTAATTAAATTTAATATTTAGTTTATTTTAATTTAATTAAATTAAATTTAATTTAATTTAATTTAAATTAATTTAATTTAATTTAATTTAATTTAACTTAATTTAATTTAATTTAATTTAATTTAATTTAATTTAATTTAATTGAATTTAATTTAATTTAACTTAGTTTAATTTATTTTAATTTAATTTTATTTAATTTAATTTAATTTAATTTATTAAAATTTAATTTAATTTAATTCAATTTATTTTAATTTAACTTACTTTAATTTAATTTAATTTAATTTAATTTAATTTAACTTAATTTAATTTAATTTAATTTAATTTATTTTAATTTAATTATTTTAATATAATTTAATTTAATTTAATTTAATTTAATTTAATTTAATTTAAATTAATTTAATTTAATTTAATTTAATTTAACTTAATTTAATTTAATTTAATTTTATTTTATTTTATTTATTTTAATTTAGTTTATTTTAATTTAATTTATTTTAATTTATTTTAATTTAATTTAATTTTATTCAATTAATTTAATTTACTTTAATTTAATTTAATTTATATTAATTTACTTTAATTTAATTTAATTTAATATAACTTAATTTAATTTAATTTAATTTAATTTAATTTAATATGTTTTGATTTAATTTAATTTAATTTACTTTAATTTAATTTAATTTAATTCAATTCATTTTAATTTAATTTAATTTAATTTAATTTAATTTAACTTAATTTAGTTTAATTTAATTTAATTTAATTTATTTTAAATTAATTAAATTTAATTTAATTTAATTTAATTTATTTTAATTTATTTTAATTTAATTAAATTAATAATAATTTAGCTTAATTTAATTTAATTTAATTTAATTTATTTTAATTTAATTTATTTTCATTTAATTTAATTTTATTTATTTAGTTTTATTTAATTTACTTTAATTTAATTTAATTTAATTAACCTTAATTAAGTTTAATTTAAATTAATTTTAATCAATTTAATTTAATTTAATTTAATATAATTTAATTTACTTTAATTTAATTTAATTTCATTCAATTTAATTTAATTTAACTTAATTTAATTTTATTTACATTAATTTAATTTAATTTAATTTAATATAATTAAATTTAATTTAATTTTATTTTAATATATTTAATTTAATTTAATTTAATTTAATTTAATTTAGTTTAATTTTATTTAATTAATTTAATTTTATTTAATTTATTATAATTTAATGTAATTTAATTTAATTTAATTTAATTTAATTTCATTTAATTTAATTTAATTTAATTTTATTTTATTTATTTTAATTTAATTTAATTTAATTTATATTAATTTAATTTAATTTAACTTAATTTAATTTACTTTAATTTAATTTAATTTAATATAACTTAGTTTAATTTAATTTAATTTAATTTAATATATTTTAATTTAATTTAATTTAATTTACTTTAATTTAATTTAATTTAATTTAATTCAATTCATTTTAATTTAAATTAATTTAATTTAATTTAATTTAATTTAGCTTAATTTAGTTTAATTTAATTTAATTAAATTTATTTTAATTTAATTAAATTTAATTTAATTTAATTTATTTTAATTTAATTTAATTTATTTTAATTTAATTAAATTAATATTAATTTAGCTTAATTTTATTTAATTTAATTTAATTTAATTTAATTTTAGTTAATTGATTTTTATTTAATTTAATTTTATTTAATTTAGTTTTATTTAATTTTCTTTAATTTAATTTAATTTAATTTACCTTAATTTAGTTTAATTTAATTTAATTTAAATCAATTTAATTTAATTTAATTTAATATAATTTAATTTACTTTAATTTAATTTAATTTAATTTAATTTAATTTAATTTAATTTAATTTAATTTAATTTAATTTAATTTAATTTAATTTAATTTAATTTAACTTTATTTATTTAATTTAATTTAATTTAATTTAATTTAATTTAATTTAATTTAATTTACTTTAATATAATTTAATTTAATTTAACTTAGTTTAATTTAATTTAATTTAATATAATTTAATTTAATTTAATTTTATTTTATTTTATTTGTTTTAATTTAATTTAATTTAATTTAAAATAAATTAAAATAAATTAAATCAAAATAAATTAAATTAAATTAAATAAAATTAGTTTATTTTGATTTTTTTTTTTTTAATTTATTTTAATTTAATTTTATTTAATTTAATTTAAATTAATTTAGTTTAATTTATTTTACTGTAGTTTAATTTAATTTATTTTAATTTAATTTAATTTAATTTAATTTAATTTAATTTAGTTTAATTTTATTTAATTAATTTAATTTTATTTAATTTATTATAATTTAATGTAATTTAATTTAATTTAATTTAATTTAATTTAATTTAATTTAATTTAATTTAATATAATTTAATTTACTTTAATGTAATTTAATTTAATTTAATTTAATTTAATTTAAATTAATTTAATTTAATTTAATTTAATTTAATATAATTTAATTTAATTTAATTTAACTTTATTTATTTAATTTAATTTAATTTAATTTAATTTAATTTAATTTACTTTAATATAATTTAATTTAATTTAACTTAGTTTAATTTAATTTAATTTAATATAATTTAATTTAATTTAATTTTATTTTATTTTATTTGTTTTAATTTAATTTAAAATAAATTAAAATAAATTAAATCAAAATAAATTAAATTAAATTAAATAAAATTAGTTTATTTTGATTTTTTTTTTTTTAATTTATTTTAATTTAATTTTATTTAATTTAATTTAAATTAATTTAGTTTAATTTATTTTACTGTAGTTTAATTTAATTTATTTTAATTTAATTTAATTTAATTTAATTTAATTTAATTTAGTTTAATTTTATTTAATTAATTTAATTTTATTTAATTTATTATAATTTAATGTAATTTAATTTAATTTAATTTAATTTAATTTAATTATTTCATTTAATTTAATTTAATTTAATTTAATATATTTTAATTTAATTTAATTTAATTTATATTAATTTAATTTAAGTTAACTTAATTTAATTTACTTTAATTTAATTTAATTTAATATAACTTAGTTTAATTTAATTTAATTTAATTTAATATATTTTAATTTAATTTAATTTAATTTACTTTAATTTAATTTAATTTAATTCAATTCATTTTAATTTAATTTAATTTAATTTAATTTAACTTAATTTAGTTTAATTTAATTTAATTTAATTTATTTTAATTTAATAAAATTTAATTTAATATAATTTAATTTATTTTAATTTAATTTAATTTATTTTAATTTAATTAAATTAATATTAATTTAGCTGAATTTAATTTAATTTAATTAAATTTAATTTAATTTAATTTAATTTAATTTATTTTAATTTAATTTGTTTTAATTTATTTTAATTTAATTTAATTTAATTAAATTTAATTTAGTATAATTTAATTTAATATAATATAATTTAATTTAAGTCAATTTTATTTTATTTAATTTAATTTAATTTAATTTAATATAATTTAATTTAATTTAATTTAATTTATTTTAATTTAAATTATTCAATTTAATTTAATTTAATTTAATTTAATTATTTTAATTTAATTTAATTTAATTTAATTTAATTTAATTTAGTTTAACTTAATTGAATTTAATTTACTTTAATTTAATTTAATTTAATTAATTTTAATTTAATTTACTTTTATTTAATTTAATTTAATTTAACTTAGTTTAATTTAATTTAATTTAATTTAATTTAATTTATATTAATATAATTTAATTTATTTTAATTTAATTTATATTAATTTAGTTTAATTTAATTTAATTTAAATTAATTTAGTTTAATTAAATTTAATTTAAATTAATTTACTTTAATTTAATTTAATTTAATTTACTTTAATTTACTTTAATATAATTTAATTTAATTTAACTTAGTTTAATTTAATTTAATTTAATATAATTTAATTTAATTTAATTTAATTTTATTTTTTTTATTTTATTTATTTTAAATTAATTTAATTTAATTTAAAATAAATTAAAATAAATTAAATCAAAATAAATTAAATTAAATTAAATTAAATTAATTTATTTTGATTTAATTTTTTTTAATTTATTTTAATTTAATTTAACTTAAATTAATTTAGTTTAATTTATTTTACTGTAGTTTAATTTAATTTAACTTAATTTAATTTTATTTACATTAAATTAATTTAATTTAATTTAATATAATTGAATTTAATTTAATTTAATTTTAATTTATTTAATTTAATTTAATTTAATTTAATTTAATTTAATTTAGTTTAATTTTATTTGATTAATTTAATTTTATTTAATTTATTATAATTTAATTTAATTTAATTTAATTTAATTTAATTTAATTTAATTTAATTTAATTTAATTTCATTTAATTTAATTTATTTTATTTATTTTAATTTAATTTAATTTAATTTAATTTAATTTATATTAATTTAATTTAATTTAATTTAACTTAATTTAATTTACTTTAATTTAATTTAATTAAATATAACTTAGTTTAATTTAATTTAATTTATTTTAATATATTTTAATTTAATTTAATTTAATTTACTTTAATTTAATTTAATTTAATTCAATTCATTTTAATTTAATTTAATTTAATTTAATTTTATTTAACTTAATTTAGTTTAATTTAATTTAATTTAATTTATTTTAATTTAATTAAATTTAATTTAATTTATTTTAATTTATTTTAATTTAATTTAATTTATATTAATTTAATTAAATTAATATTAATTTAGCTTAATTTAATTTAATTTAATTTAATTTAATTTAATTTAATTTAATTTAATTTATTTTTATTTAATTTAATTTTATTTAATTTAGTTTTATTTAATTTACTTTAATTTAATTTAATTTAATTTACCTTAATTTAGTTTAATTTAATTTAATTTAAATCAATTTAATTTAATTTAATTTAATTTAATTTAATATAATTTAATTTACTTTAATTTAATTTAATTTAATTTAATTTAATTTAATTTAATTTAATTTAATTTAATTTAACTTATTTTAATTTAATTTAACTTATTTTTTTAATTTAATTTATTTTAATTTAATTTTATTTAATTTAATTTACTTTACTTTATTTTAATTTAATTTAATTTAACTTAGTTTAATTTAATTTAATGTAATATAATTTAATTAAATTTAATATTTAGTTTATTTTAATTTAATTAAATTAAATTTAATTTAATTTAATTTAAATTAATTTAATTTAATTTAATTTAATTTAACTTAATTTAATTTAATTTAACTTAATTTAATTTAATTTAATTTAATTGAATTTAATTTAATTTAACTTAGTTTAATTTATTTTAATTTAATTTTATTTAATTTAATTTAATTTAATTTATTAAAATTTAATTTAATTTAATTCAATTTATTTTAATTTAACTTACTTTAATTTAATTTAATTTAATTTAACTTAATTTAATTTAATTTAATTTAATTTATTTTAATTTAATTATTTTAATATAATTTAATTTAATTTAATTTAATTTAATTTAATTTAAATTAATTTAATTTAATTTAATTTAACTTAATTTAATTTAATTTAATTTTATTTTATTTTATTTATTTTAATTTAGTTTATTTTAATTTAATTTATTTTAATTTATTTTAATTTAATTTAATTTTATTCAATTAATTTAATTTACTTTAATTTAATTTAATTTATATTAATTTACTTTAATTTAATTTAATTTAATATAACTTAACTTAATTTAATTTAATTTAATTTAATTTAATATGTTTTGATTTAATTTAATTTAATTTACTTTAATTTAATTTAATTTAATTCAATTCATTTTAATTTAATTTAATTTAATTTAATTTAATTTAACTTAATTTAGTTTAATTTAATTTAATTTAATTTATTTTAAATTAATTAAATTTAATTTAATTTAATTTAATTTATTTTAATTTAATTTAATTTATTTTAATTTAATTAAATTAATAATAATTTAGCTTAATTTAATTTAATTTAATTTAATTTATTTTAATTTAATTTATTTTCATTTAATTTAATTTTATTTATTTAGTTTTATTTAATTTACTTTAATTTAATTTAATTTAATTAACCTTAATTAAGTTTAATTTAAATTAATTTTAATCAATTTAATTTAATTTAATTTAATATAATTTAATTTACTTTAATTTAATTTAATTTAATTCAATTTAATTTAATTTAATTTAATTTAATTTAACTTAATTTAATTTAATTTAATTTATTTTAATTTAATTTAATTTAATTTTATTTAATTTAATTTAATTTAACTTAATTTATTTAATTTAATTTAATTTAATTTACTTTAATATAATTTAATTTAACTTAACTTAGTTTAATTTAATTTAATTTAATATAATTTAATTTTATTTTATCTTATTTTATTTTATTTTGTTTATTTTAATTTAATTTAATTTAATTTAAAATAAATTAAAATAAATTAAATCAAAATAAATTAAATTAAATTAAATTAAATTAATTTATTTTGATTTAATTTTTTTTAATTTATTTTAATTTAATTTAATTTAATTTAATTTAAATTAATTAAGATTAATTTATTTTACTGTAGTTTAATTTAATTTAACTTAATTTAATTTTATTTACATTAATTTAATTTAATTTAATTTAAAATAATTTAATTTAATTTAATTTTATTTTAATTTATTTAATTTAATTTAATTTAATTTAATTTAATTTATTTAATTTAATTTAATTTAATTTATTTAATTTTAATTTAATTTAATTTAATTTAGTTTAATTTAATTTAATTTAATTTAAATTAATTTAATTTTATTTTATTAAACTTAATTTAGTTTCATTTTATTTAATATATTTAATTTAATTTAATTTAATATAATTTAATGTAATTAAATTAATTTAATTTTATTTAATTTAATTTAATTAAATTTCATTTCATTTAATTTAATTTAATTTAATTTAATTTATTTTAATTTAATTTAATTTTTGTTAATTTATGTTATTTTAATTAAATTTAATTTAATTTATTTTAATTTAATTTGTTTTAATTTAAGGTAATTTAAATTAATTAAATTAAATTTAATTTAGTATAATTTAATTTAATTTAATATAATTTAATTTAAGTCAAGTTTATTTTATTTAATTTAATTTAATTTAATTTAATTTAATTTAATTTAATTTTATTTAATTTAATTTAAGTTAATTTAATTTAATTTAATTTAATTTACTTTAATTTAATATAATTTAATTTAATTTTATTTTATTTTAATATATTTAATTTAATTTAATTTAATTTAATTTAATTTAATTTAGTTTAATTTTATTTAATTAATTTATTTTTATTTAATTTATTATAATTTAATGTAATTTAATTTAATTTAATTTAATTTAATTTCATTTAATTTAATTTAATTTAATTTTATTTATTTTAATTTAACTTAATTTTATTTATATTAATTTAATTTAATTTAACTTAATTTAATTTACTTTAATTTAATTTAATTTAATATAACTTAGTTTAATTTAATTTAATTTAATTTAATATATTTTAATTTAATTTAATTTAATTTACTTTAATTTAATTTAATTTAATTCAATTCATTTTAATTTAAATTAATTTAATTTAATTTAATTTAATTTAGCTTAATTTAGTTTAATTTAATTTAATTAAATTTATTTTAAATTAATTAAATTTAATTTATTTTAATTTAATTTAATTTATATTAATTTAATTAAATTAATATTAGTTTAGCTTAATTTAATTTAATTTAATTTAATTTAATTTAATTTAAGTTATTTTATTTTTATTTAATTTAATTTTATTTAATTTAGTTTTATTTAATTTTCTTTAATTTAATTTAATTTAATTTACCTTAATTTAGTTTAATTTAATTTAATTTAAATCAATTTAATTTAATTTAATTTAATATAATTTAATTTACTTTAATTTAATTTAATTTAATTTAATTTAATTTAAATTAATTTAATTTAATTTAATTTAATTTAATTTAATTGAACTTTATTTATTAAATTTAATTTAATTTAATTTAATTTAATTTAATTTAATTTAATTTACTTTAATATAATTTAATTTAATTTAACTTAGTTTAATTTAATTTAATTTAATATAATTTAATTTAATTTAATTTTATTTTATTTTATTTGTTTTAATTTAATTTAATTTAATTTAAAATAAATTAAAATAAATTAAATCAAAATAAATTAAATTTAATTAAATAAAATTAGTTTATTTTGATTTTTTTTTTTTTAATTTATTTTAATTTAATTTTATTTAATTTAATTTAAATTAATTTAGTTTAATTTATTTTACTGTAGTTTAATTTAATTTAATTTAATTTAATTTAATTTAATTTAGTTTAATTTTATTTAATTAATTTAATTTTATTTAATTTATTATAATTTAATGTAATTTAATTTAATTTAATTTAATTTAATTTAATTTAATTTCATTTAATTTAATTTAATTTAATATATTTTAATTTAATTTAATTTAATTTATATTAATTTAATTTAAGTTAACTTAATTTAATTTACTTTAATTTAATTTAATTTAATTAACTTAGTTTAATTTAATTTAATTTAATTTAATATATTTTAATTTAATTTAATTTAATTTAATTTAATTTAATTTAATTTAATTCAATTCATTTTAATTTAATTTATATTAATTTAACTAAATTTAGTTTAATTTAATTTAATTTAATTTATTTTAATTTAATAAAATTTAATTTAATTTTATTTAATTTATTTTAATTTAATTTAATTTATTTTAATTTAATTAAATTAATATTAATTAAGCTGAATTTAATTTAATTTAATTTAATTTAATATATTTTTATTTAATTTAATTTTATTTAATTTAGTATTATTTAATTTACTTTAATTTAATTTAATTTTATTTACCTTAATTTAGTTTAATTTAATTTAATTTAAATCAATTTAATTTAATTTAATTTAATATAATTTAATTTACTTTAATTTAATTTAATTTAATTTAATTTAATTTAACTTATTTTTTTAATTTAATTTAATTTAATTTAATTTAATTTAATTTAACTTACTTTACTTTAACTTAATTTAATTTAATTTAACTTAGTTAAATTTAATTTAATGTAATATAATTTAATTAAATTTAATATTTAATTTATTTTAATTTAATTAAATTTAATTTAATTTATTTTAATTTAATTTAAATTAATTTAATTTAATTTAATTTAATTTAACTTAATTTAATTTAATTTAATTTAATTTAATTTAATTTAATTGAATTTAATTTAATTTAACTCAGTTTAATTTATTTTAATTTAATTTTATTTAATTTAATTTAATTTATTAAAATTTAATTTAATTTAATTCAATTTATTTTAATTTAATTTACTTTAATTTAATTTAATTTAATTTAATTTAACTTAATTTAATTTAATTCAATTTAATTTATTTTAATTTAATTATTTTAATATAATTTAATTTAATTTAATTTAATTTAATTTAATTTAATTTAAATTAATTTAATTTAATTTAATTTAATTTAACTTAATTTAATTTAATTTAATTTTATTTTATTTTATTTATTTTAATTTAGTTTATTTTAATTTAATTTATTTTAATTTATTTTAATTTAATTTGATTTAATTCAATTAATTTAATTTACTTTAATTTAATTTAATTAACTTTAATTTAATTTAATTTATATTAATTTACTTTAATTTAATTTAATTTAATTTAACTTAATTTAATTTAATTTCATTTAATTTAATTTATTTTAATATATTTATTTTAATTTAATTTAATTTAATTTAATTTATATTAATTTAATTTAATTTAACTTAATTTTACTTTAATTTAATTTAATGTAATATAACTTAGTTTAATTTAATTTAATTTAATTTAATATGTTTTGATTTAATTTAATTTAATTTACTTTAATTTAATTTAATTTAATTCAATTCATTTTAATTTAATTTAATTTAATTTAATTTAATTTAATTTAACTTAATTTAGTTTAATTTAATTTAATTTATTTTAAATTAATTAAATTTAATTTAATTTAATTTAATTTATTTTAATTTAATTTAATTTATTTTAATTTAATTAAATTAATAATAATTTAGCTTAATTTAATTTAATTTAATTTAATTTAATTTAATTTAATTTAATTTAATTTAATTTAATTTAATTTAATTTAATTTATTTTCATTTAATTTAATTTTATTTATTTAGTTTTATTTAATTTACTTTAATTTAATTTAATTTAATTAACCTTAATTAAGTTTAATTTAATTTAATTTTAATCAATTTAATTTAATTTAATTTAATATAATTTAATTTACTTTAATTTAACTTAATTTAATTTTATTTACATTAATTTAATTTAATTTAATTTAATATAATTTAATTTAATTTAATTTTATTTTAATATATTTAATTTAATTTAATTTAATTTAATTTAATTTAATTTAGTTTAATTTTATTTAATTAATTTAATTTTATTTAATTTATTATAATTTAATGTAATTTAATTTAATTTAATTTAATTTAATTTCATTTAATTTAATTTAATTTAATTTTATTTTATTTATTTTAATTTAATTTAATTTAATTTGTATTAATTTAATTTAATTTAACTTAATTTAATTTACTTTAATTTAATTTAATTTAATGTAACTTAGTTTAATTTAATTTAATTTAATTTAATATATTTTAATTTAATTTAATTTAATTTACTTTAATTTAATTTAATTTAATTTAATTCAATTCATTTTAATTTAAATTAATTTAATTTAATTTAATTTAATTTAGCTTAATTTAGTTTAATTTAATTTAATTAAATTTATTTTAATTTAATTAAATTTAATTTAATTTAATTTATTTTAATTTAATTTAATTTATTTTAATTTAATTAAATTAATATTAATTTAGCTTAATTTTATTTAATTTAATTTAATTTAATTTAATTTTAGTTAATTTATTTTTATTTAATTTAATTTTATTTAATTTAGTTTTATTTAATTTTCTTTAATTTAATTTAATTTAATTTACCTTAATTTAGTTTAATTTAATTTAATTTAAATCAATTTAATTTAATTTAATTTAATATAATTTAATTTACTTTAATTTAATTTAATTTAATTTAATTTAATTTAATTTAATTTAAATTAATTTAATTTAATTTAATTTAATTTAATTTAATTTAATTTAATTTAATTTAACTTTATTTATTTAATTTAATTTAATTTAATTTAATTTAATTTAATTTAATTTAATTTAATTTAATTTACTTTAATATAATTTAATTTAATTTAACTTAGTTTAATTTAATTTAATTTAATATAATTTAATTTAATTTAATTTTATTTTATTTTATTTGTTTTAATTTAATTTAATTTAATTTAAAATAAATTAAAATAAATTAAATCAAAATAAATTAAATTAAATTAAATAAAATTAGTTTATTTTGATTTTTTTTTTTTTAATTTATTTTAATTTAATTTTATTTAATTTAATTTAAATTAATTTAGTTTAATTTATTTTACTGTAGTTTAATTTAATTTATTTTAATTTAATTTAATTTAATTTAATTTAATTTAATTTAGTTTAATTTTATTTAATTAATTTAACTTTATTTAATTTATTATAATTTAATGTAATTTAATTTAATTTAATTTAATTTAATTTAATTTAATTTAATTTAATTTAATATAATTTAATTTACTTTAATGTAATTTAATTTAATTTAATTTAATTTAATTTAAATTAATTTAATTTAATTTAATTTAATTTAATTTAATTTAATTTAATTTAATTTAATTTAATTTAATTTACTTTAATTTAATTTAATTTAATTTAATTTAATTTAATTTACTTTAATATAATTTAATTTAATTTAACTTAGTTTAATTTAATTTAATTTAATATAATTTAATTTAATTTAATTTTATTTTATTTTATTTGTTTTAATTTAATTTAATTTAAAATAAATTAAAATAAATTAAATCAAAATAAATTAAATTAAATTAAATAAAATTAGTTTATTTTGATTTTTTTTTTTTTTAATTTATTTTAATTTAATTTTATTTAATTTAATTTAAATTAATTTAGTTTAATTTATTTTACTGTAGTTTAATTTAATTTATTTTAATTTAATTTAATTTAATTTAATTTAATTTAATTTAGTTTAATTTTATTTAATTAATTTAATTTTATTTAATTTATTATAATTTAATGTAATTTAATTTAATTTAATTTAATTTAATTTAATTATTTCATTTAATTTAATTTAATTTAATTTAATATATTTTAATTTAATTTAATTTAATTTATATTAATTTAATTTAAGTTAACTTAATTTAATTTACTTTAATTTAATTTAATTTTATATAACTTAGTTTAATTTAATTTAATTTAATTTAATATATTTTAATTTAATTTAATTTAATTTACTTTAATTTAATTTAATTTAATTCAATTCATTTTAATTTAATTTAATTTAATTTAATTTAACTTAATTTAGTTTAATTTAATTTAATTTAATTTATTTTAATTTAATAAAATTTAATTTAATATAATTTAATTTATTTTAATTTAATTTAATTTATTTTAATTTAATTAAATTAATATTAATTTAGCTGAATTTAATTTAATTTAATTAAATTTAATTTAATTTAATTTAATTTAATTTATTTTAATTTAATTTGTTTTAATTTATTTTAATTTAATTTAATTTAATTAAATTTAATTTAGTATAATTTAATTTAATATAATATAATTTAATTTAAGTCAATTTTATTTTATTTAATTTAATTTAATTTAATTTAATATAATTTAATTTAATTTAATTTAATTTAATTTAATTTATTTTAATTTAAATTATTCAATTTAATTTAATTTAATTTAATTTAATTATTTTAATTTAATTTAATTTAATTTAATTTAATTTAATTTAGTTTAACTTAATTGAATTTAATTTACTTTAATTTAATTTAATTTAATTAATTTTAATTTAATTTACTTTTATTTAATTTAATTTAATTTAACTTAGTTTAATTTAATTTAATTTAATTTAATTTAATTTATATTAATATAATTTAATTTATTTTAATTTAATTTATATTAATTTAGTTTAATTTAATTTAATTTAAATTAATTTAGTTTAATTTAATTTAATTTAAATTAATTTACTTTAATTTAATTTAATTTAATTTACTTTAATTTACTTTAATATAATTTAATTTAATTTAACTTAGTTTAATTTAATTTAATTTAATATAATTTAATTTAATTTAATTTAACTTTATTTTTTTTATTTTATTTATTTTAAATTAATTTAATTTAATTTAAAATAAATTAAAATAAATTAAATCAAAATAAATTAAATTAAATTAAATTAAATTAATTTATTTTGATTTAATTTTTTTAAATTTATTTTAATTTAATTTAACTTAAATTAATTTAGTTTAATTTATTTTACTGTAGTTTAATTTAATTTAACTTAATTTAATTTTATTTACATTAAATTAATTTAATATAATTGAATTTAATTTAATTTTATTTTAAGTTATTTAATTTAATTTAATTTAATTTAATTTAATTTAATTTAGTTTAATTTTATTTAATTAATTTAATTTTATTTAATTTATTATAATTTAATTTAATTTAATTTAATTTAATTTAATTTAATTTAATTTAATTTAACTTTATTTTTTTTATTTTATTTATTTTAAATTAATTTAATTTAATTTAAAATAAATTAAAATAAATTAAATCAAAATAAATTAAATTAAATTAAATTAAATTAATTTATTTTGATTTAATTTTTTTAAATTTATTTTAATTTAATTTAACTTAAATTAATTTAGTTTAATTTATTTTACTGTAGTTTAATTTAATTTAACTTAATTTAATTTTATTTACATTAAATTAATTTAATATAATTGAATTTAATTTAATTTTATTTTAAGTTATTTAATTTAATTTAATTTAATTTCATTTAATTTAATTTATTTTATTTATTTTAATTTAATTTAATTTAATTTAATTTAATTTATATTAATTTAATTTAATTTAATTTAACTTAATTTAATTTACTTTAATTTAATTTAATTAAATATAACTTAGTTTAATTTAATTTAATTTATTTTAATATATTTTAATTTAATTTAATTTAATTTACTTTAATTTAATTTAATTTAATTCAATTCATTTTAATTTAATTTAATTTAATTTAATTTTATTTAACTTAATTTAGTTTAATTTAATTTAATTTAATTTATTTTAATTTAATTAAATTTAATTTAATTTATTTTAATTTATTTTAATTTAATTTAATTTATATTAATTTAATTAAATTAATATTAATTTAGCTTAATTTAATTTAATTTAATTTAATTTAATTTAATTTAATTTAATTTAATTTAATTTATTTTTATTTAATTTAATTTTATTTAATTTAGTTTTATTTAATTTACTTTAATTTAATTTAATTTAATTTACCTTAATTTAGTTTAATTTAATTTAATTTAAATCAATTTAATTTAATTTAATTTAATTTAATATAATTTAATTTACTTTAATTTAATTTAATTTAATTTAATTTAATTTAATTTAATTTAACTTATTTTAATTTAATTTAACTTATTTTTTTAATTTAATTTATTTTAATTTAATTTTATTTAATTTAATTTACTTTACTTTAATTTAATTTAATTTAATTTAACTTAGTTTAATTTAATTTAATGTAATATAATTTAATTAAATTTAATATTTAATTTATTTTAATTTAATTAAATTAAATTTAATTTAATTTAATTTAAATTAATTTAATTTAATTTAATTTAATTTAACTTAATTTAATTTAATTTAATTTAATTTAATTTAATTTAATTTAATTGAATTTAATTTAATTTAACTTAGTTTAATTTATTTTAATTTAATTTTATTTAATTTAATTTAATTTAATTTATTAAAATTTAATTTAATTTAATTCAATTTATTTTAATTTAACTTACTTTAATTTAATTTAATTTAATTTAATTTAATTTAACTTAATTTAATTTAATTTAATTTAATTTATTTTAATTTAATTATTTTAATATAATTTAATTTAATTTAATTTAATTTAATTTAATTTAATTTAAATTAATTTAATTTAATTTAATTTAATTTAACTTAATTTAATTTAATTTAATTTTGTTTTATTTTATTTATTTTAATTTAGTTTATTTTAATTTAATTTATTTTAATTTATTTTAATTTAATTTAATTTTATTCAATTAATTTAATTTACTTTAATTTAATTTAATTTATATTAATTTACTTTAATTTAATTTAATTTAATATAACTTAATTTAATTTAATTTAATTTCATTTAATTTAATTTATTTAAATTTAATTTATTTTAATTTAATTTAATTTAATTTAATTTATATTAATTTAATTTAACTTAATTTAATTTACTTTAATTTAATTTAATGTAATATAACTTAGTTTAATTTAATTTAATTTAATATGTTTTGATTTAATTTAATTTAATTTACTTTAATTTAATTTAATTTAATTCAATTCATTTTAATTTAATTTAATTTAATTTAATTTAATTTAACTTAATTTAGTTTAATTTAATTTAATTTAATTTATTTTAAATTAATTAAATTTAATTTAATTTAATTTAATTTATTTTAATTTAATTTAATTTATTTTAATTTAATTAAATTAATAATAATTTAGCTTAATTTAATTTAATTTAATTTAATTTATTTTAATTTAATTTATTTTCATTTAATTTAATTTTATTTATTTAGTTTTATTTAATTTACTTTAATTTAATTTAATTTAATTAACCTTAATTAAGTTTAATTTAAATTAATTATAATCAATTTAATTTAATTTAATTTAATATAATTTAATTTACTTTAATTTAATTTAATTTAATTCAATTTAATTTAATTTAATTTAATTTAATTTAATTTAATTTAATTTAATTTAATTTATTTTAATTTAATTTAATTTTATTTAATTTAATTTAATTTAACTTAATTTGTTTAATTTAATTTAATTTAATTTAATTTACTTTAATATAATTTAATTTAATTTAACTTAGTTTAATTTAATTTAATTTAATATAATTTAATTTTATTTTATCTTATTTTATTTTATTTTGTTTATTTTAATTTAATTTAATTTAATTTAAAATAAATTAAAATAAATTAAATCAAAATAAATTAAATTAAATTAAATTAAATTAATTTTTTTTGATTTAATTTTTTTTAATTTATTTTAATTTAATTTAATTTAATTTAATTTAAATTAATTAAGATTAATTTATTTTACTGTAGTTTAATTTAATTTAACTTAATTTAATTTTATTTACATTAATTTAATTTAATTTAATTTAAAATAATTTAATTTAATTTAATTTTATTTTAATTTATTTAATTTAATTTAATTTAATTTAATTTAATTTATTTAATTTAATTTAATTTAATTTATTTAATTTTAATTTAATTTAATTTAATTTAGTTTAATTTAATTTAATTTAATTTAAATTAATTTAATTTTATTTTATTAAACTTAATTTAGTTTCATTTTATTTAATATATTTAATTTAATTTAATTTAATATAATTTAATGTAATTAAATTAATTTAATTTTATTTAATTTAATTTAATTAAATTTCATTTCATTTAATTTAATTTAATTTAATTTAATTTATTTTAATTTAATTTAATTTTTGTTAATTTATGTTATTTTAATTAAATTTAATTTAATTTATTTTAATTTAATTTGTTTTAATTTAAGGTAATTTAAATTAATTAAATTAAATTTAATTTAGTATAATTTAATTTAATTTAATATAATTTAATTTAAGTCAAGTTTATTTAATTTAATTTAATTTAATTTAATTTAATTTAATTTAATTTTATTTAATTTAATTTAAGTTAATTTAATTTAATTTAATTTAGTTTAATTTTATTTAATTAATTTAATTTTATTTAATTTATTATAATTTAATTTAATTTAATTTAATTTAATTTAATTTAATTTAATTTAATTTAATTTAATTTAATTTAATTTATTTTATTTATTTTAATTTAATTTAATTTAATTTAATTTAATTTATATTAAATTAATTTAATTTAACTTAATTTAATTTACTTTAATTTAATTTAATTAAATATAACTTAGTTTAATTTAATTTAATTTAATTTAATATATTTTAATTTAATTTAATTTAATTTACTTTAATTTAATTTAATTTAATTCAATTCATTTTAATTTAATTTAATTTAGTTTATTTTTATTTAACTTAATTTAGTTTAATTTAATTTAATTTAATTTATTTTAATTTAATTAAATTTAATTTAATTTAATTTAATTTAATTTATTTTAATTTAATTTAATTTATTTTAATTTAATTAAATTAATATTAATTTAGCTTAATTTAATTTAATTTAATTTATTTTTATTTAATTTAATTTTATTTAATTTAGTTTTATTTAATTTACTTGAATTTAATTTAATTTAATTTACCTTAATTTAGTTTAATTTAATTTAATTTAAATCAATTTAATTTAATTTAATTTAATATAATTTAATTTACTTTAATTTAATTTAATTTAATTTAATTTAATTTAATTTAATTTAATTTAATTTAATTTAATTTAATTTAAGTTAATTTAATTTAATTTAATTTAACTTAATTTATTTAATTTAATTTAATTTAATTTAATATAATTTACTTTAATATAAATTAGTTTAATTTAACTTAGTTTAATTTAATTTAATTTAATATAATTTAATTTTATTTTATTTTATTTTATTTTATTTTATTTATTTTAATTTAATTTAATTTAATTTAATTTAAAATAAATTAAAATAAATTAAATCAAAATAAATTAAATTAAATTAAATAAAATTAGTTTATTTTGATGTAATTTTTTTTTAATTTATTTTAATTTAATTTAATTTAATTTAATTTAAATTAATTTAGTTTAATTTATTTTACTGTAGTTTAATTTAATTTAATTTAATTTAATTTAATTTAATTTAATTTAATTTAATTTAATTTAATTTAGTTTAATTTTATTTAATTAATTTAATTTTATTTAATTTATTATAATTTAATGTAATTTAATTTAATTTAACTTAATTTAATTTAATTTAATTTCATTTCATTTAATTTAATTTAATTTAATTTATATTAATTTACCTTAATTTAACTTAATTTAATTTACTTTAATTTAATTTAATTTAATATAACTTAGTTTAATTTAATTTAATTTAATTTAATATATTTTAATTTAATTTAATTTACTTTAATTTAATTTAATTTAATTCAATTCATTTTAATTTAATTTATATTAATTTAACTTAATTTAGTTTAATTTAATTTAATTTAATTTATTTTAATTTAATAAAATTTAATTTAATTTAATTTAATTTATTTTAATTTAATTTAATTTAATTTATTTTAATTTAATTAAATTAATATTAATTTAGCTGAATTTAATTTAATTTAATTTAATTTAATTTAATTTGATTTATTTTTATTTAATTTAATTTTATTTAATTTAGTTTTATTTAATTTACTTTAATTTAATTTAATTTAATTAACCTTAATTAAGTTTAATTTAATTTAATTTTAATCAATTTAATTTAATTTAATTTAATATAATTTAATTTACTTTAATTTACTTTACTTTAATTTAATTTAATTTAATTTAATTTAATTTAATTTAATTTAATTTAATTTAATTTAATTTAATTTAATTTAATTTAATTTAATTTAATTTAATTTAATTTAATTTAATTTATTTTAATTTAATTTAATTTTATTTAATTTAATTTAATTTAACTTAATTTATTTAATTTAATTTAATTTAATTTAATTTACTTTAATATAATTTAATTTAATTTAACTTAGTTTAATTTAATTTAATTTAATATAATTTAATTTAATTTTATTTTATTTTATTTTATTTTATTTATTTTAATTTAATTTAATTTAATTTGAAATAATTTAATTTAATTTAATTTAATATAATTTAATTTAATTTTATTTTATTTTATTTTATTTTATTTATTTTAATTTAATTTAATTTAATTTAAAATAAATTAAAATAAATTAAATCAAAATAAATTAAATTAAATTAAATTAAATTAATTTATTTTGATTAAATTTTTTTTAATTTATTTTAATTTAATTTAATTTAATTTAAATTAATTAAGTTTAATTTATTTTACTGTAGTTTAATTTAATTTAACTTAATTTAATTTTATTTACATTAATTTAATTTAATTTAATTTAAAATAATTTAATTTAATTTTATTTTATTTTAATTTATTTAATTTAATTTAATTTAATTTAATTTAATTTAATTTATTTAATTTAATTTAATTTAATTTATTTAATTTTAATTTAATTTAATTTAATTTAGTTTAATTTAATTTAATTTAATTTAATTTAAATTAATTTAATTTTATTTTATTAAACTTAATTTAGTTTCATTTTATTTAATATATTTAATTTAATTTAATTTAATATAATTTAATGTAATTAAATTAATTTAATTTTATTTAATTTAATTTAATTAAATTTCATTTCATTTAATTTAATTTAATTTAATTTAATTTATTTTAATTTAATTTAATTTTTGTTAATTTATGTTATTTTAATTTAATTTAATTTAATTTATTTTAATTTATTTTAATTTAATTTGTTTTAATTTATGTTAATTTAATTTAATTTAACTAAATTTAATTTAGTATAATTTAATTTAATTTAATATAATTTAATTTAAGTCAAGTTTATTTTATTTAATTTAATTTAATTTAATTTAATTTAATTTTATTTAATTTAATTTAATTTAATTTAATTTAATTTAGTTTAATTTTATTTAATTAATTTAATTTTATTTAATTTATTATAATTTAATTTAATTTAATTTAATTTAATTTAATTTAATTTAATTTAATTTAATTTTATTTCATTTCATTTAATTTATTTTATTTATTTTAATTTAATTTAATTTAATTTATATTAATTTAATTTAATTTAACTTAATTTAATTTACTTTAATTTAATTTAATTAAATATAACTTAGTTTAATTTAATTTAATTTAATTTAATATATTTTAATTTAATTTAATTTAATTTACTTTAATTTAATTTAATTTAATTCAATTCATTTTAATTTAATTTATTTTAATTTAATTTTATTTAACTTAATTTAGTTTAATTTAATTTAATTTAATTTATTTTAACTTAATTAAATTTAATTTAATTTAATTTAATTTATTTTAATTTAATTTAATTTATTTTAATTTAATTAAATTAATATTAATTTAACATAATTTAATTTAATTTAATTTAATTTAATTTAACTTATTTTTTTAATTTAATTTAATTTAATTTAATTTAATTTAATTTACTTTACTTTAATTTAATTTAATTTAATTTAACTTAGTTTAATTTAATTTAATGTAATATAATTTAATTAAATTTAATTTTTAATTTATTTTAATTTAATTAAATTTAATTTAATTTAATTTAATTTAATTTAAATTAATTTAATTTAATTTAATTTAATTAAACTTAATTTAATTTAATTTAATTTAATTTAATTGAATTTAATTTAATTTAACTTAGTTTAATTTATTTTAATTTAATTTTATTTAATTTAATTTAATTTAATTTATTAAAATTTAATTTAATTTAATTCAATTTATTTTAATTTATTTTACTTTAATTTAATTTAATGTAATTTAATTTAATTTAACTTAATTTAATTTAATTTAATTTAATTTATTTTAGTTTAATTATTTTAATATAATTTAATTTAATTTAATTTAATTTAATTTAGTTTAATTTAATTTAATTTAAATTAATTTAATTTAATTTAATTTAACTTAATTTAATTTAATTTAATTTTATTTTATTTTATTTATTTTAATTTAGTTTATTTTAATTTAATTTATTTTAATTTAATTTAATTTAATTCAATTAATTTAATTTACTTTATTTTAATTTAATTTATATTAATTTACTTTAATTTAATTTAATTTAATTTAACTTAATTTAATTTAATTTAATTTCATTTAATTTAATTTATTTTAATTTAATTTATTTTAATTTAATTTAATTTAATTTATATTAATTTAATTTAATTTAACTTAATTTAATTTACTTTAATTTAAATTAATGTAATATAACTTAGTTTAATTTAATTTAATTTAATTTAATATGTTTTAATTTAATTTAATTTAATTTGCTTTAATTTAATTCAATTCATTTTAATTTAATTAAATTTAATTTAATTTAATTTAATTTAACTTAATTTAGTTTAATTTAATTTAATTTAATTTATTTTAAATTAATTAAATTTAATTTAATTTAATTTAATTTATTTTAATTTAATTTAATTTATTTTAATTAAATTAAATTAATAATAATTTAATTTAATTTAATTTAATTTAATTTATTTTCATTTAATTTAATTTTATTTATTTAGTTTTATTTAATTTACTTTAATTTAATTTAATTTAATTAACCTTAATTAAGTTTAATTTAATTTAATTTTAATCAATTTAATTTAATTTAATTTAATATAATTTAATTTACTTTAATTTAATTTAATTTAATTTAATTTAATTTAATTTAATTTAATTTAATTTAATTTAATTTATTTTAATTTAATTTAATTTAATTTAATTTAATTTAATTTAATTTAATTTAATTTGATTTATTTTAATTTAATTTAATTTTATTTAATTTAATTTAATTTAACTTAATTTATTTAATTTAATTTAATTTAATTTACTTTAATATAATTTAATTTAATTTATTTTAATTTAATTTAATTTTTGTTAATTTATGTTATTTTAATTTAATTTAATTTAATTTATTTTAATTTATTTTAATTTAATTTGTTTTAATTTATGTTAATTTAATTTAATTAAATTAAATTTAATTTAGTATAATTTAATATAATTTAATATAATTTAATTTAAGTCAAGTTTATTTAATTTAATTTAATTTAATTTAATTTAATTTAATTTAATTTTATTTAATTTAATTTAATTTATTTTAATTTAATTTAATTTAATTTATTTAAATTAATTTAATTTAATTTAATTTAATTTAATTTAACTTAATTTAACTTAATTTAATTTAATTTAATTTAATATAATTTAATTTAATTTAATTTAATTTATTTTAATTTAATTTAATTTAATTTAATTTTATTTAGTTTAATTTAATTTACTTTAATTTAATTTAATTTAATTTTATTTATTTTAATTTAATTTGCTTTAATTTACTGTAGTTTAATTTGATTTAATTTAATTTTATTTACATTAATTTAATTTAATTTAATTTAATATAATTTAATTTAATTTAATTTTATTTTAATTTATTTAATTTAATTTAATTTAATTTAATTTAATAAAATTTAATTTAATTTAATTTAATTTCATTTAATTTAATTTCATTTAATTTAATTTCATTTAATTTAATTTACTTTAATTTACTTTAATTTATTTTAATTTAATTTAACTTAGTTTAATTTAATTTAATTTAATTTAATTTAATTTAATTTAATTTAATTTAATTTAATTTAATTTCATTTAATTTAATTTATTTTATTTATTTTAATTTAATTTAATTTAATTTAATTTAATTTATATTAATTTAATTTAATTTAACTTAATTTAATTTACTTTAATTTAATTTAATTAAATATAACTTAGTTTAATTTAATTTAATTTAATTTAATATATTTTAATTTAATTTAATTTAATTTACTTTAATTTAATTTAATTTAATTCAATTCATTTTAATTTAATTTATTTTAATTTAATTTAATTTAATTTATTTTAATTAAATTAAATTTAATTTAATTTAATTTAATTTATTTTAATTTAATTTAATTTATTTTAATTTAATTAAATTAATATTAATTTAGCTTAATTTAATTTAATTTAATTTAATTTAATTTATTTTTATTTAATTTAATTTTATTTAATTTAGTTTTATTTAATTTACTTTAATTTAATTTAATTTAATTTACCTTAATTTAGTTTAATATAATTTAATTTAAATCAATTTAATTTAATTTAATTTAATATAATTTAATTTACTTTAATTTAATTTAATTTAATTTAATTTAATTTAATTTAATTTAATTTAATTTAATTTAATTTAAGTTAATTTAATTTAATTTAATTTAACTTAATTTATTTAATTTAATTTAATTTAATTTAATATAATTTACTTTAACATAATTTAATTTAATTTAACTTAGTTTAATTTAATTTAATTTAATATAATTTAATTTAATTTAATTTTATTTTATTTTATTTTATTTATTTTAATTTAATTTAATTTAATTTAAAATAAATTAAATCAAAATAAATTAAATTAAATTAAATAAAATTAGTTTATTTTGATGTAATTTTTTTTAATTTATTTTAATTTAATTTAATTTAATTTAATTTAAATTAATTTAGTTTAATTTATTTTACTGTAGTTTAATTTAATTTAATTTAATTTAATTTAATTTAATTTAATTTAATTTAATTTAATTTAATTTAATTTAATTTAATTTAATTTAATTTAGTTTAATTTTATTTAATTAATTTAATTTTATTTAATTTATAATAATTTAATGTAATTTAATTTAATTTAATTTAATTTAATTTAATTTAATTTCATTTAATTTAATTTAATTTAATTTAATATATTTTAATTTAATTTAATTTAATTTATATTAATTTAATTTAATTTAACTTAATTTAATTTACTTTAATTTAATTTAATTTAATATAACTTAGTTTAATCTAATTTAATTTAATTTAATATATTTTAATTTAATTTAAATCAATTTAATTTAATTTAATATAATTTAATTTACTTTAATTTAATTTAATTTAATTTAATTTAATTTAATTTAATTTAATTTAATTTAACTTATTTTTTTAATTTAATTTAATTTAATTTAATTTAATTTAATTTAATTCACTTTACTTTAATTTAATTTAATTTAATTTAACTTAGTTTAATTTAATTTAATGTAATATAATTTAATTAAATTTAATTTTTAATTTATTTTAATTTAATTAAATTTAAATTAATTTAATTTAATTTAATTTAATTTAATTTAAATTAATTTAATTTAATTTAATTTAATTAAACTTAATTTAATTGAATTGAATTTAATTTAATTTAATTAAACTTAATTTAATTGAATTTAATTTAATTTAATTGAATTTAATTTAATTTAACTTAGTTTAATTTATTTTAATTTAATTTTATTTAATTTAATTTAATTTAATTTAATTTATTTAAAATTTAATTTAATTTAATTCAATTTATTTTAATTTATTTTACTTTAATTTAATTTAATTTAATTTAATTTAATTTAATTTAACTTAATTTAATTTAATTTAATTTAATTTATTTTAATTTAATTATTTTAATATAATTTAATTTAATTTAATTTAATTTAATTTAATTTAATTTAAATTAATTTAATTTAATTTAATTTAATTTAATTTAACTTAATTTAATTTAATTTTATTTTATTTTATTTTATTTATTTTAATTTAGTTTATTTTAATTTAATTTATTATAATTTATTTTAATTTAATTTAATTTAATTCAATTAATTTAATTTACTTTATTTTAATTTAATTTATATTAATTTACTTTAATTTAATTTAATTTAATTTAACTTAATTTAATTTAATTTAATTTCATTTAATTTAATTTATTTTATATTAATTTATTTTAATTTAATTTATTTTAATTTAATTTAATTTAATTTATATTAATTTAATTTAATTTAACTTAATTTAATTTACTTTAATTTAATTTAATGTAATATAACTTAGTTTAATTTAATTTAATTTAATTTAATATGTTTTAATTTAATTTAATTTAATTTGCTTTAATTTAATTCAATTCATTTTAATTTAATTTAATTTAGTTTAATTTAATTTAATTTATCTTAATTTAGTTTAATTTAATTTAATTTAATTTATTTTAAATTAATTAAATTTAATTTAATTTAATTTAATTTATTTTAATTTAATTTAATTTATTTTAATTAAAATAAATTAATAATAATTTAGCTTAATTTAATTTAATTTAATTTAATTTAATTTAATTTATTTTCATTTAATTTAATTTTATTTATTTAGTTTTATTTAATTTACTTTAATTTAATTTAATTTAATTAACCTTAATTAAGTTTAATTTAATTTAATTTAATTTAATTTAATATAATTTAATTTACTTTAATTTAATTTAATTTAATTTAATTTAAATTAATTTAATTTAATTTAATTTAATTTAATTTAATTTAATTTAATTTAATTTAATTTAATTTAATTTAATTTAATTTAATTTAATTTATTTTAATTTAATTTAATTTTATTTAATTTAATTTAATTTAACTTAATTTATTTAATTTAATTTAATTTAATTTACTTTAATATAATTTAATTTAATTTATTTAAATTTAATTTAATTTATTTTAATTTATTTTAATTTAATTTGCTTTAATTTATGTTAATTTAATTTAATTAAATTAAATTTAATTTAGTATAATTTAATATAATTTAATATAATTTAATTTAAGTCAAGTTTATTTAATTTAATTTAATTTAATTTAATTTAATTTTATTTAATTTAATTTAATTTAATTTATTTTAATTTAATTTAATTTATTTAATTTAATTTAATTTAATTTAATTTAATTTAACTTAATTTAACTTAATTTAATTTAATATAATTTAATTTAATTTAATTTAATTTATTTTAATTTAATTTAATTTAATTTTATTTAATTTATTTAATTTAATTTAATTTAATTTAATTTAATTTAATTTAATTTAATTTAATTTAATTTAATTTAATTTAATTTAATTTAATTTAATTTAATTTAATTTAATTTAATTTAATTTAATTTAATTTAATTTAATTTAATTTAATTTAACTTAATTTATTTAATTTAATTTAATTTAATTTAATATAATTGAATTTAATTGAATTTAATTTATAGTAATTTAATTTAATTTAATTTAGTTTCATTTTATTTAATTTAATTTAATTTAATATAATTAAATGTAATTTAAATTAATTTAATTTAATTTAATTTAATTTAATTTAATTTAATTTAATTTAATTTAATTTAATTTAATTTAATGTATTTTTAATTTAATTTGTTTTAATTTATTTTAATTTAATTTAATTTAATTAAATTTAATTTAGTATAATTTAATTTAATTTAATATAATTTAATTTAAGTCAATTTTATTTTATTTAAATTAATTTAATTTAGTTTAATTTAATTTAATTTAATTTAATTTAATTTTATTTAATTTATTTTAATTTAATTTATATAATTTAATTTAATTTAATTTAATTTAATTTAATTTAATTTATTTTAATTTAACTTAATTTAACTTAATTTAATTTAATTTAATTTAATTTAATTTAATTTAGTTTAATTTAGTTTAATTTAATTTAATTTAGTTGAATTTAATTGATTTTAATTTACTTTAATTTAATTTAATTTAATTAATTTTAATTTAATTTACTTTAATTTAATTTAATTTAATTGAACTTAGTTTAATTTAATTTAATTTAATTTATATTAATTTAATTTAATTTATTTTAATTTAATTTATATTAATTTAGTTTAATTTAATTTAATTTAATTTAAATTAATTTACTTTAATTTAATTTAATTTAATTTACTTTAATTTACTTTAATATAATTTAATTTTATTTAACTTAGTTTAATTTAATTTAATATAATTTAATTTAATTTAATTTTATTTTATTTTATTTATTTTAATTTAATTTAATTTAATTTAAAATAAATTAAAATAAATTAAATCAAAATAAATTAAATTAAATTAAATTAATTTATTTTGATTTAATTTTTTTTAATTTATTTTAATTTAATTTAATTTAATTTAATTTAAATTAATTTAGTTTAATTTATTTTACTGTAGTTTAATTTAATTTAACTTAATTTAATTTTATTTACATTAATTTAATTTAATTTAATTTAATATAATTTAATTTAATTTAATTTTATTTTTATTTATTTAATTTAATTTAATTTAATTTAATTTAATTTAATTTAATTTAATTTAGTTTAATTTTATTTAATTAATTTAATTTTATTTAATTTAATATAATTTAATGTAATTTAATTTAATTTAATTTAATTTAATTTAATTTAATTTAATTTCATTTCATTTCATTTAATTTAATTTAATTTAATTTAATTTATTTTAATTTTATTTAATTTAATTTAATTTAATTTATATTAATTTAATTTAATTTAACTTAATTTAATTTACTTTAATTTAATTTAATTTAATATAACTTAGTTTAATTTAATTTAATTTTGTTAAAAATGTATGGCAACGCCAATGTATTGCGAGTAACGAGTAACTAAACTTAAGACTTATGTACATATATACCTTATAACATTGTATTAAGGAGTCAGTCGCATTTTGAATATTAAACGAATTTTCTCTGGTATTTCTCTTGGTGGTTGCCAACATTGGTTATGGGCTCAGAGACGCGTGGAAGTATCTAGAAGCTCAGAGACACGAAGAAGATTTTTGAAGCCTTAAGATTTTGCGACTAAGATGAATTAAACTTGTAAAGACAAGGTGAAAACATCAGTTAAAAATGAGTGCTACTGGTTTGCTGCAAATCGAAAAGTTAGATGGTCACAACTATGATAGCTGGAGTGTGCAGATGAGAAGCATCCTCATACACTCAGATTTATGGAAAGTTGTTAGCGGAAAATTTGTGAAGACTGAAGCGGTAAGCGAGAAGTGGGATGAACTGGATGAGAAGGCGTTAGCCACGTTAACTCTCGGTGTAAAGACGTCGCAGCTGATGCACATCAGGAAATGTAAAACTTCTATGGAGGCGTGGATGGTGTTGCAGAATTTATACAAATCTACTGGTCCTGTACGCAAGGTATCTTTGTACAAGAAACTAATGAACATGAAGATGGAAGAAAGTGATGAGGTTCAAAAGCACCTGAACGATTTTAGTAATGTTGCTGATAAGTTAGCCGAAATGGACACTGCATTGCCGGATGAGCTACTGGTAGTTATGCTGTTGTCCAGTTTGCCCAAAAGTTTTGATAACTTTGTAATTGCAATGGAAACGAGAGATAAGCTACCTACGTTTAATTTTGTGACTGCGAAAATCATCGAAGAAGCTGAACGCAAACGGGATAAGCCGATCGAAAACAGCGGTATTCATGTATATGCACAGGCAAATTCTAGAAAAATAAACAACAACAATAAACAGGAAGAACAAAGTAAAAGTAAAAGCAGAAAAGAATTGAAATGTTATGCATGCGGTCGACCGGGTCATTTTGCGTCGAAATGCAGAGACAAAGATAAGAGGAGAAATATGAACGGTGAGCAGAAGTCGTTTACAATGTTAGCAGCAACAAATGCTTCGATATTCAACTCCCCTTCGTGGTGCGTCGATAGCGGCGCTACAGCGCACATGTGTAGTGATCGTGGAATGTTCACGAAATTTGAAAGGCGAACAGAAAGAATTACGTTAGCTGGTGGAAATTATATGTATGCAGAAGGTATAGGTGAGATTGAGTTTAAATCGTGTTATGATAACTTATTGCTAAAAGATGTATTGTACATACCTGAAATGGGCGGCAATTTTATATCAGTAAGCAAAGCAGTACAAAGCGGTTTTTATGTGAAATTTACACAAGCAGATGCTTTGATCTACGATAATGATGAAAATATTATATTGAAAGCGACACACAGTGGTGGTCTATTTGTTGTAAAGAATGAAAATACTAAATGTTTTAATGCAAATGCAAATGAGTGCGAGAAATGGCATGCGAGATTCGGCCATTTAAATTATGGTAGCTTACAACAACTAGTGTCACGTAAAATGGTTAAAGGTATCGAAAATGTTAAATTTACTAAAGATATAAATTGTATAGTGTGTATGAAAAGTAAAATACATACACAACCATTTCCGCAGAAAGCTGCTGAAAGATCTAAAGAATTACTTGATTTGATTCACACGGACGTTTGTGGTCCATTTAGAACTACGTCACTTGGAGGTGCCAAGTATTTCGTCACATTTATCGACGATAAGTCACGACGTGTATTTATATACTTTTTAAGAAGTAAAGATGAAGTTTACGATAAATTTGTAATTTTTAAAAATTTGGTTGAAAGACAGACTAGCAGAAAAATAAAAACTGTCAGAAGCGATAATGGGCTAGAATTCGTTAATAAGAATTTTAATGAGTTATTTAAGCACTGTGGTATTAAGAGACAGCTTACGGTTCCCTACTCACCACAGCAGAATGGAGTATCGGAGAGGATGAACAGAACAATTGTAGAGATGATGAGAGCCATCGGTAGCATATATTCGAAACAGAGCGCCGACAAAGGCATTAGATGGGATGACACCATACGAAGTATGGACCGGTCGTAAGCCATCGGTCAATCATTTGCGAGTATTTGGTTCAACAGCTGTGTACTTAGATAAGAGCCAAAGTAATAAATTGAAAGCTAAAGGTAAAGAGTTTAAAATGGTAGGATACTCTCTTACATCAAAGGCGTATCGCTTATATGATTCAGAGTGTCGTAGAGTCATTGAAGCGCGAGATGTTATGTTTGTTGAGTTAAGTAAATGTGAAGAGAATTCGTCTATGGATTCAACTAATGTTCTACCGCAAACAATTACATTTGAACAATCACTAAGAGAGTGTGATAAAAATAACGAGAACGATAACACAACTAATAATGAAAACAGCGAGCGTGAAGATGATGACTTAGAGAGTGACGACGAGTACGTAGATGCGGACGCTGGAACAGAGGAGGAGCAAGAGATACGTTTTGGTCGTGGTAGACCTACATATGTACGTTCAGGAATGCGTGGTAGACCGAAGAAAATGCGTAATGTGTTAAATGCAATACAGTCTGGAAAGAGTATTACGATTCCGAAAACTTTAACTGAAGCGCTTCAAAGTGAATATGCTAAAGAGTAGACAGATGCAATGAATAAAGAGTATACGTCATTAATTAATAAAGAGACTTGGAAACTAGAGAGTTTACCAGAAGGGCAACGAGCAATCGGTCGCAGATGGGTTTTTGATCTAAAGTGTAACGCTGATGGGACAATAGAACGATTCAAGTGCAGACTGGTCGCGAAAGGATGCAGCCAGCAGTTTGGTGTTAATTACGTTGACACTTATTCGCCTGATATCAGGTACTCAACAATACGTATGGTTTTAGCATTAGCGGTTGAGTGGAAAATGTTTGTGCACCAAATGGATGTGTGTACTGCCTATTTAAATAGTGATCTTCGCGATGTTGTTTATATGAAGCAACCAGAAGGTTTTATTGATGACAAGCATCCAGATATGGTACTGCGTTTGAACAAAGCTATTTATGGATTGAAGCAAGCGGGTAGAGAATGGAACGCGACATTAGATAATGTACTAAAATCTATTGGATATGAACCTTGTATTAGTGAGCGATGTCTCTATAAAAGAAAAGTAAAAGATGATATTTCGTTAATTGCTGTATATGTCGATGACCTGATTATAGCGTGCAAAACAAAATCAGAGTTGTATGAAGTGAAAAAGAAAATTTCTAGCAATTTCGAATGTGTGGATAAGGGAAAACTACACTATTTTTTGGGCATCAAAGTGGAACGTGAAGGAGATGTGGGTGCATTCCATATAAGTCAATCACAATATATAAAAGATATTTTACAACGACATGGTATGACACAGTGTAGACCCGCAGCAACACCATTGGATGCAGGTTTTGTTGTAGGCTGTAATAGCGATAAGTGCAGGCGAGCTGAGCCACTTAAGTATCAATCTTTGATTGGAGAATTAATGTATTTGGCTTTATGTACACGGCCTGATATAATACATTCAGTATGCAAATTAGCCCAACGTAATGCAGATCCGCATATCGAGCATGAAGCAGGCATTAAACATATTTTAAGATATTTAGCATCCACAATTGAGCTGAAATTATGTTATCGTGAGTCTGGAAAATCAATTGAAGGATTTACGGATGCAGATTGGGGCAACGATTTAATGGACAGAAAATCATTTTCTGGTTATGCATTTTTCCTTTGCGGCAGTGTTATTTCATGGCAATCTAAAAAACAACGAACGGTGGCTTTGAGCAGCACTGAAGCAGAATACGTCGCTCTCGCAGAGGGAGTAAAAGAGGCATTGTTTTTGCGAAATCTACTGAAAGAGATTGGATTTGAACAACAAAAACAAAAAATAATATACAGCGATAACCTAAGCGCTCAACATTTATCTAAGAATCAAGTGTTTCATGGTAGAAGTAAACACATTTATATAAGATATCACTTCATTAGAGATAACATTAAAGATAAAGAAATAGATATAAGATATATTAATACTAATGAAATGATAGCTGATATTTTGACAAAAAACTTATGTAAAACTAAACATATGAAATTTACTGAAAGTTTAGGGTTGAAATAAAGCAAAACATTTGCGTTGAGGAGGAGTGTTAAAAATGTATGGCGACGCCAATGTATTGCGAGTAACGAGTAACTAAACTTAAGACTTAGGTACATATAAACTTTATAACATTGTATTAAGGAGTCAGTCGCATTTTGAATATTAAACGAATTTGATTACTTTAATACGTCTTTCTCTGGTATTTCTCTTGGTGGTTGCCAACAAATTTAATTTAATATATTTTAATTTAATTTAATTTAATTTACTTTAATTTAATTTAATTTAATTCAATTCATTTTAATTTAATTTAATTTAATTTAATTTAATTTAACTTAATTTAGTTTAATTTAATTTAATTTATTTTTATTTTAATTTAATTTAATTTAATTTAATTTAATTTAATTTAATTTAATTTAATTTAATTTAATTTAATTTAATTTAATTTAATTTCATTTCATTTAATTTAATTTAATTTAATTTAATTTAATTTAATTTAATTTAATTTGTTTTAATTTAATTTAATTTAATTTAATTTAATTTAATTTAATTTATATTAATTTAATTTAATTTAACTTAATTTAATTTACTTTAATTTAATTTAATTTAATATAACTTGATTTAATTTAATTTAATTTAATATATTTTAATTTAATTTAATTTAATTTACTTTAATTTAATTTAATTTAATTTAATTCATTTTAATTTAATTTAATTTAATTTAATTTAATTTAATTTAACTTAATTTAGTTTAATTTAATTTAATTTAATTTATTTTAATTTAATTAAATTTAATTTAATTTAATTTAATTTAATTTATTTTAATTTAATTTAATTTATTTTAATTTAATTTAATTAATGTTAATTTAGCTTAATTTAATTTAATTTAATTTAATTTAATTTGATTTAATTTATTTTTATTTAATTTAATTTTATTTAATTTAGTTTTATTTAATTTACTTTAATTTAATTTAATTTAATTTAATTTACCTTAATTTAATTTAATTATATTTAATTTAAATCAATTTAATTTAATTTAATATAATTTAATTTACTTTAATTTAATTTAATTTATTTTAATTTAATTTAATTTAATTTAATTTAATTTAATTTAATTTAATTTAATTTAATTTAATTTAATTTAATTTAATTTAATTTAAATTAATTTAATTTAATTTAATTTAATTTAATTTAATTTAATTTAATTTAATTTAATTTAATTTAATTTAATTTAATTTAATTTAATTTAATTTAATTTAATTTAATTTTGTTAGTAGAGCGCAATGAATAAAACACGACCGTTCTGATGTAGACCATTTAATCAAGAGAAAAATAATATGGAAAATTACAATGCAATAGTACTTCGAATAACAGTTAATATGTGCAGTTGGGTTGTTGATGCTAGTCTTCGAATTAGTGTTACCTTACAATCTCCGCCTCAACCCAAATGCGATTCGGTATAAGAAATTAAAAAATGTATACGTTAGCGTAATAAACTATACAATGTTTATAATAAATATACATTAATTGCAATGTCAGTTTAAGAGAAACTTAGTTTTAATAATTTACAAAGTGAGTAATGTTTTTCTTTAGTTACACATTTAGTAAATATATCAGCTACGTTCTCCGATGATGGTATGTACTGAATTGCAATCTCGTTTGACAAATTCTCTTCACGAATGTAGTGATATTTGATGTCTATGTGCTTGCTGCGTTTGTTTGCGATTGGATTTTGAGCCAAAAATTGGGCTCCCTGGTTATCACAAAACATTGTCGTTGCTCGTTCTACATAAGCATCAAATTTCATCTCCTTCAATAAGCTTCGATGGAATGAAATTTCTTTCGCCCCTTGGCACATAGCGATATACTCCGCTTCCATCGAACTTAATGAGACCACATGCTGTTTCTTGGACTCCCAAGCGATGGGACCGCCACCAAAAAACAAAACATATCCACTGTACGATTTTCGATCAGTTGGCTCAGATCTCCAATCAGCATCTGTGAAGCACACTAAACTATTATTATTAAATTTGTACCGTATCATACCTTTAGTATTTGCTTTCAGGTAGCGCAAAACATGTTTCGCCGCTGTGAAGTGCTCAGAGTGAGGGTGAGCATGAAATTGCGCCAGCTTCGATACTATGTGGGCGATATCTGGCCTTGATATTACAGCCAAGTATGTTAAGCTGCCAACCAACGACTGATAACTTTTTACGTTGTCGCCTTGACAACTTGAGTTGTCACATTTGTGTAAGACTAATCCTGCTGCTGATGGCGTAGTAGCCGCTTTACATTCACTCATTTTCCACCGATCTAGAAGCTCGCTAGTATACCTATTTTGATGAATACAAATATCACCACGTATACCATCTCGCTCGATTTCCATCCCAAGATAAAACTTTACTGGACCTCGATCAACTGCTTCCACCTGCGCGCAAAGTTTTGTAATGATGACGCGCATAGTTGACTCGAGCGAACACGCTAGGAGAATGTCGTCAACATATATTGCAATGATGTTGAAATCTCCGCCTCTAATCAAGGTGTACAAACAACTATCCGTCTGACAACGAGTGAAACCAATTTGTGAGAGAATAACGTCAATTTTGTTATGCCAGTCTCTGCCTGCTTGCTTAAGACCGTAAATTGACTTTTTGAGTTTACAAACTCTTTCCGGAAACTTCGTGTTCACAAACATCTGTGGTTGTCGCATATAAATGTCTTCTGCCAGTTCTCCATGAAGATATGCTGCTACGACGTCGATGTGATTTATTAGCAATTTATGCTTTGCACCCAGTGCAAGAATTAGCCGAATTGCTGAGTGCCTTGCAACTGGAGCATACGTTTCAAAAAAATCCTCAAATCTTCGCCGACTGCAACCTTGCGCAACTAAACGCGCTTTATACTTATCGATCGTACCATCTGAATTATATTTGGTTGTAAAAACCCATCTGCATCCAATAACGTTTTTCCCCTGTGGACAGTCTACCAACTCCCAGGTGCCGTTTTTCATTAGAGCGTCATGTTCTGTTTGCATTGCGTTTCGCCACTGAGTCCCACTTTCTGACTCTAGTGCTTCAGCAACAGTGACTGGATATGCAATGATACCGTTTAACATTTCAGAACCCACCGGCTGTTCAGTGACATACACTTTACTCGGCCTTCCAGGTTTTCCCGTACGATTAAATTTAGGTCTGCCTCTCTTACGTTTGCCAGCAACAACTTCCACCGCTTCATCAGACGACCACTCCAACTGTAGCGTCTCTCTTTCATCTAAATATTCCTTTGTATTTCTTGTAAATGTTGTTGCTCCCGCTGATGCTCCGCCTTCTAAATCGACGACTGCATTCTCGCTGCTGCTATTCACACCTACGCGTTCTGCCGTTGTGCTGTTTACCGCTCTGCCATCGTTTTCGTTTCCTATGCTTTCTAAGCTAATTCGCGCTTCAGTTTTATTTGCGCTGAATGGAGTAGCACTAATTTTGCATACCGCACATGTGACACATTGAAAATTGTTCAGTTTCTCTATATCTCTATATATGTGGCCGTATCTACGATGCCACAGTTCAACTTGTCTATTTTCTATTATAGAGTTCACATAATCAGTTTTTATTCTCTTAAGAAAGTTTACACAAAAAATTCCGCCATATATTCTTGCGGTGAAAACTATTTTATCGTCCTGTGATTTTACACATGCTTCGTGTTTGCGAAATTGAACCGTATGGCCATTACTAATAATCTTACTCACTGATAAAAAATTAGAATGTAAGTTCGGCACGTACAATACATCGCTCAACGTAATGTCAGAATGTTCTGATTTCACTATTACATTACCGATGCCCTTCGCATTGACACTTTCGCCCGAAGCTAGGATTACTCTCTGCTCGCGTTCCAATATCGTAGAAAATAAATTATCGTCCCGACACATATGTGACGAAGCGCCACTATCGAGAATCCAAACATCGCTGCTAAAACTATGATTATTGGTAAGACCCAAGGCGACGGACGATGTTCTATTTCCATTCATCCTACATTCCGCCCGAACATGGCCTCTTCTACCACAAGCATAGCATTTAATATTTCTCCTCAATTTAATTTCTCCGCTTTCACTGCGACTTGATTTAATGTTCCGTTTGTCACGTACTTCGACCTGTTTGCCCTTGAACTGATTGGCTGCAAAAACGCTTTCCTCCTTCCGTTCTCCTCGCCGTAGCTCTTCTTCCAAAATTTTCACCTTCAATTGATCGATGGAAGGAAGCGTGTCGCGGCTTTCGATGGCTACAATGAAATTCTCCATCTCCTCCGGCAAGCTGCATAACAATAATATGCTGAGTAGATCTTTTGGCACATCTAACCCAGTGTCTTTCAGATCGTCTACCAGCGTGCAAAATTCATTAATTTGTTCGGCGCATTTATCGCCGATTCTAAACTTAAAACGCGCTAATTTCCTGAACAAATTAACCTTACGTGCAGGTGCATTTGTCTTATACATATTGTGCAGTATGAGCCACGCGCCCATTGCACTGGTGCACTTCTTAATGTGAATTAACTCCGATGATTTGACACACAAAATAATCATCGCTAGTGCCTTTTTATCTGCTCTTTCCCACATGAGTTTTTCCTCTGGTGATGCTGATGGTGGACACGATCTTTCCACGACATCCCATTGATCCTGCGTTATCAGCAAACTGCGCATCTGGACCGACTACGACGCGTAGTTTTCACTGTTTAACTTTTCGATTTGCGAAAACGAGTTACTCATTTTAATTTATTTATCGACGGACGATTTAAATAAAACTTTGAAAAAAATTTCCGAACCACGTGTATTATTGGCTTATGGCTCTGGGCCCATAACCTTTGTTAGTAGAGCGCAATGAATAAAACACGACCGTTCTGATGTAGACCATTTAATCAAGAGAAAGATAATATGGAAAATTACAATGCAATAGTACTTCGAATAACAGTTAATATGTGCAGTTGGGTTGTTGATGCTAGTCTTCGAATTAGTGTTACCTTACAAATTTAATTTAATTTAATATAATTTAATTTAATTTAACTTAATTTAATTTAATTTAATTTAATTTAATATAACTGAATTTAATTGAATTTAATTGAATTTAATTTATAGTAATTTAATTTTATTTAATTTAGTTTCATTTTATTTAATTTAATTTAATTTAATTTAATTCAACTTAATTTAATTTAATATAATTTAAATTAATTTAATTTAAATTAATTTAATTAATTTAATTTAATTTAATTTAATTTTATTTTATTTTATATATTTTAATTTAATTTAATTTAATTTAATTTAATTTATTTTAATTTAATTTAATTTTTGTTAATTTATGTTATTTTAATTTAATTTAATTTAATTTAATTTAATTTAATTTAATTTATTTCAATTTAACTTGTTTTAATATATTTTAATTTAATTTAATTTAATTAAATTTAATTTAGTATAATTTAATTTAATTTAATATAATTTAACTTAGTTTAATTTAATTTAATTTAATTTATTTCAATTTAATTTAATTTAATCTAAATTTATTTACTTTAATTTAAATTAATTTAATTTAACGTAGTTTAATTTAATTTAATGTAATATAATTTAATTTAATTTAATATTTAATTTATTTTAATTTAATTTAATTTAATTTAATTTAATTTAATTTAATTTAATTTAATTTTGTTTATATCAAAATATAAACTTTCACGAACGCCGATTTACCTCAGTGTTTTTTCCACAGAAAGAAATGAAGAACAAACAAGTGAATTAATATTTTATAAAATTAATAAAGATTTATTGAAATAAATCTTAAATGTTAACAATAAAAGATTTTGATTATCAACACATACATATATGGAAGTATATGTATGTATATTGATAATATTTTAGACTTAAAATAATTAACTACTGATATATATATGTATATATGTACATATATATATCTCAATAATGCTGCAAATAAAGAAAATTAAAATTACCTATAAACATATACGTGTAGTCCGCTAATTCGCTGAGTTCGCTAGATTCGCTAATGTGTCCGCTGCTGTTGACGTCTTCACAAAAGTGTTATCCGTTTTTTGCGGAACATTAGCTTAAATAGCATCAAAATATGATAAGAAAAATCACCGGTAGTTTTCCGACTTCAGTGTTAGTAAATAACCAGGTGACGGAAAACTTCCAGTGGCTCTCAAATAGTTAAAGCCTTTGGCTTTAACATTGCCGCCAGCCTTGCAATATTAAAGGATTGCAATAAATGGAATAAAACGTAAAATAGTTCAATGCATATAATAAAGTTTAATATTGAATACTATGGTTTGTACAATACTTAAAACTAGAAATTCATGTGTGCTTGCAAATAAATAACTGTTGAGGGTATTTTTCTTTAATTCAATTCAATTAAAAAATTACTATAAATATTTTAAAAACTTAAAACTATATTTGTATAATTTTTTTTGTTTTTCTAAAGTTACCCATTAGGGGGTATTGTACCTTAAAGGGTACATGGGCCTGAAAGGACCCAGCCAAATATTGAATTTTGGGCTGTAGGGAACCCAGGAAACATCATCGTTTCCGTTTTCATGATTCGATGATAAACATCACCACCAAGAACCAGTGCAACCGCTGCGGATTGATGAAAGTTTGGGTCCGCTAACTTTACATTTGTAAATTTCTCCGCCACCGATGAATTTAAATGACGCGCTGGAGTTTTCAAGCCGATCTCCTGTATGATTTTCACCGTCAGTAAAAACCTTACGCGCGCATCTATGGATGATCCAATCACGATCTCACACATCTCTAAATTTGCCACTGGTACAGTCCACATACGTAATTTTTTGATCAAAGATTTGCAAATTTTGCTGGTCTGTGAACAAGGATCAAGAAGCGCTCGGGTGAGAAATCTCTGATTGTTATAATAAATATAGACTGCACACGTTGGAAGTACAGTTACGGTGCCAGATAGCTGAGTTAACAGAGGTGGCAGTTGGCGACGAGGGGTGAGACGATGACCGGCATGAAGCAAGGTGTGATGGTCCTCATTGCAATACGCGCACGAGCCTTTGCTTTGACATCTCTTGGCGGTATGAGAATATGCTAAACACCGTGAACAATACTTGTGCAACAAAATGAGGCGGAGTCGGCGTTCATAATTGGCGTCCAGAAAACGTCTGCAAAAACGAAGTGGGTGTGAATGACGGCAAACTCGGCATTTGGATGATTTTTGCGTTTGGTTCCTGGTTGGTGGAGGACGTTTTGGGGAAGATAATGGAGAAACCAATGGTGTTGGAGAAGCTGACGAATTGATTTCTACTAATTCCATTATGTAAAGCTGTGAAAAGAAAAATATCATACTTTCATAACTAATTTGGTAGGACTACTAATTTGACAATAGGCCGTGTTATCATCCCCTTCTGCGTACGAATATCCGCTACTCTAACTCTTTGATCCTTGCCATGATATACTTTTGTTACTCTGCCCAAGCGCCACTCATTTGGGGGGAGATTTTCGTGACGAATTACTACCAAGTCGTCATTATTGATATCGCGCTGAGGAAATTTCCATTTATAACGCTTATGAAGTTCTTTCAAATATTCTTCTTTCCATCTAAGTGAGTGTTGTTGGCTAAGAGCCTTTACTTTCTGCCACCGATTTATTAAAGAAAGTGGAGTCGTTTCGATTTGGGGTTCCGCAGGTGCAAGAATGGGACCACCGACTAGAAAATGACCAGGTGTTAAAGCAGCACAGTCTGTAGAATCCTCTGAACTAGGTGAAATAGGCCTGGAATTAAGGCAGGCTTCTATTCGACAAAGCAAGGTTTGGAATTCCTCAAATGTAAATCTATATGAATTGGCTACTCGTCGAAAGTGAAATTTGAAGCTTTTGACTCCCGCTTCCCATAATCCGCCCATATGTGGAGCGCCTGCTGGAATAAAGCTCCATGTAAGCTCTTGTTGGCTGTACATGTTGCTAACAGCTTCTTGAGAAGTCAGTAGAAATTTTTTGAAGTCCTTTTTCAAACTGGCTGAAGCTCCTACAAAGTTTGTACCATTATCCGAATAAACTTGTTTTGGACAACTCCTTCTAGACACGAACCTGGAAAAGGCACTAAGAAAGGTTTCTGTTGAAAGATCGCTTGTTGGTTCCAAGTGAATGGCTTTCGTTGCGAAACAGACGAAAATGCAAACGTACCCCTTTGTAATTTTGCAAGCTCTGCCAGTAAAACTTTTGATTTCGAAGGGGCCTGCGAAGTCGACACCGGTATTTTCGAACGGCCTGGACAGAACTGTTCTTTCTTCAGGCAGTGCCCCCATTAATTGGGACTGCCCTCTTTTTCTATGAATAACGCATATTTTGCAACTATTAATGACCTGCTTTATTAGATTCTTCGCTTTTGGAATCCAATACTGCTGACGTATCAAACGTAGGACTAATTGATTAGCTCCATGAAGAGTTATACAGTGAATGAATGAAACCAATAGCTTTGAAAACCTACTATTGTATGGTAAAAGAATCGGATGTTTCTCGTTGTACGATAACACGAGAGAATTTGTTAGTCGACCATTGACTCGCATAACACCCTGACTATCCAGAAAGGGGTTCAAAGTTAAGAGTTTGCTTTTTGAATGAATCGGTGATCCACCGACTAAATCGTTGTGTTCTTCAGAGAAATACTTTGATTGAGCTAAACGGATGAGTCGAACGCGGATTTTGGAAATTTCTTCACCTGAAATAACTAATGTAGTATACGAATGAAATGAGCGTGTTTTTATATTGACCATATGGTAAAACCGAAAAACGTATGCTAAAACTCGCAATGCTCGAGATAGCAATGAAAAACGCTCCAAGAGATCCTCATTATACGTGACTTGAGAGGCATGCGCTCGTACTTTCCTTGCCTCTATGCTGACATCCTCAATGTCTACAAACGGACATGGCCACTGATCTTCATTTTTTGTCAACCATTTCGGACCGTGCCACCACAAAGTATTTAAAACTAAATCCTGAGGGAACGCGCCTCGACTACTAATATCTGCAGGATTATCATGAGAGTCCACGTGACGCCAGTGTTTAAAATCCACAACTTCTTGAATTTTCGCTACTCGATTCGCCACAAAGGTTGTCCATGAGCCAGGAGGCCTTTTTAACCAAGATAAAACGATAGTAGAATCGGTCCAACAAAATACGTTATCTATCTTCATCGGAAGTTCATTTAGCACGGATCTTAGCATGTCTGTAATCAAAACTGCGCCACATAGTTCCAAGCGGGGAAGAGAAACAGTTTTAATAGGTGCAACTTTGGTTTTGGCTAATAAGAGATGTGACGAAACAAGTCCCTGGTTTTCTACGCGCACATATATCACCCCCGCGTATGCCTTTTCCGACGCGTCGCAAAAGGCATGAACTTGAATTGGGCCTTGATTAGTATAATTTACCCATCGCGGAATTTTTATCTTGTTAATAAACCGGTAATTTTCCACAAAGGCTTTCCATTTAGAAAGTGTTTGAGAAATCAAAGGTTTGTCCCAGGCTGTGCCGTCCGACCAAATTTGTTGCATCACTATTTTTGCTACCACCACAATGGGCGCTAGCCAACCAGCTGGATCAAATAGTTTCGCTATCATTGACAAAACTTCCCTCTTTGTATATATATCTTTTATAACAATATTTTGTACTATGAAGTAGAAGTGATCTAACCTAGCGTTCCATCTAATTCCTAAGGTTTTGGTTGAGCTCGTTTCTTCTAATTCCAAAAATTCTCTGTCTAAAAGATACTCCTTATTAAGATCGCTTAAAATTTCCATGGTATTTGAAGACCATTTCCGCAGAGAAAATCCTGCACCACCTAACGCTTTTATCAGCTGATCTCTTGATTGTAGGGCTGTTGTGATGTCGTGAAATCCTGCCAAAATATCATCTACATACATTGAATTACGAAGAATTTGAGCTGCTAACGGAAAAGATTCCTGCGTATCTTGTGCTAATTGTAAGAGTGTCCTAATCGCCAAATAAGGGGCACAATTAATCCCAAAGGTAACCGTATTTAATTGATAATCAGAAATCTCATTGTCTGCAGACTGTCTAAAAAGAACTCTTTGGTAGGGCCTGTGGGTAGGATTAACCAATATTTGGCGATACATTTTTTCAATGTCTGAACAAAAAACAAACTTATACATCCGCCATCGTATAAGTAGAAGTGTTAAGTCAGCTTGTAAAGCTGGGCCTGTGTGCAAAACGTCATTAAGACAAACGCCATTAGATGAATTGCTGGATGCATTGAATACTACCCTAAGCTTCGTTGAAGTACTTTCCGGTTTTAGAACTGCATGATGTGGCAAATAGAAATGTTTTGGAAAATGTTCATATTGTGGCGGTACCACCTTTTCCATATGACCTAAAGTCAGGTATTCTGTAAGTACAGAATCATACTCAGTCTTGAGTGAAGAGTTCTTAAGCAACCTTGCTTCATTGCGAACAAATTGCCGTAAGGCTTTATGACGTGATGACCCTAATTTCAAATCCATTGGATAAAAGCTTTTGAAAGGTAATGAAACTGTATATCTTCCATCAGAATTTCGAGTGGTTGTTTTCGTATAAAGCTCTTCGCAAAACGAGTCCTCAGCCGATTGCAGATTCCTCTTAGGGGGTTCCTCTAACTCCCAGAATTTGCGAAGTTGTACATCTAAAGAAATGTCCTCTCCTACAGAGACTTTGGTAGTAAAGCAAGAGACGTGTGCGGTGGAAGATGTCCCTGTAACAATCCACCCGAACACGGTCTCCTGGGATAGAAGATTATTGTGAAAACTACGATTCACTCCATCAAGAATAACTTTAGGGTATAAATCCCCTCCTATTAAAACATCGATCGGACCACTTTGATAGAATTTTGGATCTGCTAAAGGAACTTTAGGCAAATCCCTTAAAATTGAATCGTCTATAGTAGTAGACGGTAGATTACCGGTGATCTGTGGAAGCACAAACGCGGTAGCTTCTATGAAAAGATTAGGATCACGAGGTGATCCTAAAACAAACGAAGAACATCTAACAGAGTTGTTAGAAACCTTTTGATTCAATCCTGAAATGGTAGCGTTAGTCCTTGTAGAAGGAAGCTTTAAAAGATTTCGAAGGCGTTCAGAAATGAACGTTGCTTCGGATGCTGAATCAATCAATGCACGCGCAACATAAGTGGTGCCCATATGACAAATATGAACCATTGCGGTTCCCAGTAAAGCAGAAGAAAAAACATTTGGAGCTTTGCTTATAGAATTTGAACTATTATTTGAAGAATTGGACTGTATATTAGCATGAAAAGCTTGTGTTGATGTCCCCTGATTTGAGACATCCTTATTCGCTTGTGTATTAAGCGGTGGTCTATGTAATAGACTATGATGTCGATTACGGCACGTAGTGCAAGAAAACGAACTTTTGCAATCTTTGACAGAATGTCCTTTCGTGAGGCAGTTTAAACAGCAGCTATGTTTTCTTACTGTATTATATCGGTTGCTTACCGAAAGCGACAAAAAGGTTTTGCATAATCTTAAAGGATGTTGTTCCCGGCATAAAACACAAGTGGGTTGTGAAACACTTGTAACGAGAGCAAGTTTCCTTTGGCCTGTTTGAAAACTCGGTTGTGATGATGTCCTTGTTGGTTTATGAGCTCCATTCGCTGATGATGATTGGCATTTTACATCCAATACGGATTCCAAAGACTTAAACCGCTGGTAAAGGAAGTCATTCATTTGACTCCATTTAGGCACAGCTGTTTTGTCTGTTAAACTGCTTTCCCATTTACCTAATGTAGACGCTGGAAGTCGGTTCGAACAAATAAAAACAAGGAAAGGATCCCAATTGGTAACGTCCACCTCGTACATATCCAATGCAGAAATGCATCCGTTTAAAACTCTATGCAACTCCTTCAATGCTGTTGCAGTTTCCGTTTGAATAGCCGGAATCGAAAATAATACCTTCAATTGGCTATTTACTAGAGCACGTTTATTCTCATAAGCAGACTTCAAGTTTGACCAGGCCATTTCAAATCCTAAATTTGTTAGCGGAGCTTTGTTAACAATGTCCCGTGGTTCCCCATGTGTTTTCTGAATCAAGTGATACAATTTTTCGACTTGACTCAAACGAGAATTATTAATATAAATTGCCGTAAAGAGATCCCGGAAGGTCGGCCAAGAAATATAATCCCCACTAAATATCGGAGTGTCGCATGGTGGAACAGCCAAACTGTTAGAAGAATGGAAAACTGTAGCCGAAGTAGACGGTGAATCCTTCTCAACATCCGCAGAGAAATTTTGTAGACGTTCGGTAAGACGCGTTAAGCACGAAAGATAGTCCTTAAAAGTTGTGGCTTGCTTCGCTTTCACAGCTGCCAATGTATCCTCATCCCCGATGGCGTTTACGCATTTGTCATACGCTGCCTTTGTTTTCATCCATATTTCAGTAAGCTCATCTTTAATAATTTGTAGAGAAATCTTTGAATGCTCTATCAGAGCGGTGTCGTCAAACCCCGCATTGAATTCGACAATCTGATCTGAACACCGAGTATACGCATTTAATGCCGCCATTATTACTTAGAATTTCAATAAAACGAAAAAAAATCACGGAAATTAAATTGAAATTGCAAAAGCAAAGGGGATGATAACCGCCAATAAGAATAGAAAATGATTGAATAATAGAAAAGGCTATTATTCACTAATGGATTATATTTAAATTGAATACCAGTGAAAAATTTCCTACTGGGTATATTATTACCCTTTAGCCCTTTGATTTTACTACTGGGACTTTCAATGCTCTCCGCGAATAATGTACGTATGTATGTATACACCAGTATGTAATGAGTATTGCTTTGAACGTTAGAAAATTAAAAGCTGAGATCAGCAAAGCCAATGTAAAACAGAATGTGCGTTTAAAACAGAGAGCTTGAAAATATGTAAGTAAGAATGTATGTAAATGTGTACATATATGCTTCGCAATTTTTATATACGTGAAAAGCGCGGGAAAAATATCACAAAAATTAATTATATGCCAAGGCAGAGAGAAATTGCGTATACATAAGTATATGTACGTACGTATATATGTATATACACACGTTTAAAAGAAATGATAAAAAGAAACCTTCTCCGTTTGAGAAGTATAGGCATAGATATTTATAAATATATGTAAAAGTATATATATAAATCAATAAATAGAAATGAAAAGTATATATGTATGTCGTAATTAAAGAAAGTGAAGCAAATATATTACTTGAAACACGAAACAATAATTTGCAATTTTAGCACAGATATGTATACACATATGTAATTCTCTTTTAAAATTTAAAAATCTATAAAAATTATTTCGGCACTATCTTTATCGTAAAAATGAGAACTAAAAATCACCGCACTCTTGAAAATTAATAAAAATAAACTTTAACTTTTAATTTTGCAAATTATTTTTCTTTCTGTATATATGTATTTATGTATGTATAGAAGTATGGTTTTATATATTTTTCACTAGCACTTACATACATACATATATGTATACAAACATATGTACATCTATTTTTGGAAAAACAGATATATTTGCTTCACTCTTTATTTATAATTTGATTTGATTTTTTAACTTCACTTATCTTTTTATTGTTTTATATTATCTATTTTATTCTTAAGCCACTTTTTTTTCACTATTTTATTTTGCAAACCACTCAACAATTATAATTATTTGCACGCACCTGTTTCTTTGTGTATCCGTCGCAAATATATTTATTTTGATTTTCTGGTTGGATGGTTTGAACAAGCTGCTTCCTTTTCTATTATTGAATTCCTTGACGATTCCTTTAGTTTTTCCTAAAAAACGTAGATTGTGATGATTGAGGTAATCCGGCTCGAAGGACCAAATGTTTATATCAAAATATAAACTTTCACGAACGCCGATTTACCTCAGTGTTTTTTCCACAGAAAGAAATGAAGAACAAACAAGTGAATTAATATTTTATAAAATTAATAAAGATTTATTGAAATAAATCTTAAATGTTAACAATAAAAGATTTTGATTATCAACACATACATATATGGAAGTATATGTATGTATATTGATAATATTTTAGACTTAAAATAATTAACTACTGATATATATATGTATATATGTACATATATATATCTCAATAATGCTGCAAATAAAGAAAATTAAAATTACCTATAAACATATACGTGTAGTCCGCTAATTCGCTGAGTTCGCTAGATTCGCTAATGTGTCCGCTGCTGTTGACGTCTTCACAAAAGTGTTATCCGTTTTTTGCGGAACATTAGCTTAAATAGCATCAAAATATGATAAGAAAAATCACCGGTAGTTTTCCGACTTCAGTGTTAGTAAATAACAAGGTGACGGAAAACTTCCAGTGGCTCTCAAATAGTTAAAGCCTTTGGCTTTAACAAATTTAATTTAATTTAATTTAATTTAATTTAATTAAATTAAATTAAATTAAATTAAATTTAATTTAATTTAATTTTATTTAATTTAATTTAATTTAGTTTTATTTAATTTACTTTTATTTAATTTAATTTACCTTAATTTAATATAATTTTATTTACCTTAATTTAGTTTAATATAATTTAATTTAAATCAATTTATATTAATTTTATTTTATATAATTTAATTTAATTTATATTAATTTAATTTAATTTAATTTAATTTAATTTAATTTAATTTAATATAATTTAGTTTAATTTATTTTAATTTAATTTAATTTAATTTAATTTAATAAAATTTAATTTAATTTAATTTAATTTAGTTTAATTTAACTTAATTCAATTTATTTTAATTTAATTAATTTTAATTTAATTTAATTTAATTTAATTTAATTTAAATTAATTTAATTTAATTTAATTTAATTTAATTTAATTTAACTTAATTTAATTGCTTTTTCAGGTCATTGTTGTGTTGAATTGTTTTTGGGTTTTCATTTAAATGGAACTGTTTCAGACCATATATTTTTGGAAATAGTGAAAAAATTATTACAACAATAGTTTTGGACGGTAGAAGTTATAGCTGCTATTTCGGAAACCACCACGTTTCCTCATCAGACTTTTTTTTCCAGACACCTTTTGCTCGAATGGAATTCGAACTATGGGATGCCCACAGCACGAGCCAATGGTTATCCCATTAAGCTACATGTGTGCCGCTTTCACATATTGTTGTTTTTCACTTTTTTCCTTTTACCTACATATCCACGATCAAGTGCTCAGATATTCTATAGCTGTAAACTTGGCGCGATGTAGTTGTTTTTGCGAAGAATTTACCAACAAATATTTTAAAGCAACGCCTTTTTTATTATTGGAAAATTTCATTCGCACGGCAAGGCTCTTCCGTAATTCCTAGATGCTTTTTCAGGTCATTATTGTGTTGAATTGTTTCTGGGTTTTCATTTAAATGGAACTGTTTCAGACCATTTTTTTTTTTTTTTTTTTTTTTGAAATAGTGAAAAAATTACAACAATAGCTTTGGACGGTAGAAGTTATAGCTGCTATTTCGGAAACCACCACGTTTCCTCATCAGACTTCTTTTTCCAGACACCTTTTGTTCGAATGGAATTCGAACTTGGGATGCCCACAGCACGAGCCAATGGTAATCCCATTAAGCTACATGTGTGCCGCTTTCACATATTGTTGTTTTTCACTTTTTTCCTTTTACCTACATATCCACGATCAAGAGCTCAGATATTCTGTAGCAGTAAACTTGACGCGATGTAGTTGTTTTTGCGAAGAATTTACCAACAAATATTTTAAAGCAACGCCTTTTTTATTACTGGAAAATTTCATTCGCACGGCAAGGCTCTTCCGTAATTCCTAGATGCTTTTTCGAATCATTGTTGTGTTGAATTGTTTTTGGGTTTTCATTTAAATGGAACTGTTTCAGACCATATATTTTTGGAAATAGTGAAAAAATTATTACAACAATAGTTTTGGACGGTAGAAGTTATAGCTGCTATTTCGGAAACCACCACGTTTCCTCATCAGACTTCTTTTTCCAGACACCTTTTGCTCGAATGGAATTCGAACTATGGGATGCCCACAGCACGAGCCAAAGGTTATCCCATTAAGCTACATGTGTGCCGCTTTCACATATTGTTGTTTTTCACTTTTTTCCTTTTACCTACATATCCACGATCAAGTGCTCAGATATTCTGTAGCTGTAAACTTGACGCGATGTAGTTGTTTTTGCGAAGAATTTACCAACAAATATTTTAAAGCAACGCCTTTTTTTATTATTGGAAAATTTCATTCGCACGGCAAGGCTCTTCCGTAATTTCTAGATGCTTTTTCAGGTCATTGTTGTGTTGAATTGTTTTTGGGTTTTCATTTAAATGGAACTGTTTCAGACCATATATTTTTGGAAATAGTGAAAAAATTACAACAATAGCTTTGGACGGTAGAAGTTATAGCTGCTATTTCGGAAACCACCACGTTTCCTCATCAGACTTCTTTTTCCAGACACCTTTTGCTCGAATGGAATTCGAACTATGGGATGCCCACAGCACGAGCCAATGGTTATCCCATTAAGCTACAAGTGTGCCGCTTTCACATATTGTTGTTTTTCACTTTTTTGCTTTTACCTACATATCCACGATCAAGAGCTCAGATATTCTGTAGCTGTAAACTTGGCGCGATGTAGTTGTTTTTGCGAAGAATTTACCAACAAATATTTTAAAGCAACGCCTTTTTTATTATTGGAAAATTTCATTCGCACGGCAAGGCTCTTCCGTAATTCCTAGATGCTTTTTCAGGTCATTATTGTGTTGAATTGTTTCTGGGTTTTCATTTAAATGGAACTGTTTCAGACCATTTTTTTTTTTGTGGAAATAGTGAAAAAATTACAACAATAGTTTTGGACGGTAGAAGTTATAGCTGCTATTTCGGCAACCACCACGTTTCCTCATCAGACTTCTTTTTCCAGACACCTTTTGTTCGAATGGAATTCGAACTTGGGATGCCCACAGCACGAGCCAATGGTAATCCCATTAAGCTACATGTGTGCCGCTTTCACATATTGTTGTTTTTCACTTTTTTCCTTTTACCTACATATCCACGATCAAGAGCTCAGATATTCTGTAGCAGTAAACTTGACGCGATGTAGTTGTTTTTGCGAAGAATTTACCAACAAATATTTTAAAGCAACGCCTTTTTTATTATTGGAAAATTTCATTCGCACGGCAAGGCTCTTCCGTAATTCCTAGATGCTTTTTCAGGTCATTATTGTGTTGAATTGTTTCTGGGTTTTCATTTAAATGGAACTGTTTCAAACCATTTTTTTTTTTTTTTTTTTTTTTGGAAATAGTGAAAAAATTACAACAATAGCTTTGGACGGTAGAAGTTATAGCTGCTATTTCGGAAACCACCACGTTTCCTCATCAGACTTCTTTTTCCAGACACCTTTTGTTCGAATGGAATTAGTGAAAAAATTACAACAACAGCTTCATTAATTTAATTTAATTTAATTTAATTTAATTTATTTTAATTTAATTTTTTTAAATTTAATTTAATTTAATTTAATTTATATTAGTATAATTTAATTTAATTTAATATAATTTAATTTAAGTTAATTTTATTTATTTTAATTTAATTTAATTTAATTTAATGTAGTTTAATTTAATTTAATTTAATTTAATTTATTTTAATTTAATTTAATTTATTTTATTTAATTTAATTTAATTTAATTTAATTTAATTTAATTCAATTTATTTAATTTAATTTAATTTAATTTAATATAACTTAATTTAACTTAATTTAATTTAATTTAATTTAATTTAATTTAATTTAATTTAATTTAATTTAATTTAATTTAATTTAATTTAGTTTAATTTAATTTATATTAATTTAATTTAATTTATTTTAATTTAATTTAATTTAATTTACTTTAATTTAATTTAACTTAGTTTAATTTAATTTAATTTAATTTAATATAATTTAATTTAATTTAATTTAATTCAATTTATTTTAATTTAATTTAATTTAATTTAATTTAATTTTATTTTATTTTATTTAATTTAATTTAATTTGATTTAATTTAATTTAATTTAATTTAATTTAGTTTTATTTAATTTACTTTAATTTTATTTAATTTAATTTTATTTAATTTTATTTAATATAATTTAATTTAATTTAATTTAATTTAATTTAATTTAATGAAATTTAATTTAATTTAATTTAATTTAACTTAGTTTAATTTATTTTAATTTAATTTAATTTAATTTAAATTATATTAATTTAATTTAATTTAATTCAATTTATTTTAATTTAATTTACTTTAATTTAATTTAATTTATTTTAATTTAATTTAACTTAGTTTAATTTAATTTAATTTAATTTAATTTAGTTTAATTTAATTTAATTCAATTTTTTTTAATTTAATATAATTTAATTTAATTTAATTTAATTTAACTTAATTTAATTTAAATTAATTTTATTTATTTTAATTTAATTAGTTTTAATTTAATTTAATTTAATTTAATTTAATTTATAGATGCTTTTTCAGGTCATTATTGTGTTGAATTGTTTTTGGGTTTTCATTTAAATAGAACTGTTTCAGACCATATATTTTTTTGGAAATAGTGAAAAAATTACAACAATAGCTTTGGACGGTAGAAGTTATAGCTGCTATTTCGGAAACCACCACGTTTCCTCATCAGACTTCTTTTTCCAGACACCTTTTGTTCGAATGGAATTCGAACTTGGGATGCCCACAGCACGAGCCAATGGTAATCCCATTAAGCTACATGTGTGCCGCTTTCACATATTGTTGTTTTTCACTTTTTTCCTTTTACCTACTTATCCACGATCAAGAGCTCAGATATTCTGTAGCAGTAAACTTGACGCGATGTAGTTGTTTTTGCGAAGAATTTACCAACAAATATTTTAAAGCAACGCCTTTTTTATTACTGGAAAATTTCATTCGCACGGCAAGGCTCTTCCGTAATTCCTAGATGCTTTTTCAGGTCATTATTGTGTTGAATTGTTTCTGGGTTTTCATTTAAATGGAACTGTTTCAGACCATTTTTTTTTTTTTTTTTTTTTTTGGAAATAGTGAAAAAATTACAACAATAGCTTTGGACGGTAGAAGTTATAGCTGCTATTTCGGAAACCACCACGTTTCCTCATCAGACTTCTTTTTCCAGACACCTTTTGTTCGAATGGAAGTCGAACTTGGGATGCCCACAGCACGAGCCAATGGTAATCCCATTAAGCTACATGTGTGCCGCTTTCACATATTGTTGTTTTTCACTTTTTTCCTTTTACCTACTTATCCACGATCAAGAGCTCAGATATTCTGTAGCAGTAAACTTGACGCGATGTAGTTGTTTTTGCGAAGAATTTGCCAACAAATATTTTAAAGCAACGCCTTTTTTATTATTGGAAAATTTCATTCGCACGGCAAGGCTCTTCCGTAATTCCTAGATGCTTTTTCAGGTCATTATTGTGTTGAATTGTTTCTGGGTTTTCATTTAAATGGAACTGTTTCAGACCATTTTTTTTTTTTTTTTTTTTTTTTGGAAATAGTGAAAAAATTACAACAATAGCTTCATTAATTTAATTTAATTTAATTTAATTTAATTTATTTTAATTTAATTTTTTTTAATTTAATTTAATTTAATTTAATTTAATTTAGTATAATTTAATTTAATTTAATATAATTTAATTTAAGTTAATTTTATTTAATTTAATTTAATTTAGTTTAATTTAATTTAATTTAATTTAATTTATTTTAATTTAATTTATTTTATTTAATTTAATTTAATTTAATTTAATTTAATTTAATTTTATTTAATTTAATTCAATTTACTTTAATTTAATTTAATTTAATTTAATTTAACTTAATTTAACTTAATTTTATGTAATTTAATTTAATTTAATTTAATTTAATTTAATTTAATTTAATTTAGTTTAATTTAATTTATATTAATTTAATTTAATTTATTTTAATTTAATTTTATTTAATTTACTTTAATTTAATTTAATTTAATTTAACTTAGTTTAATTTAATTTAATTTAATTTAATATAATTTAATTTAATTTAATTTAATTCAATTTATTTTAATTTAATTTAATTTAATTTAATTTAATTTAATTTTATTTAATTTAATTTAATTTAATTTAATTTAATTTAATTTAATTTAATTTAGTTTTATTTAATTTACTTTAATTTAATTTAATTTAATTAATTTTTATTTTATTTAATATAATTTAATTTAATTTAATTTAATTTAATTTAATTTAATTTAATTTAATTTAATGAATTTTAATTTAATTTAATTTAATTTAACTTAGTTTAATTTATTTTAATTTAATTTAATTTAATTTAATTCAATTTATTTTAATTTAATTTACTTTAATTTAATTTAATTTATTTTAATTTAATTTAACTTAGTTTAATTTAATTTAATTTAATTTAATTTAATTGCTTTTTCAGGTCATTATTGTGTTGAATTGTTTTTGGGTTTTCATTTAAATGGAACTGTTTCAGACCATATATTTTTTTGGAAATAGTGAAAAAATTACAACAATAGCTTTGGACGGTAGAAGTTATAGCTGCTATTTCGGAAAAATCCAAAGTTCCAAAAAAATATATGGTCTGAAACAGTTTAATTTAATTTCGTTTAGTTTAATTTAATTCAATTTTTTTTATTAAATATAATTTAATTTAATTTAATTTAATTTAACTTAATTTAATTTAATTTAATTTATTTTAATTTAATTAATTTTAATTTAATTTAATTTAATTTAATTTATAGATGCTTTTTCAGGTCATTATTGTGTTGAATTGTTTTTGGGTTTTCATTTAAATGGAACTGTTTCAGACCATATATTTTTTTGGAAATAGTGAAAAAATTACAACAATAGCTTTGGACGGTAGAAGTTATAGCTGCTATTTCGGAAACCACCACGTTTCCTCATCAGACTTCTTTTTCCAGACACCTTTTGTTCGAATGGAATTCGAACTTGGGATGCCCACAGCACGAGCCAATGGTAATCCCATTAAGCTACATGTGTGCCGCTTTCACATATTGTTGTTTTTCACTTTTTTCCTTTTACCTACTTATCCACGATCAAGAGCTCAGATATTCTGTAGCAGTAAACTTGACGCGATGTAGTTGTTTTTGCGAAGAATTTACCAACAAATATTTTAAAGCAACGCCTTTTTTATTATTGGAAAATTTCATTCGCACGGCAAGGCTCTTCCGTAATTCCTAGATGCTTTTTCAGGTCATTATTGTGTTGAACTGTTTTTGGGTTTTCATTAAAATGGAACTGTTTCAGACCATATATATTTTTGGAAATAGTGAACAAATTACAACAATAGCTTCATTAATTTAATTTAATTTAATTTAATTTAATTTATTTTAATTTAATTTTTTTTAATTTAATTTAATTTAATTTAATTTAATTTAGTATAATTTAATCTAATTTAATATAATTTAATTTAAGTTAATTTTATTTAATTTAATTTAATTTAATTTAATTTAATTTAGTTTAATTTAATTTAATTTAATTTAATTTATTTTAATTTAATTTATTTTATTTAATTTAATTTATTTTAGTTTAACTTAATTTAACTTAATTTAATTTAATTTAATTTAATTTAATTTAATTTAATTTAATTTAATTTAAATTAATTTAATTTAATTTAATTTAATTTAATTTAATTTATTTGAATTTAATTGAATTTAATTTTTTTTAATATAGTTTAATTTAATTAATTTTAATTTAATTTAATTTATTTTAATTTAATTTAATTTAACTTAGTTTAATTCAATTTAATTTAATTTATATTAATTTAGTTTCACTTAATTTAAGTTAATTTAAATTAATTTACTTTAATTTAATTTAATTTAATTTACTTTAATTTACTTTAATATAATTTAATTTAATTTAACTTAGTTTAATTTAATTTAATTTAATATAATTTAATTTAATTTAATTTAATTTTATTTTATTTATTTTAATTTAATTTAATTTAATTTAATTTAAAATAAATAAAAATAAATTAAATCAAAATAAACTAAATTAAATTAAATTAAATTAATTTATTTTGATTTAATTTTTTTTAATTTATTTTAAATTAATTTAATTTAATTTAATTTAAATTAGTTTAGTTTATTTTAATTTACTGTAGTTTAATTTAATTTAACTTAATTTAATTTTATTTACATTAATTTAATTGAATTTAATTTAACATAATTTAATTTAGTTTAATTTTAATTTAATTTAATTTAATATAATTTAATTTAATTTAATTTAATTCAATTTATTTTAATTTAATTTAATTTAATTTAATTTAATTTAATTTTATTTAATTTAATTTAATTTAATTTAATTTAATTTAATTTAATTTAATTTAGTTTTATTTAATTTACTTTAATTTAATTTAATATAATTTAATATAATTTTATTTAATATAATTTAATTTAATTTAATTTAATTTAATTTAATTTAATTTAATTTAATTTAATTTAATTTAAATAAATTTAATTTAATTTAATTTAATTTAACTTAGTTTAATTTATTTTAATTTAATTTAATTTAATTTAATTCAATTTATTTTAATTTAATTTACTTTAATTTAATTTAATTTATTTTAATTTAATTTAACTTAGTTTAATTTAATTTAATTTAATTTAATTTAATTTAATTTCGTTTAATTTAATTTAATTCAATTTTTTTTATTCAATATAATTTAATTTAATTTAATTTAACTTAATTTAATTTAATTTAATTTAATTTAATTTAATTTATTTTAATTTAATTAATTTTAATTTAATTTAATTTAATTTAATTTATAGATGCTTTTTCAGGTCATTATTGTGTTGAATTGTTTTTGGGTTTTCATTTAAATGGAACTGTTTCAGACCATATATTTTTTTGGAAATAGTGAAAAAATTACAACAATAGCTTTGGACGGTAGAAGTTATAGCTGCTATTTCGGAAACCACCACGTTTCCTCATCAGACTTCTTTTTCCAGACACCTTTTGTTCGAATGGAATTCGAACTTGGGATGCCCACAGCACGAGCCAATGGTAATCCCATTAAGCTACATGTGTGCCGCTTTCACATATTGTTGTTTTTCACTTTTTTCCTTTTACCTACATATCCACGATCAAGAGCTCAGATATTCTGTAGCAGTAAACTTGACGCGATGTAGTTGTTTTGCGAAGAATTTACCAACAAATATTTTAAAGCAACGCCTTTTTTATTACTGGAAAATTTCATTCGCACGGCAAGGCTCTTTCGTAATTCCTAGATGCTTTTTCGAATCATTGTTGTGTTGAATTGTTTTTGGGTTTTCATTTAAATGGAACTGTTTCAGACCATATATTTTTGGAAATAGTGAAAAAATTATTACAACAATAGTTTTGGACGGTAGAAGTTATAGCTGCTATTTCGGAAACCACCACGTTTCCTCATCAGACTTCTTTTTCCAGACACCTTTTGCTCGAATGGAATTCGAACTATGGGATGCCCACAGCACGAGCCAAAGGTTATCCCATTAAGCTACATGTGTGCCGCTTTCCCATATTGTTGTTTTTCACTTTTTTCCTTTTACCTACATATCCATGATCAAGAGCTCAGATATTCTGTAGCAGTAAACTTGACGCGATGTAGTTGTTTTTGCGAAGAATTTACCAACAAATATTTTGAAGCAACGCCTTTTTTATTATTGGAAAATTTCATTCGCATGGCAAGGCTCTTCCGTAATTCCTAGATGCTTTTTCAGGTCATTATTGTGTTGAATTGTTTCTGGGTTTTCATTTAAATGGAACTGTTTCAGACCATTTTTTTTTTTTTTTTTTTTGAAATAGTGAAAAAATTACAACAATAGCTTTGGACGGTAGAAGTTATAGCTGCTATTTCGGAAACCACCACGTTTCCTCATCAGACTTCTTTTTCCAGACACCTTTTGTTCGAATGGAATTCGAACTTGGGATGCCCACAGCACGAGCCAATGGTAATCCCATTAAGCTACATGTGTGCCGCTTTCACATATTGTTGTTTTTCACTTTTTTCCTTTTACCTACATATCCACGATCAAGAGCTCAGATATTCTGTAGCAGTAAACTTGACGCGATGTAGTTGTTTTTGCGAAGAATTTACCAACAAATATTTTAAAGCAACGCCTTTTTTATTACTGGAAAATTTCATTCGCACGGCAAGGCTCTTCCGTAATTCCTAGATGCTTTTTCGAATCATTGTTGTGTTGAATTGTTTTTGGGTTTTCATTTAAATGGAACTGTTTCAGACCATATATTTTTGGAAATAGTGAAAAAATTATTACAACAATAGTTTTGGACGGTAGAAGTTATAGCTGCTATTTCGGAAACCACCACGTTTCCTCATCAGACTTCTTTTTCCAGACACCTTTTGCTCGAATGGAATTCGAACTATGGGATGCCCACAGCACGAGCCAAAGGTTATCCCATTAAGCTACATGTGTGCCGCTTTCACATATTGTTGTTTTTCACTTTTTTCCTTTTACCTACATATCCACGATCAAGTGCTCAGATATTCTGTAGCTGTAAACTTGACGCGATGTAGTTGTTTTTGCGAAGAATTTACCAACAAATATTTTAAAGCAACGCCTTTTTTTATTATTGGAAAACTTCATTCGCACGGCAAGGCTCTTCCGTAATTCCTAGATGCTTTTTCAGGTCATTATTGTGTTGAATTGTTTTTGGGTTTTCATTTAAATGGAACTGTTTCAGACCATATATTTTTGGAAATAGTGAAAAAATTACAACAATAGCTTTGGACGGTAGAAGTTATAGCTGCTATTTCGGAAACCACCACGTTTCCTCATCAGACTTCTTTTTCCAGACACCTTTTGCTCGAATGGAATTCGAACTATGGGATGCCCACAGCACGAGCCAATGGTTATCCCATTAAGCTACATGTGTGCCGCTTTCACATATTGTTGTTTTTCACTTTTTTCCTTTTACCTACATATCCACGATCAAGAGCTCAGATATTCTGTAGCTGTAAACTTGGCGCGATGTAGTTGTTTTTGCGAAGAATTTACCAACAAATATTTTAAAGCAACGCCTTTTTTATTATTGGAAAATTTCATTCGCACGGCAAGGCTCTTCCGTAATTCCTAGATGCTTTTTCAGGTCATTATTGTGTTGAATTGTTTCTGGGTTTTCATTTAAATGGAACTGTTTCAGACCATTTTTTTTTTTTGTGGAAATAGTGAAAAAATTACAACAATAGTTTTGGACGGTAGAAGTTATAGCTGCTATTTCGGCAACCCCCACGTTTCCTCATCAGACTTCTTTTTCCAGACACCTTTTGTTCGAATGGAATTCGAACTTGGGATGCCCACAGCACGAGCCAATGGTAATCCCATTAAGCTACATGTGTGCCGCTTTCACATATTGTTGTTTTTCACTTTTTTCCTTTTACCTACTTATCCACGATCAAGAGCTCAGATATTCTGTAGCAGTAAACTTGACGCGATGTAGTTGTTTTTGCGAAGAATTTACCAACAAATATTTTAAAGCAACGCCTTTTTTATTATTGGAAAATTTCATTCGCACGGCAAGGCTCTTCCGTAATTCCTAGATGCTTTTTCAGGTCATTATTGTGTTGAATTGTTTCTGGGTTTTCATTTAAATGGAACTGTTTCAAACCATTTTTTTTTTTTTTTTTTTTTTTTGGAAATAGTGAAAAAATTACAACAATAGCTTTGGACGGTAGAAGTTATAGCTGCTATTTCGGAAACCACCACGTTTCCTCATCAGACTTCTTTTTCCAGACACCTTTTGTTCGAATGGAATTCGAGCTTGGGATGCCCACAGCACGAGCCAATGGTAATCCCATTAAGCTACATGTGTGCCGCTTTCACATATTGTTGTTTTTCACTTTTTTCCTTTTACCTACTTATCCACGATCAAGAGCTCAGATATTCTGTAGCAGTAAACTTGACGCGATGTAGTTGTTTTTGCGAAGAATTTACCAACAAATATTTTAAAGCAACGCCTTTTTTATTATTGGAAAATTTCATTCGCACGGCAAGGCTCTTCCGTAATTCCTAGATGCTTTTTCAGGTCATTATTGTGTTGAATTGTTTCTGGGTTTTCATTTAAATGGAACTGTTTCAGACCATTTTTTTTTTTTTTTTTTTTTGGAAATAGTGAAAAAATTACAACAATAGCTTCATTAATTTAATTTAATTTAATTTAATTTAATTTATTTTAATTTAATTTTTTTTAATTTAATTTAATTTAATTTAATTTAATTTAGTATAATTTAATTTAATTTAATATAATTTAATTTAAGTTAATTTTATTTAATTTAATTTAATTTAGTTTAATTTAATTTAATTTAATTTAATTTATTTTAATTTAATTTATTTTATTTAATTTAATTTAATTTAATTTAATTTAATTTAATTTAATTTAATTCAATTTACTTTAATTTAATTTAATTTAATTTAATTTAACTTAATTTAACTTAATTTTATGTAATTTAATTTAATTTAATTTAATTTAATTTAATTTAGTTTAATTTAATTTATATTAATTTAATTTAATTTATTTTAATTTAATTTTATTTAATTTACTTTAATTTAATTTAATTTAATTTAACTTAGTTTAATTTAATTTAATTTAATTTAATATAATTTAATTTAATTTAATTTAATTCAATTTATTTTAATTTAATTTAATTTAATTTAATTTAATTTAATTTTATTTAATTTAATTTAATTTAATTTAATTTAATTTAATTTAATTTAATTTAGTTTTATTTAATTTACTTTAATTTAATTTAATTTAATTAATTTTTATTTTATTTAATATAATTTAATTTAATTTAATTTAATTTAATTTAATTTAATTTAATTTAATGAAATTTAATTTAATTTAATTTAATTTAACTTAGTTTAATTTATTTTAATTTAATTTAATTTAATTTAATTCAATTTATTTTAATTTAATTTACTTTAATTTAATTTAATTTATTTTAATTTAATTTAACTTAGTTTAATTTAATTTAATTTAATTTAATTTAATTGCTTTTTCAGGTCATTATTGTGTTGAATTGTTTTTGGGTTTTCATTTAAATGGAACTGTTTCAGACCATATATTTTTTTGGAAATAGTGAAAAAATTACAACAATAGCTTTGGACGGTAGAAGTTATAGCTGCTATTTCGGAAAAATCCAAAATTCCAAAAAAATATATGGTCTGAAACAGTTTAATTTAATTTCGTTTAGTTTAATTTAATTCAATTTTTTTTATTAAATATAATTTAATTTAATTTAATTTAATTTAACTTAATTTAATTTAATTTAATTTATTTTAATTTAATTAATTTTAATTTAATTTAATTTAATTTAATTTATAGATGCTTTTTCAGGTCATTATTGTGTTGAATTGTTTTTGGGTTTTCATTTAAATGGAACTGTTTCAGACCATATATTTTTTTGGAAATAGTGAAAAAATTACAACAATAGCTTTGGACGGTAGAAGTTATAGCTGCTATTTCGGAAACCACCACGTTTCCTCATCAGACTTCTTTTTCCAGACACCTTTTGTTCGAATGGAATTCGAACTTGGGATGCCCACAGCACGAGCCAATGGTAATCCCATTAAGCTACATGTGTGCCGCTTTCACATATAGTTGTTTTTCACTTTTTTCCTTTTACCTACATATCCACGATCAAGAGCTCAGATATTCTGTAGCAGTAAACTTGACGCGATGTAGTTGTTTTGCGAAGAATTTACCAACAAATATTTTAAAGCAACGCCTTTTTTATTATTGGAAAATTTCATTCGCACGGCAAGGCTCTTCCGTAATTCCTAGATGCTTTTTCAGGTCATTATTGTGTTGAATTGTTTCTGGGTTTTCATTTAAATGGAACTGTTTCAGACCATTTTTTTTTTTTTTTTTTTTTTGGAAATAGTGAAAAAATTACAACAATAGCTTTGGACGGTAGAAGTTATAGCTGCTATTTCGGAAACCACCACGTTTCCTCATCAGACTTCTTTTTCCAGACACCTTTTGTTCGAATGGAAGTCGAACTTGGGATGCCCACAGCACGAGCCAATGGTAATCCCATTAAGCTACATGTGTGCCGCTTTCACATATTGTTATTTTTCACTTTTTTCCTTTTACCTACTTATCCACGATCAAGAGCTCAGATATTCTGTAGCAGTAAACTTGACGCGATGTAGTTGTTTTTGCGAAGAATTTACCAACAAATATTTTAAAGCAACGCCTTTTTTATTATTGGAAAATTTCATTCGCACGGCAAGGCTCTTCCGTAATTCCTAGATGCTTTTTCAGGTCATTATTGTGTTGAATTGTTTCTGGGTTTTCATTTAAATGGAACTGTTTCAGACCATTTTTTTTGTTTTTTTTTTTTGGAAATAGTGAAAAAATTACAACAATAGCTTCATTAATTTAATTTAATTTAATTTAATTTAATTTAATTTATTTTAATTTAATTTTTTTTAATTTAATTTAATTTAATTTAATTTAATTTAGTATAATTTAATTTAATTTAATATAATTTAATTTAAGTTAATTTTATTTAATTTAATTTAATTTAGTTTAATTTAATTTAATTTAATTTAATTTATTTTAATTTAATTTATTTTATTTAATTTAATTTAATTTAATTTAATTTAATTTAATTTAATTGAATTTACTTTAATTTAATTTAATTTAATTTAACTTAATTTAACTTAATTTTATGTAATTTAATTTAATTTAATTTAATTTAATTTAATTTAGTTTAATTTAATTTATATTAATTTAATTTAATTTATTTTAATTTAATTTTATTTAATTTACTTTAATTTAATTTAATTTAATTTAACTTAGTTTAATTTAATTTAATTTAATTTAATATAATTTAATTTAATTTAATTTAATTCAATTTATTTTAATTTAATTTAATTTAATTTAATTTAATTTAATTTTATTTAATTTAATTTAATTTAATTTAATTTAATTTAATTTAATTTAGTTTTATTTAATTTACTTTAATTTAATTTAATTTAATTAATTTTTATTTTATTTAATATAATTTAATTTAATTTAATTTAATTTAATTTAATTTAATGAAATTTAATTTAATTTAATTTAATTTAACTTAGTTTAATTTATTTTAATTTAATTTAATTTAATTTAATTCAATTTATTTTAATTTAATTTACTTTAATTTAATTTAATTTATTTTAATTTAATTTAACTTAGTTTAATTTAATTTAATTTAATTTAATTTAATTGCTTTTTCAGGTCATTATTGTGTTGAATTGTTTTTGGGTTTTCATTTAAATGGAACTGTTTCAGACCATATATTTTTTTGGAAATAGTGAAAAAATTACAACAATAGCTTTGGACGGTAGAAGTTATAGCTGCTATTTCGGAAAAATCCAAAATTTCAAAAAAATATATGGTCTGAAACAGTTTAATTTAATTTCGTTTAGTTTAATTTAATTCAATTTTTTTTATTAAATATAATTTAATTTAATTTAATTTAATTTAACTTAATTTAATTTAATTTAATTTATTTTAATTTAATTAATTTTAATTTAATTTAATTTAATTTAATTTAATATAATTTAATTTAATTTAATTTAATTCAATTTATTTTAATTTAATTTAATTTAATTTAATTTAATTTAATTTTATTTAATTTAATTTAATTTAATTTAATTTAATTTAATTTAATTTAATTTAGTTTTATTTAATTTACTTTAATTTAATTTAATTTAATTAATTTTTATTTTATTTAATATAATTTAATTTAATTTAATTTAATTTAATTTAATTTAATTTAATTTAATGAAATTTAATTTAATTTAATTTAATTTAACTTAGTTTAATTTATTTTAATACAATTTAATTTAATTCAATTTATTTTAATTTAATTTACTTTAATTTAATTTAATTTATTTTAATTTAATTTAACTTAGTTTAATTTAATTTAATTTAATTTAATTTAATTGCTTTTTCAGGTCATTATTGTGTTGAATTGTTTTTGGGTTTTCATTTAAATGGAACTGTTTCAGACCATATATTTTTTTGGAAATAGTGAAAAAATTACAACAATAGCTTTGGACGGTAGAAGTTATAGCTGCTATTTCGGAAAAATCCAAAATTCCAAAAAAATATATGGTCTGAAACAGTTTAATTTAATTTCGTTTAGTTTAATTTAATTCAATTTTTTTTATTAAATATAATTTAATTTAATTTAATTTAATTTAACTTAATTTAATTTAATTTAATTTATTTTAATTTAATTAATTTTAATTTAATTTAATTTAATTTAATTTATAGATGCTTTTTCAGGTCATTATTGTGTTGAATTGTTTTTGGGTTTTCATTTAAATGGAACTGTTTCAGACCATATATTTTTTTGGAAATAGTGAAAAAATTACAACAATAGCTTTGGACGGTAGAAGTTATAGCTGCTATTTCGGAAACCACCACGTTTCCTCATCAGACTTCTTTTTCCAGACACCTTTTGTTCGAATGGAATTCGAACTTGAGATGCCCACAGCACGAGCCAATGGTAATCCCATTAAGCTACATGTGTGCCGCTTTCACATATAGTTGTTTTTCACTTTTTTCCTTTTACCTACATATCCACGATCAAGAGCTCAGATATTCTGTAGCAGTAAACTTGACGCGATGTAGTTGTTTTGCGAAGAATTTACCAACAAATATTTTAAAGCAACGCCTTTTTTATTATTGGAAAATTTCATTCGCACGGCAAGGCTCTTCCGTAATTCCTAGATGCTTTTTCAGGTCATTATTGTGTTGAATTGTTTCTGGGTTTTCATTTAAATGGAACTGTTTCAGACCATTTTTTTTTTTTTTTTTTTTTTGGAAATAGTGAAAAAATTACAACAATAGCTTTGGACGGTAGAAGTTATAGCTGCTATTTCGGAAACCACCACGTTTCCTCATCAGACTTCTTTTTCCAGACACCTTTTGTTCGAATGGAAGTCGAACTTGGGATGCCCACAGCACGAGCCAATGGTAATCCCATTAAGCTACATGTGTGCCGCTTTCACATATTGTTATTTTTCACTTTTTTCCTTTTACCTACTTATCCACGATCAAGAGCTCAGATATTCTGTAGCAGTAAACTTGACGCGATGTAGTTGTTTTTGCGAAGAATTTACCAACAAATATTTTAAAGCAACGCCTTTTTTATTATTGGAAAATTTCATTCGCACGGCAAGGCTCTTCCGTAATTCCTAGATGCTTTTTCAGGTCATTATTGTGTTGAATTGTTTCTGGGTTTTCATTTAAATGGAACTGTTTCAGACCATTTTTTTTTTTTGTGGAAATAGTGAAAAAATTACAACAATAGTTTTGGACGGTAGAAGTTATAGCTGCTATTTCGGCAACCCCCACGTTTCCTCATCAGACTTCTTTTTCCAGACACCTTTTGTTCGAATGGAATTCGAACTTGGGATGCCCACAGCACGAGCCAATGGTAATCCCATTAAGCTACATGTGTGCCGCTTTCACATATTGTTGTTTTTCACTTTTTTCCTTTTACCTACTTATCCACGATCAAGAGCTCAGATATTCTGTAGCAGTAAACTTGACGCGATGTAGTTGTTTTTGCGAAGAATTTACCAACAAATATTTTAAAGCAACGCCTTTTTTATTATTGGAAAATTTCATTCGCACGGCAAGGCTCTTCCGTAATTCCTAGATGCTTTTTCAGGTCATTATTGTGTTGAATTGTTTCTGGGTTTTCATTTAAATGGAACTGTTTCAAACCATTTTTTTTTTTTTTTTTTTTTTTGGAAATAGTGAAAAAATTACAACAATAGCTTTGGACGGTAGAAGTTATAGCTGCTATTTCGGAAACCACCACGTTTCCTCATCAGACTTCTTTTTCCAGACACCTTTTGTTCGAATGGAATTCGAGCTTGGGATGCCCACAGCACGAGCCAATGGTAATCCCATTAAGCTACATGTGTGCCGCTTTCACATATTGTTGTTTTTCACTTTTTTCCTTTTACCTACTTATCCACGATCAAGAGCTCAGATATTCTGTAGCAGTAAACTTGACGCGATGTAGTTGTTTTTGCGAAGAATTTACCAACAAATATTTTAAAGCAACGCCTTTTTTATTATTGGAAAATTTCATTCGCACGGCAAGGCTCTTCCGTAATTCCTAGATGCTTTTTCAGGTCATTATTGTGTTGAATTGTTTCTGGGTTTTCATTTAAATGGAACTGTTTCAGACCATTTTTTTTTTTTTTTTTTTTGGAAATAGTGAAAAAATTACAACAATAGCTTCATTAATTTAATTTAATTTAATTTAATTTAATTTATTTTAATTTAATTTTTTTTAATTTAATTTAATTTAATTTAATTTAATTTAGTATAATTTAATTTAATTTAATATAATTTAATTTAAGTTAATTTTATTTAATTTAATTTAATTTAGTTTAATTTAATTTAATTTAATTTAATTTATTTTAATTTAATTTATTTTATTTAATTTAATTTAATTTAATTTAATTTAATTTAATTTAATTTAATTCAATTTACTTTAATTTAATTTAATTTAATTTAATTTAACTTAAATTAACTTAATTTTATGTAATTTAATTTAATTTAATTTAATTTAATTTAATTTAGTTTAATTTAATTTATATTAATTTAATTTAATTTATTTTAATTTAATTTTATTTAATTTACTTTAATTTAATTTAATTTAATTTAACTTAGTTTAATTTAATTTAATTTAATTTAATATAATTTAATTTAATTTAATTTAATTCAATTTATTTTAATTTAATTTAATTTAATTTAATTTAATTTAATTTTATTTAATTTAATTTAATTTAATTTAATTTAATTTAATTTAATTTAATTTAGTTTTATTTAATTTACTTTAATTTAATTTAATTTAATTAATTTTTATTTTATTTAATATAATTTAATTTAATTTAATTTAATTTAATTTAATTTAATTTAATTTAATGAAATTTAATTTAATTTAATTTAATTTAACTTAGTTTAATTTATTTTAATTTAATTTAATTTAATTTAATTCAATTTATTTTAATTTAATTTACTTTAATTTAATTTAATTTATTTTAATTTAATTTAACTTAGTTTAATTTAATTTAATTTAATTTAATTTAATTGCTTTTTCAGGTCATTATTGTGTTGAATTGTTTTTGGGTTTTCATTTAAATGGAACTGTTTCAGACCATATATTTTTTTGGAAATAGTGAAAAAATTACAACAATAGCTTTGGACGGTAGAAGTTATAGCTGCTATTTCGGAAAAATCCAAAATTCCAAAAAAATATATGGTCTGAAACAGTTTAATTTAATTTCGTTTAGTTTAATTTAATTCAATTTTTTTTATTAAATATAATTTAATTTAATTTAATTTAATTTAACTTAATTTAATTTAATTTAATTTATTTTAATTTAATTAATTTTAATTTAATTTAATTTAATTTAATTTAAAGATGCTTTTTCAGGTCATTATTGTGTTGAATTGTTTTTGGGTTTTCATTTAAATGGAACTGTTTCAGACCATATATTTTTTTGGAAATAGTGAAAAAATTACAACAATAGCTTTGGACGGTAGAAGTTATAGCTGCTATTTCGGAAACCACCACGTTTCCTCATCAGACTTCTTTTTCCAGACACCTTTTGTTCGAATGGAATTCGAACTTGGGATGCCCACAGCACGAGCCAATGGTAATCCCATTAAGCTACATGTGTGCCGCTTTCACATATAGTTGTTTTTCACTTTTTTCCTTTTACCTACATATCCACGATCAAGAGCTCAGATATTCTGTAGCAGTAAACTTGACGCGATGTAGTTGTTTTGCGAAGAATTTACCAACAAATATTTTAAAGCAACGCCTTTTTTATTATTGGAAAATTTCATTCGCACGGCAAGGCTCTTCCGTAATTCCTAGATGCTTTTTCAGGTCATTATTGTGTTGAATTGTTTCTGGGTTTTCATTTAAATGGAACTGTTTCAGACCATTTTTTTTTTTTTTTTTTTTTTGGAAATAGTGAAAAAATTACAACAATAGCTTTGGACGGTAGAAGTTATAGCTGCTATTTCGGAAACCACCACGTTTCCTCATCAGACTTCTTTTTCCAGACACCTTTTGTTCGAATGGAAGTCGAACTTCGGATGCCCACAGCACGAGCCAATGGTAATCCCATTAAGCTACATGTGTGCCGCTTTCACATATTGTTATTTTTCACTTTTTTCCTTTTACCTACTTATCCACGATCAAGAGCTCAGATATTCTGTAGCAGTAAACTTGACGCGATGTAGTTGTTTTTGCGAAGAATTTACCAACAAATATTTTAAAGCAACGCCTTTTTTATTATTGGAAAATTTCATTCGCACGGCAAGGCTCTTCCGTAATTCCTAGATGCTTTTTCAGGTCATTATTGTGTTGAATTGTTTCTGGGTTTTCATTTAAATGGAACTGTTTCAGACCATTTTTTTTGTTTTTTTTTTTTGGAAATAGTGAAAAAATTACAACAATAGCTTCATTAATTTAATTTAATTTAATTTAATTTAATTTAATTTATTTTAATTTAATTTTTTTTAATTTAATTTAATTTAATTTAATTTAATTTAGTATAATTTAATTTAATTTAGAATAATTTAATTTAAGTTAATTTTATTTAATTTAATTTAATTTAGTTTAATTTAATTTAATTTAATTTAATTTATTTTAATTTAATTTATTTTATTTAATTTAATTTAATTTAATTTAATTTAATTTAATTTAATTGAATTTACTTTAATTTAATTTAATTTAATTTAACTTAATTTAACTTAATTTTATGTAATTTAATTTAATTTAATTTAATTTAATTTAATTTAATTTAATTTAGTTTAATTTAATTTATATTAATTTAATTTAATTTATTTTAATTTAATTTTATTTAATTTACTTTTATTTAATTTAATTTAATTTAACTTAGTTTAATTTAATTTAATTTAATTTAATATAATTTAATTTAATTTAATTTAATTCAATTTATTTTAATTTAATTTAATTTAATTTAATTTAATTTAATTTTATTTAATTTAATTTAATTTAATTTAATTTAATTTAATTTAATTTAGCTTTATTTAATTTACTTTAATTTAATTTAATTTAATTAATTTTTATTTTATTTAATATAATTTAATTTAATTTAATTTAATTTAATTTAATTTAATTTAATTTAATGAAATTTAATTTAATTTAATTTAATTTAACTTAGTTTAATTTATTTTAATTTAATTTAATTTAATTTAATTCAATTTATTTTAATTTAATTTACTTTAATTTAATTTAATTTATTTTAATTTAATTTAACTTAGTTTAATTTAATTTAATTTAATTTAATTTAATTGCTTTTTCAGGTCATTATTGTGTTGAATTGTTTTTGGGTTTTCATTTAAATGGAACTGTTTCAGACCATATATTTTTTTGGAAATAGTGAAAAAATTACAACAATAGCTTTGGACGGTAGAAGTTATAGCTGCTATTTCGGAAAAATCCAAAATTCCAAAAAAATATATGGTCTGAAACAGTTTAATTTAATTTCGTTTAGTTTAATTTAATTCAATTTTTTTTATTAAATATAATTTAATTTAATTTAATTTAATTTAACTTAATTTAATTTAATTTAATTTATTTTAATTTAATTAATTTTAATTTAATTTAATTTAATTTAATTTATAGATGCTTTTTCAGGTCATTATTGTGTTGAATTGTTTTTGGGTTTTCATTTAAATGGAACTGTTTCAGACCATATATTTTTTTGGAAATAGTGAAAAAATTACAACAATAGCTTTGGACGGTAGAAGTTATAGCTGCTATTTCGGAAACCACCACGTTTCCTCATAAGACTTCTTTTTCCAGACACCTTTTGTTCGAATGGAATTCGAACTTGGGATGCCCACAGCACGAGCCAATGGTAATCCCATTAAGCTACATGTGTGCCGCTTTCACATATTATTGTTTTTCACTTTTTTCCTTTTACCTACATATCCACGATCAAGAGCTCAGATATTCTGTAGCAGTAAACTTGACGCGATGTAGTTGTTTTGCGAAGAATTTACCAACAAATATTTTAAAGCAACGCCTTTTTTATTATTGGAAAATTTCATTCGCACGGCAAGGCTCTTTCCGTAATTCCTAGATGCTTTTTCAGGTCATTATTGTGTTGAATTGTTTCTGGGTTTTCATTTAAATGGAACTGTTTCAGACCATTTTTTTTTTTTTTTTTTTTGAAATAGTGAAAAAATTACAACAATAGCTTTGGACGGTAGAAGTTATAGCTGCTATTTCGGAAACCACCACGTTTCCTCATCAGACTTCTTTTTCCAGACACCTTTTGTTCGAATGGAATTCGAACTTGGGATGCCCACAGCACGAGCCAATGGTAATCCCATTAAGCTACATGTGTGCCGCTTTCACATATTGTTGTTTTTCACTTTTTTCCTTTTACCTACTTATCCACGATCAAGAGCTCAGATATTCTGTAGCAGTAAACTTGACGCGATGTAGTTGTTTTTGCGAAGAATTTACCAACAAATATTTTAAAGCAACGCCTTTTTTATTATTGGAAAATTTCATTCGCACGGCAAGGCTCTTCCGTAATTCCTAGATGCTTTTTCAGGTCATTATTGTGTTGAACTGTTTTTGGGTTTTCATTAAAATGGAACTGTTTCAGACCATATATATTTTTGGAAATAGTGAACAAATTACAACAATAGCTTCATTAATTTAATTTAATTTAATTTAATTTAATTTATTTTAATTTAATTTTTTTTAATTTAATTTAATTTAATTTAATTTAATTTAGTATAATTTAATCTAATTTAATATAATTTAATTTAAGTTAATTTTATTTAATTTAATTTAATTTAATTTAATTTAATTTGGTTTAATTTAATTTAATTAAATTTAATTTATTTTAATTTAATTTATTTTATTTAATTTAATTTATTTTAATTTAACTTAATTTAACTTAATTTAATTTAATTTAATTTAATTTAATTTAATTTAAATTAATTTAATTTAATTTAATTTAATTTAATTTAGTTGAATTTAATTGAATTTAATTTTTTTTAATATAATTTAATTTAATTAATTTTAATTTAATTTAATTTATTTTAATTTAATTTAATTTAACTTAGTTTAATTTAATTTAATTTAATTTATATTAATTTAGTTTAACTTAATTTAATTTAATTAAAATTAATTTACTTTAATTTAATTTAATTTAATTTACTTTAATTTACTTTAATATAATTTAATTTATTTTAACTTAGTTTAATTTAATTTAATTTAATATAATTTAATTTAATTTAATTTTATTTTATTTTATTTTATTTATTTTAATTTAATTTAATTTAATTTAAAATAAATAAAAATAAGTTAAATCAAAATAAACTAAATTAAATTAAATTAAATTAATTTATTTTGATTTAATTTTTTTTAATTTATTTTAAATTAATTTAATTTAATTTAATTTAAATTAGTTTAGTTTATTTTAATTTACTGTAGTTTAATTTAATTTAACTTAATTTAATTTTATTTACATTAATTTAATTGAATTTAATTTAACATAATTTAATTTAGTTTAATTTTAATTTAATTTAATTTAATATAATTTAATTTAATTTAATTTAATTCTATTTATTTTAATTTAATTTAATTTAATTTAATTTAATTTAATTTTATTTAATTTAATTTAATTGAATTTAATTTAATTTAGTTTTATTTAATTTACTTTAATTTAATTTAATTTAATTTAATTTAATTTTATTTAATTTAATATAATTTAATTTAATTTAATTTAATTTAATTTAATTTAATGAAATTTAATTTAATTTAATTTAATTTAACTTAGTTTAATTTATTTTAATTTAATTTAATTTAATTTAATTTAATTCAATTTATTTTAATTTAATTTACTTTAATTTAATTTAATTTATTTTAATTTAATTTAACTTAGTTTAATTTAATTTAATTTAATTTAATTTAACTTCGTTTAATTTAATTTAATTCAATTTTTTTTATTTAATATAATTTAATTTAATTTAATTTAATTTAACTTAATTTAATTTAATTTAATTTATTTTAATTTAATTAATTTTAGTTTAATTTAATTTAATTTAATTTATAGATGCTTTTTCAGGTCATTATTGTGTTGAATTGTTTTTGGGTTTTCATTTAAATGGAACTGTTTCAGACCATATATTTTTTTGGAAATAGTGAAAAAATTACAACAATAGCTTTGGACGGTAGAAGTTATAGCTGCTATTTCGGAAACCACCACGTTTCCTCATCAGACTTCTTTTTCCAGACACCTTTTGTTCGAATGGAATTCGAACTTGGGATGCCCACAGCACGAGCCAATGGTAATCCCATTAAGCTACATGTGTGCCGCTTTCACATATTGTTGTTTTTCACTTTTTTCCTTTTACCTACATATCCACGATCAAGAGCTCAGATATTCTGTAGCAGTAAACTTGACGCGATGTAGTTGTTTTGCGAAGAATTTACCAACAAATATTTTAAAGCAACGCCTTTTTTATTATTGGAAAATTTCATTCGCACGGCAAGGCTCTTTCCGTAATTCCTAGATGCTTTTTCAGGTCATTATTGTGTTGAATTGTTTCTGGGTTTTCATTTAAATGCAACTGTTTCAGACCATTTTTTTTTTTTTTTTTTTTGGAAATAGTGAAAAAATTACAACAATAGCTTTGGACGGTAGAAGTTATAGCTGCTATTTCGGAAACCACCACGTTTCCTCATCAGACTTCTTTTTCCAGACACCTTTTGTTCGAATGGAATTCGAACTTGGGATGCCCACAGCACGAGCCAATGGTAATCCCATTAAGCTACATGTGTGCCGCTTTCACATATTGTTGTTTTTCACTTTTTTCCTTTTACCTACTTATCCACGATCAAGAGCTCAGATATTCTGTAGCAGTAAACTTGACGCGATGTAGTTGTTTTTGCGAAGAATTTACCAACAAATATTTTAAAGCAACGCCTTTTTTATTATTGGAAAATTTCATTCGCACGGCAAGGCTCTTCCGTAATTCCTAGATGCTTTTTCAGGTCATTATTGTGTTGAATTGTTTCTGGGTTTTCATTTAAATGGAACTGTTTCAGACCATTTTTTTTTTTTTTTTTGGAAATAGTGAAAAAATTACAACAATAGCTTCATTAATTTAATTTAATTTAATTTAATTTAATTTATTTTAATTTAATTTTTTTTAATTTAATTTAATTTAATTTAATTTAATTTAGTATAATTTAATCTAATTTAATATAATTTAATTTAAGTTAATTTTATTTAATTTAATTTAATTTAATTTAATTTAATTTAGTTTAATTTAATTTAATTTAATTTAATTTATTTTAATTTAATTTCTTTTATTTAATTTAATTTATTTTAATTTAACTTAATTTAACTTAATTTAATTTAATTTAATTTAATTTAATTTAATTTAATTTAATTTAATTTAAATTAATTTAATTTAATTTAATTTAATTTAATTTAATTTAGTTGAATTTAATTGAATTTAATTTTTTTTAATATAATTTAATTTAATTTAATTTAATTTATTTTAATTTAATTTAATTTAACTTAGTTTAATTTAATTTAATTTAATTTATATTAATTTAGTTTAACTTAATTTAATTTAATTTAAATTAATTTACTTTAATTTAATTTAATTTAATTTACTTTAATATAATTTAATTTAATTTAACTTAGTTTAATTTAATTTAATTTAATATAATTTAATTTAATTTAATTTAATTTTATTTTATTTTATTTATTTTAATTTAATTTAATTTAATTTAAAATAAATAAAAATAAATTAAATCAAAATAAACTAAATTAAATTAAATTAAATTAATTTATTTTGATTTAATTTTTTTTAATTTATTTTAAATTAATTTAATTTAATTTAATTTAAATTAGTTTAGTTTATTTTAATTTACAGTAGTTTAATTTAATTTAACTTAATTTAATTTTATTTACATTAATTTAATTGAATTTAATTTAATATAATTTAATTTAGTTTAATTTTAATTTAATATAATTTAATTTAGTTTAATTTTATTTTAATTAAATTTAATTTAATTTAATTTAATTTAATTTAATTAAATTTAATTTAATTTAATTTAGTTTAATTTTATTTAATTAATTTAATTTTATTTAATTTAATATAATTTAATAAAATTTAATTTAATTTAATTTAATTTAATTTAATTTAATTTAATTTAATTTAATTTAATTTAATTTAATTTAATTTAATTTAATTTAATTTAATTTATTTTAATTTAATTTAATTTAATTTATATTAATTTAATTTAATTTAACTTAATTTAATTTACTTTAATTTAATTTAATTTAATATAACTTAGTTTAATTTTATTTAATTTAATTTAATATATTTTAATTTAATTTAATTAAATTTACTTTAATTTAATTTAATTTAATTCAATTCATTTTAATTTAATTTATTTTAATTTAATTTAATTTAATTTAATTTAACTTAATTTAGTTTAATTTAATTTAATTTAATTTATTTTAATTTAATTAAATTTAATTTTATTTAATATATTTTAATTTAATTTATTTTAATTTAAATAAATTAATATTAATTTAGCTTAATTTAATTTTATTTAATTTAATTTAATTTAATTTAATTTAATTTATTTTTATTTAATTTAATTTTTTTAATTTAGTTTTATTTAATTTACTTTAATTTAATTTAATTTAATTTACCTTATTTTAGTTTAATTTAATTTAATTTAAATCAATTTAATTTAATTTAATTTAATATAATTTAATAAACTTTAATTTAATTTAATTTAATTTAATTTAATTTAATTTAATTTAATTTAATTTAATTTAATTTAATTTAACTTAATTTATTTAATTTAATTTAATTTAATTTAATTTACCTTATTTTAGTTTAATTTAATTTAATTTAAATCAATTTAATTTAATTTACTTTAATTTAATTTAATTTAATTTAACTTAGTTTAATTTAATTTAATTTAACTTAATTTATTTAATTTAATTTAATTTAATTTAATTTAATTTAATTTACTTTAATTTAATTTAATTTAATTTAACTTAGTTTAATTTAATTTAATGTAATATAATTGAATTTAATTTAAAATTTAATTTATTTTAATATAATTAAATTTAATTTAATTTAACTTAATTTCATTTAATTAAATTTAATTAAATTTAATTAAATTAAGTTTAATTTAATTTAATTTAGTTTTATTTAATTTACTTTAATTTAATTTAATTTAATTAACCTTAATTTAGCTTAATTTAATTTAATTTAAATCAATTTAAATTAATTTTATTTAATATAATTTAATTTCATTTATATTAATTTATATTAATTTAATTTAATTTAGTTTAATTTAATTTAATTTAATTGAATTTAATTTAATTTAACATAATTTAATTTATTTTAATTTTATTTTACTTAATTTAATATATTAAAATTTAATTTAATTTAACTCAATGCATTTTAATTTAATTTACTTTAATTTAATTTAATTTAATTTAATTTAATTTAATTTAACTTAATTTAATTTATTTTAATTTATTTTAATTTAATTAACTTTAATATAATTTAATTTAATTTAATTTAATTTAATTTAATTTAATTTAATTTAATTTAATTTAATTTAATATAATTTAATTTAATTTAATTTAAATTAATTTAATTTAATTTAACTTAATTTAATTTAATTTAATTTAATTTCATTTTATTTATTTTAATTTAGTTTATTTTAATTTAATTTATTTTAATTCATTTTAATTTAATTTAATTTAATTCAATTAATTTAATTTACTTTAATTTAACTTAATTTAATATTATTTTATTTACTTTAAATTATTTTAATATAATTTAATTTAATTTTATTTTATTTTAATTTATTTAATTTAATTTTATTTACATTATTTTAATATAATTTAATTTAATTTAATTTTATTTTAATTTATATAATTTAATTTAATTTAATATAATTGAATTTAATTGAATTTAATTGAATTTAATTGAATTTAATTGAATTTAATTGAATTTAATTTAATTTAATCTAATTTAATTTAATTTAGTTTAATTTTATTTAATTTATTAATTTAATTTATTTTAATTTAATTTAATTTAATTTAATTTAATTTAATTTATTTTAATATAATTTAATTTAATGTAATTTAATTTAATTTATTTTAATTTAATTTAACTTAATTTAATTTAATTTAATTTAATTTAATTTAATTTAACTTAATTTAACTTATTTTTATTTAATTTAATTTAATTTAATTTAATTTATTTTAATTTAATTTAATTTATTTTAATATAATTTAATTTAATTTAATTTAATTTAATTTAGTTTAAATTAATTTACTTTAATTTAAGTTAATTTAATTTATTTTTATTTAATTTACTTTAATTTACTTTAATTTAATTTAATTTAACTTAATTTAATTTAACTTAGTTTAATTTAATTTAATTTTATTTAATTTAAATTATTTTAATTTAATTTAATTTGATTTAATTTATTTTAATTTAATTTTTATTAATTTAGTTTAATTTAATTTAATTTTATTTAATGTATTTTATTTTAATTTAATTTAAATTAATTTACTTTAATTTAATTTAATTTAATTTAACTTAGTTTAATTTAATTTAGTTTAATATAATTTAATTTAATTTAATTTAATTTTATTTTATTTTATTTTAAATTAAATTAAGTTAAATCAAAATAAATTAAATTAAACTAAATTAAATTAATTAAATTAAATTTAATTAAATTAAATTAAATTAAATTAAATTAAATTAAATTATATTAAATTAAATTAAACTAAATAAAATTAAACTAAATTAAATTAAATTAAATTAAACGAAATTAAATTAAATTAAATTAAATTAAAGCAAGATAAATTAAATTAAATTAAACTAAATTAAATTAAATTATATTAAATTAAATTAAATTAAATTAAATTAAATTAAATTAAATTAAATAAAATTAAATTAAATTAAATCAAGATAAATTAAATTAAATCAATTTAAATTAAACTAAATAAAATTAAATTAATTTAAATTAAATTAAATTAAATTATATTAAAAAAAAAAATAAATAAATTGAATTAAATTTATTTATAATAAATAAAACTAAATTAAATTAAATTAAATAAAATTAAATTAACTTTAATTAAATTAAATTAAATTAAATTTCATTAAATTAAATTAAATTAAATTAAATTAAATTAAATTAAATTAAATTAAATTAAATTAAATTAAATTAAATTAAATTAAATTAAATTAAATTAAATTAAATTAAATTAAATTAAATTAAATTAAATTAAATTAAAATAAATTAAATTAAATTAAGTTAAAGTAAATTAAATTAAACTAAATTAAATTAAATTAAATTAAATGAAATGACATTAAATTAAATTAAATTAAATTAAATTAAATTAAATTAAACTAAATTAAATTAAATTAAATTATATTAAAATAAATTAAATTAAATCGAATTAAACTAAATTAAATTAAATTAAATTAAATTAAGTTAAATTAAATTAAATAAAATTAAATTAATTTAAATTAAAATAAAATAAATTAAATTAAATTAAATTAAATTAAATTAAAATAAAATAAACTAAATTAAATTTGATTTAATTAAATTAAATTAAACGAAATTAAATTAAATTAAATTAAATTAAATTATATTAAATTAAATTAAGTTGAATTAAATTAAATTAAATTAAATTAAAATAAGTTGAAAAAATTAAATTATAATAAACTAAATTAAATTAAATTAAAGCAAATTAATATAAATTAAATTTAATTAAATAAAATTAAATTAAATCAAATTAAATTAAATTAAATCAATTTAAATTAAACTAAATAAAATTAAATTAATTTAAATTAAATTAAATTAAATTATATTAAAAAAAATAAATAAATTAAATTAAATTTTTTTATAATAAATAATACTAAATTAAATTAAATTAAATTAAATTAAATTAAATTAAATTAAATTAAATTAAATTAAATTAAAATAAATTAAATTAAATTAAATGAAATTAATTTAAATTAAATTAAATTAAATTAAATTAAATTAAATTAAATTAAAATAAATTAAATTAATTTAAGTTAAAGTAAATTAAATTAAACTAAATTAAATTAAATTAAATTAAATGAAATTAAATTAAATTAAATTAAATTAAATTAAATTAAATTAAATTAAACTAAATTAAATTAAATTAAATTAAATTAAACTAAATTAAAATAAATTAAATTAAATCGAATTAAACTAAATTAAATTAAATTAAATTAAGTTAAATTAAATTAAATAAAATTAAATTAATTAAAATTAAAATAAAATAAATTAAATTAAATTAAATTAAATTAAATTAAAATAAAATAAATTAAATTAAATTTGATTTAATTAAATTAAATTAAATGAAATTAAATTAAATTAAATTAAATTAAAATAAGTTGAAAAAATTAAATTATATTAAATTAAATTAAATTAAATTAAAGCAAATTAATATAAATTAAATTAAATTAAATTAAATTAAATTAAACTAAATTAAATTAAATTAAATTAAATTAAATTAAATTAAACTAAATTAAATTAAATTAAATTAAATTAAATTAAATTAAATTAAATTAAATTAAATTAAATTATATTAAATTAAATTAAATTAAATTAAATTAAATTAAATTAAATTAAATAAAATTAAAATAAATTAAAATAAATTAAATTAAATTAAATTAAAGTAAGTTAAATTAAACTAAATTAAATTAAATTAAATTAAATTAAATGAAATTAAATTAAATTAAATCAAATTATATTAAATTAAATTAAGTTGAATTAAATTAAATTAAATTAAAATAAGTTGAATAAAATTAAATTAAATTAACTTAAAGTAAATTAATATAAAATATATTAAATTAAATTAAATTAAATTAAACTAAATTAAATTAAATTAAATTAAATTAAACTAAATTAAATTAAATTAAATTAAATTAAATTAAAAAAAATTAAAATAAATTAAATTAAATTAAAATAAATTAAATTAAATTGAATTAAATTAAAGTAAATTAAATTCAAATAAAATAAAGTAAATTAAATTAAATTAAATTCAATTCAATTAATTTAAATTAAATTAAATTGAACTAAATTAAATTAAATTAAATAAATTTAAATTAAATTAAATTAAACTAAATTAAATTAAATTAAATTAAAATAAATTAAAATAAATTAAATTAAAATAAATTAAATTAAATTAAATTAAGTTAATTTAATATAAATTAAATTGAATTAAACTAATTTAATTTAAATTAAATTAAATTAAATTAAATTAAAATAAATAAAATAAAATTAAATTAATTTAAATTAAATTAAATTAAATTAAATTAAATTAAAATAAATCAATTTAAATTAAATAAACTAAATTAAATTAAATTAAATTAAATTAAATTAAAACAAATTATATTAAATTAAATTAAATTAAATTAAATTAAATTAAAACAAATTAAATTAAATTGAATTAAATTAAATTAAATTAAATTAAATTAAAATAAAGTAAAGTAAATTAAATTAAATTAAATTAAATAAAATTAAATTAAATTAAACTAAATTAAATTAAATTAAATTAAATTAAAATAAATTAAATTAAAATAAATTAAATTAAATTAAGTTAATTTACTTTAAATTAAACAAAATTAAATAAAATAATATTAAATTAATTTAAATTTAATTAAATTAAAATAAATTAAAATAAATTAAATTAAAGTAAGTTAAATTAAACTAAATTAAATTAAATTAAATTAAATTAAATTAAATGAAATTAAATTAAATTAAATTAAATTAAATTAAATTATATTAAATTAAATTAAGTTGAATTAAATTAAATTAAATTAAATTAAAAAAGTTGAATAAAATAAAATTAAATTAAATTAAATTAAAGTAAATTAATATAAATTATATTAAATTAAATTAAATTAAATTAAACTAAATTAAATTAAATTAAAATAAATTAAACTAAATTAAATTAAATTAAATTAAATTAAATTAAAACAAATTAAATTAAATTAAAGTAAATTAAATTAAATTGAATTAAATTAAAGTAAATTAAATTAAAAAAAAATAAAGTAAATTAAATTAAATTAAATTAAATTAAATTAAATTAAAATAAAATAAATTAAATTAAATTAAATTAAATTAAATTAAATTAAATTAAATTAAATTAAATTAAACTAAATTAAATTAAATTAAATTAAATTTTATTAAATTAAATTAACTTAAACTAAATTAAATTAAATTAAATTAAATTAAATTAAAACAAATTATATTAAATTAAATTAAATTAAATTAAATTATACTAAATTAAATTAAATTTAATTAAATTAAGTTAAAATAAATTAAATTAAATTAAATTAAATTAAATTTAATTAAGTTAAATTAAATTAAATTAAATTAAATTAAATTAAATTAAATTAAATTATATTAAATTAAATTAAATTAAATGAAATTTAATTAAATTAAATTTAATTAAATTAATTAAATTAAATTAAATTAAATTAAAAAAAATTAAATTAAATTAAATAAAATTAAATTAAATTAAATTTAATTAGATTAAATTAAATTAAATTAAATTAAATTAAATTAAATTAAATTATATTAAATTAAATTAAATTAAATTAAATTAAATTAAATTAGATGAAATTAAATTAAATTAAATTAAATTAAATTAACTTAAATTAATTTAAATTAAATTAAACTAAATTAAATTAAATTAAATTAAATTAAATTTAATTAAATTAAAGTAAATTATATTAACTTAAATTAAATTATATTAAATTAAATTAAATTAAATTAAAAAAAAATTAAATTAAATTAAATAAAATTAAATTAAATTAAATTTAATTAGATTAAATTAAATTAAATTAAATTAAATTAAATTAAATTATATTAAATTAAATTAAATTAAACTAAGTTAAATTAAATTAAATTAACTTAAATGAAATGAAATTAAATTAAATTAAATTAAAATAAATTAAATTAAATTATATTAAATTAAATTAAATTATTTTAAATTAAATTAATTTGATTTAAATTAAATTAAATTAAAGTAAATTAAATTAAATTAAATTAAATTAAATTAAATTAATATAAATTAAATGAAATTAAAGTAAATTAAATTAAACTAATTTAAATTAAATTAAATTAAATTAAATTAAATTAATTTAAATTAGATTAAATTAAATTAAGTTAAATTAAATTAAATTTAATTAATTTAAATTAAATTAAACTAAATTAAATTAAATTAAAATAAATTAAATTAAATTAAACTAAATTAAATTAAATTAAATTAAATTAAATTAGATTATATTAAATTTAATTAATATTTATTAAATTATATTAAATTAAATTAAATTAAATTAAATTAAATTAAATTAAAGTAACTTAAATTAAATTAAATTAGATGAAATTAAATTAAATTAAATTAAATTAAATTAAAATAAATTAAATTAAATTAAATTAAATTAAAGTAAATTATATTAACTTAAATTATATTTTATTAAATTAAATTAAATTAAATTAAATTAAATTAAATTAAATTAAATTAAATTAAATTAATTTACACTAAACTAAATTAAATTAAATTAAATTAAATTTGTTGGCGACCACCAAGAGAAATACCAGAGAAAGACGTATTAAAGTAATCCAATTCGTTTAATATTCAAAATGCGACTGACTCCTTAATACAATGTTATAAGGTATATATGTTTATATATGTTTAGTTACTCGTTATTCGCAATACATTGGCGTTGCCATACATTTTTGACACTCCTCCTCAACGCAAATGTTTTGCTTTATTTCAACCCTAAACTTTCAGTAAATTTCATATGTTTAGTTTTACATAAGTTTTTTGTCAAAATGTCAGCTATCATTTCATTAGTATTAATATATCTTATATATATTTCTTTATCTATAATGTTATCTCTAATGAAGTGATATCTTATATCAATGTGTTTACTTCTACCATGAAACACTTGGTTCTTAGATAAATGTTGAGCGCTTAGATTATCGCTGTATATTATTGTTTGTTTTTGTTGTTCAAATCCAATTAAATTAAATTAAAACAAATTATATTAAATTAAATTAAATTAAATTAAAACAAATTAAATTAAATTGAATTAAATTAAATTAAATTAAATTAAAATAAAGTAAAGTAAATTAAATTAAATTAAATTAAATTAAATTAAATTAAATTAAATTAAACTAAATTAAATAAAATTAAATTAAATTAAAATAAATTAAATTAAAATAAATTAAATTAAATTAAGTTAATTTAATTTAAATTAAACAAAATTAAATAAAATTAAATTAAATTAATTTAAATTTAATTAAATTAAAATAAATTAAAATAAATTAAATTAAAGTAAGTTAAATTAAACTAAATTAAATTAAATTAAATTAAATTAAATTAAATTAAATGAAATTAAATTAAATTAAATTAAATTAAATTAAATTAAATTATATTAAATTAAATTAAGTTGAATTAAATTAAATTAAATTAAATTAAAAAAGTTGAATAAAATTAAATTAAATTAAATTAAATTAAAGTAAATTAATATAAATTATATTAAATTAAATTAAATTAAATTAAACTAAATTAAATTAAATTAAAATAAATTAAACTAAATTAAATTAAATTAAATTAAATTACATTAAATTAAAACAAATTAAATTAAATTAAAGTAAATTAAATTAAATTGAATTAAATTAAAGTAAATTAAATTAAAAAAAAATAAAGTAAATTAAATTAAATTAAATTAAATTAAATTAAATTAAATTAAATTAAATTAAATTAAATTAAACTAAATTAAATTAAATTAAATTAAATAAATTTAAATTAAATTAATATAAACTAAATTAAATTAAATTAAATTAAATTAAAATAAATTAATATAAATTAAATTAAAACAAATTAAATTAAATAAAATTAAGTTAATTTAATTTAAGTTAAATTAAATTGAATTAAATTAATTTATTTTAAATTAAATTAAATTAAATTAAATTAAATTAAATTAAAATAAATAAAATAAAATTAAATTAATTTAAATTAAATTAAATTAAATTAAATTAAATTAAATTAAATTAAATTAAATTAAATCAAAATAAATCAATTTAAATTAAATAAAATAAAATAAAATTAAATTAAATTAAATTAAATTAAATTAAACTAAATTAAATTAAATTATATTAAAATAAATTACATTAAATTTAATTAAATGTAATTAAATTAAATTAAATTAAATTAAATTAAACTAAACTAAATTAAATTAATTTAAATTAAATTTAAATTAATTTAAATTAAATTAAATTAAACCAAGTTTAATTAAATTAAAGTAAATTAAATTAAATTAAATTAAAGTAAATTAATATAAATTAAATTAAATTAAATTAAACTAAATTAAATTAAATTAAATTAAATTAAAATAAAATAAATTAAATTAATTTAAATAAAATTAAATTAAATTAAATTAAATTAAATTAAACTAAATTAAATTAAATTAAATTTAATTAAATTAAATTAACTTAAACTAAATTAAATTAAATTAAATTAAATTAAATTAAAACAAATTATATTAAATTAAATTAAATTAAATTAAGTTAAATTATACTAAATTAAATTAAATTTAATTAAATTAAGTTAAAATAAATTAAATTAAATTAAATTAAATTAAATTTAATTAAATTAAATTAAATTAAATTAAATTAAATTAAATTAAATTAAATTAAATTAAATTAAATTATATTAAATTAAATTAAATTAAATTAAATTTAATTAAATTAAATTTAATTAAATTAATTAAATTAAATTAAATTAAATTAAAAAAAATTAAATTAAATCAAATAAAATTAAATTAAATTAAATTTAATTAGATTAAATTAAATTAAATTAAATTAAATTAAATTAAATTAAATTATATTAAATTAAATTAAATTAAATTAAATTAAATTAAATTAGATGAAATTAAATTAAATTAAATTAAATTAAATTAACTTAAATTAATTTAAATTAAATTAAACTAAATTAAATTAAATTAAATTAAATTAAATTAAATTAAATTAAACTAAATTAAATTAAATTAAATTAAATTATATTAAATTAAATTAAATTTTATTAAGTTAAAATAAATTAAATTAAATTAAATTAAATTAAACTAAGTTAAATTAAATTAAATTAACTTAAATGAAATTAAATTAAATTAAATTAAATTAAAATAAATTAAATTAAATTAAATTATATTAAATTAAATTAAATTATTTTAAATTAAATTAATTTGATTTAAATTAAATTAAATTAAAGTAAATTAAATTAAATTAAATTAAATTAAATGAAATTAAAGTAAATTAAATTAAACTAATTTAAATTAAATTAAATTAAATTAAATTAAATTAAATTAAATTAATTTAAATTAGATTAAATTAAATTAAGTTAAATTAAATTAAATTTAATTAATTTAAATTAAATTAAACTAAATTAAATTAAATTAAAATAAATTAAATTAAATTAAACTAAATTAAATTAAATTAAATTAAATTAAATTAGATTATATTAAATTTAATTAAATTTTATTAAATTATATTAAATTAAATTAAATTAAATTAAATTAAATTAAATTAAAGTAACTTAAATTAAATTAAATTAGATGAAATTAAATTAAATTAAATTAAATTAAATTAAATTAAATTAAAATAAAATAAATTAAATTAAATTAAATTAAAGTAAATTATATTAACTTAAATTATAATTTATTAAATTAAATTAAATTAAATTAAATTAAATTAAATTAAATTAAATTAAATTAAATTACACTAAACTAAATTAAATTAAATTAAATTAAATTTGTTGGCGACCACCAAGAGAAATACCAGAGAAAGACATATTAAAGTAATCCAATTCGTTTAATATTCAAAATGCGACTGACTCCTTAATACAATGTTATAAGGTATATATGTTTATATATGTTTAGTTACTCGTTATTCGCAATACATTGGCGTTGCCATACATTTTTGACACTCCTCCTCAACGCAAATGTTTTGCTTTATTTCAACCCTAAACTTTCAGTAAATTTCATATGTTTAGTTTTACATAAGTTTTTTGTCAAAATGTCAGCTATCATTTCATTAGTATTAATATATCTTATATATATTTCTTTATCTATAATGTTATCTCTAATGAAGTGATATCTTATATCAATGTGTTTACTTCTACCATGAAACACTTGGTTCTTAGATAAATGTTGAGCGCTTAGATTATCGCTGTATATTATTGTTTGTTTTTGTTGTTCAAATCCAATCTCTTTCAGTAGATTTCGCAAAAACAATGCCTCTTTTACTCCCTCTGCGAGAGCGACGTATTCAGCTTCAGTGCTGCTCAAAGCCACCGTCCGTTGTTTTTTAGATTGCCATGAAATAACGTTCCATTCTCTACCCGCTTGCTCCAATCCATAAATAGCTTTGTTCATCATCTGGATGCTTGTCATCAATAAAACCTTCTGGTTGCTTCATATAAACAACATCGCGAAGATCACTATTTAAATAGGCAGTACACACATCCATTTGGTGCACAAACATTTTCCACTCAACCGCTAATGCTAAAACCATACGTATTGTTGAGTACCTGATAACAGGCGAATAAGTGTCAACGTAATTAACACCAAACTGCTGGCTGCAACCTTTCGCGACCAGTCTGCACTTGAATCGTTCTATCCCATCAGCGTTACACTTTAGATCAAAAACCCATCTGCAACCGATTGCTCGTTGCCCTTCTGGTAAACTCTCTAGTTTCCAAGTCTCTTTATTAATTAATGACGTATACTCTTTATTCATTGCATCTGTCCACTCTTTAGCATATTCACTTTGAAGCGCTTCAGTTAAAGTTTTCGGAATCGTAATACTTCTTCCAGACTGTATTGCATTTAACACATTACGCATTTTCTTCGGTCTACCACGCATTCCTGAACGTACATATGTAGGTCTACCACGACCAAAACGTATCTCTTGCTCCTCCTCTGTTCCAGCGTCCGCATCTACGTACTCGTCGTCACTCTCTAAGTCATCATCTTCACGATCGCTGTTTTCATTATTAGTTGTGTTATCGTTCTTGTTGTTTTTATCATACTCTCTTAGTGATTGTTCAAATGTAATTGTTTGCGGTAGCACGTTAGTTGAATCCATAGACGAATTCTCTTTACATTTACTTAACTCAACAAACATAACATCTCGCGCTTCAATGACTCTACGACACTCTAAATCATATAAGCGATACGCCTTTGATGTAAGAGAGTATCCTACCATTTTAAACTCTTTACCTTTAGCTTTCAATTTATTACTTTGGCTCTTATCTAAGCACACAGCTGTTGAACCAAATACTCGCAAATGATTGACCGATGGCTTACGACCGGTCCATACTTCGTATGGTGTCATCCCATCCAATGCCTTTGTCGGCGCTCTGTTTCGAATATATGCTGCCGTAGCCGCTGCTTCTACCCACAACATATCTGAAGCATTCGCGTGTATTAACACGGCTCTCATCATCTCTACAATTGTTCTGTTCATCCTCTCCGATACTCCATTCTGCTGTGGTGAGTAGGGAACCGTAAGCTGTCTCTTAAGGGGTTAGGGGTAGTCAGAGGCACGAAAAAATGAGAATTTTCAGTATTTTTTTTTTGCTATTAAATAATTTTATTTTACAAAAGTAGTGATATGGTATTATTAAACAATGTTTTGACTTAAAGTCACGAAAATTTCGAAAAAAAAAAAAATTTTTTTTCCGAAGTTACAGCTGTCTGTGTTAACCCAGTTCCAAAAAAAGGTCCTTGCGGTGACAATCATAAGTCCTTGGAGATTAATCTGAAATCAATCGGATAAAAAAAAATAGTTTTATAAATAAATAATCCTGGGCCTGATCGAAGGATTTTATTTTTTTTTTCAAAAATTAACAAAATGGCGGCCTCAGGAAAGTTTTTTCTAGATTTTTGGGAAAAAATCAACAGTTAATTGGTCTTAAAAAATCGAAATTTTTCAACAAATAAAACTCCTTCGATCAGGCCCGAGTTTATTATGTATTCTACAAGCTGTATAAATTTCATTAAAATCAACCGAGCGGTTTTCGAGTTACAGTTGTCACCAGTTCAAAAAACATAGTTTTGAGAAAAACGCGTTTAAAGTTTCACACAGCGCTTTGAAAGGCCCGAGCTCTCTTTGTTATTTGTCGAATAACTTAAAAACGAATTATCGGATTAACTTGAAATTTTCAGAGATTATTTTTAAGATATTATACTTAACGAAAATGCAAAAAAAAAAATTTTTTTTTTTTGAAAATCCTGACTACCCCTAACCCCTTAATACCACAGTGCTTAAATAACTCATTAAAATTCTTATTAACGAATTCTAACCCATTATCGCTTCTGACAGTTTTTATTTTTCTGCTGGTCTGTCTTTCAACCAAATTCTTAAAAATTACAAATTTATCGTAAACTTCATCTTTACTTCTTAAAAAGTATATAAATACACGTCGTGACTTATCGTCGATAAATGTGACGAAATACTTGGCACCTCCAAGTGACGTAGTTCTAAATGGACCACACACGTCCGTGTGAATCAAATCAAGTAATTCTTTAGATCTTTCAGCAGCTTTCTGCGGAAATGGTTGTGTATGTATTTTACTTTTCATACACACTATACAATTTATATCTTTAGTAAATTTAACATTTTCGATACCTTTAACCATTTTACGTGACACTAGTTGTTGTAAGCTACCATAATTTATATGGCCGAATCTCGCATGCCATTTCTCGCACTCATTTGCATTTGCATTAAAACATTTAGTATTTTCATTCTTTACAACAAATAGACCACCACTGTGTGTCGCTTTCAATATAATATTTTCATCATTATAGTAGATCAAAGCATCTGCTTGTGTAAATTTCACATAAAAACCGCTTTGTACTGCTTTGCTTACTGATATAAAATTGCCGCCCATTTCAGGTATGTACAATACATCTTTTAGCAATAAGTTATCATAACACGATTTAAACTCAAACTCACCTATACCTTCTGCATACATATAATTTCCACCAGCTAACGTAATTCTTTCTTTTCGCTTTTCAAATTTCGTGAACATTCCACGATCACTACACATGTGCGCTGTAGCGCCGCTATCGACGCACCACGAAGGGGAGTTGAATATCGAAGCATTTGTTGCTGCTAACATTGTAAACGACTTCTGCTCGCCGTTCATATTTCTCCTCTTATCTTTGTCTCTGCATTTCGATGCAAAATGACCCGGTCGACCGCATGCATAACATTTCAATTCTTTTCTGCTTTTACTTTTACTTTGTTCTTCCTGTTTATTGTTGTTGTTTATTTTTCTGGAATTTGCCTGTGCATATATTTACATGAATACCGCTGTTTTCGATCGGCTTATCCCGTTTGCGTTCAGCTTCTTCGATGATTTTCGCAGTCACAAAATTAAACGTAGGTAGCTTATCTCTCGTTTCCATTGCAATTACAAAGTTATCAAAACTTTTGGGCAAACTTGACAACAGCATAACTACCAGTAGCTCATCCGGCAATGCAGTGTCCATTTCGGCTAACTTGTCAGCAACATTACTAAATTCGTTCAGGTGCTTTTGAACCTCATCACTTTCTTCCATCTTCATGTTCATTAGTTTCTTGTTCAAAGATACCTTGTGTACAAGACCTTTAATTTAATTTAATTTTGTCAAAAATGTATGGCAACGCCAATGTATTGCGAATAACGAGTAACTAATCATATATAAACATATATACCTTATAACATTGTATTAAGGAGTCAGTCGCATTTTGAATATTAAACGAATTGGATTACTTTAATACGTCTTTCTCTGGTATTTCTCTTGGTGGTCGCCAACAAAATTAAGTTAAATTAAATTAAACTAAGTTAAATTTTATTAAATTATATTAAATCAAATTAAATTAAATTAAAATAAATTAAAATAAATTTAATTAAATTAAAATAAATTAAATTAAATTAAATTAAATTAAATTAAGTTAAATTAAATTAAATTAAATTAAAGTAAATTAAATTAAATTATATTAAATTAAATTAAAGTAAATTAAATTAAACTTATTTAAATTAAAATAAATTAAATTAAATTAAATTAAAATAAATTAAATAAAATTAAATTAAATTAAATTAAAGTAAATTAAATTAAACTAATTTAAATTAAATTAAATTAAATTAAATTAAATTAAATTAAGTTAAATTAATTTAAATTAAAATAAATTAAATTAAATTAAACTAAATTAAATTAAATTAAATTAAATTAAATTAATTTAAATTAAATTAAGTTAAATTAAGTTAAATTAAATTAAATTTAATTAAATTAAAATAAATTAAACAAAATTAAATTAAATTAAATTAAGTTAAATTAAATTAAATTAAATTAAATTAAATTAAAATAAATTGAATTAAATTAAATTAAATTAAATTAAATTAAACTAAATTAAAATAATCTGAATTAAATTAAATTAAATTAAATTAAATTAAAGTGAATTAAATTAAATTGATTTAAATTAAATTAAATTGAATTAAATTAAACTAAAGTTAATTAAATTAAATTAAATTAAATTAAACTAAAGTTAATTAAATTAAATTAAATTAAATTAAATTAAATTGAAGTAAATTAAATTAAACTAAATTAAATTAAATTAAATTAAATTAAATTAAACTAAATTAAATTAAATTAAATTAAATTAAATTAATTTAAATTAAATTAAATTAAATTAAATTAAATTAAATTTATTTAAATTAAAATAAATAAAAATAAATAAAAATAAATTAAATTAAGTTAAAATAAATTAAATTAAATTAAATTAAATTAAAATAAATTGAATTAAATTAAATTAAATTAAATTAAACTAAGGTAAATTTAATTAAATTAAATTAAATTAAAAAAAATTAAATTAAATTAAATTACATTAAATTAAATTAAATTAAATTAAATTAAATTAAATTAAATTAAACTAAATTAAATTGAATTAAATTACGTTATATTAATTTAAATTAAATTAAATTAAATTAAATTAAATTAAAACAAATTAATATAAATTAAATTAAATTAAATTAAATTAAATTAAAATAAATTAAATTAAATTAAATTAAATTAAGTTAAATTAAATTAAATTAAAATAAAGTAAATTAATTTAATTAAATTAAATTAAATTAAACTAAATTAAACTAAATTAAATAAAATTAAATTAAATTAAATTAAATTAAAATAAATTAAATTAAATAAACTAAATTAAATTAAATTAAATTAAATTAAATTAAATTAAGTTAAATTAAATTAAATTAAATTAAATTAAATTAAAGTAAATTAAATTAAATTAAAGTAAATTAAATGAAATTAAATTAAAGTAAATTAAATTAAACTAAATTAAATTAAATTAAATTAAAATAAATTAAAATAAATTAAATTAGAATAAATTAAATTAAATTAAATTAAATTAAATTAAATTAAATTAAATGAATTTAATTTAAATTAAATTAAATTAAATTAAAACAAATAAAATAAAATTAAATTAATTTAAATTAAATTAAATTAAATTAAATGAAGGTAAATTAAATAAAATTAAATTAAATTAATTTAAATTAAATTAAATTAAATTTAATTAACTTAAATTAAATAAAATTAAATTAAATAAATTAAATTACTTTAACTTAAATTAAATTAAATAAAATAAAATAAAATAAAATTAAATTAAACTAAATTAAAATAAATTACATTAAATTATATTAAATTAAATAAATTAAATAAAACTAAATTAAATTAAACTAAACTAAATTTAACTAAACTAAATTAAATTAAAGTAAGTTATATTAAATTAAATTAAATTAAATTTAATTAAATTAAATTAAATTAAATTAAAGTTAATTAAATTAAACTAAAATAAATTAAATTAAATTAAATTAAATTAAATTAAATTAAATTAAATTAAGTAAAATTAGATTAAATTAAATTAAATTAAATTAAATTAAAATAAATCAATTTAAATTAAATTAAATAAAATTAAATTAAATTAAATTAAACTAAACTAAATTAAAATAAATTATATTAAAATAAATTTAATAAATTAAGTTAAATTTAATTAAATGTAATTAAATTAAATTAAATTATATTAAATTAAACTAAACTAAATTATATTAAATTAAATTAAGTTAAATTAAATTAAATTAAATTAAATTAAATTAAATTAAATTAAATTATATTAAATTAAACTAAACTAAATTAAAATAAATTAAATTAAATTAAATGAAATGAAATTAAATTAAATTAAATTAAATTAAAATAAATTAAATTAAATTATATTAAATTAAATTAAGTTAAATTAAATTAAATTAAATTAAATTAAATTAAATTAAATTAAATTAAATTAAATTAAATTAAATTAAATTAAAATAAATTGAATTAAATTAAATTAAATTAAATTAAATTAAATTAAATTAAATTAAATTAAATTAAATTAAATTAAATTAGATTAAATTAAATTAAAATAAATTAAATTAAACTAAATTAAATTAAATTAAATTAAATTAAACTAAAGTAAATTAATATAAATTAAATTAAATTAAATTAAATTAAATTAAATTAAATTAAATTAAATTAAACTAAACTAAATTAAATTAAATTAAATTAAAATAAATTAAATTAAATCGAATTAAATTAAATTAAATTAAATCAAATTAAGTTAAATTAAATTAAATAAAATTAAATTAATTTAAATTAAAATAAAATAAATTAAATTAAATTAAATTAAATTAAATTAAAATAACTTAAAATAAATTAAATTTGATTTAATTAAATTAAATTAAATGAAATTAAATGAAATTAAATGAAATTAAATTAAATTAAATTAAATTAAATTATATTAAAGTAAATTAAGTTGAATTAAATTAAATTAAATTAAATTAAAATAAGCTAAATAAAATAAAATTATATTAAATCAAATTAAATTAAATTAAACTAAATTAAATTAAATTAAAATAAATTAAACAAAATTAAAATAAATTAAATTAAATTAAATTAAATTAAAGTAAGTTAAATTAAACTAAATTAAATTAAATTAAATGAAATTAAATTAAATTAAATTAAATTAAATTATATTAAATTAAATTAAGTTGAATTAAATTAAATTAAATTAAAATAAGTTGAATAAAATTAAATTAAATTAAATTAAATTAAATTAAAGTAAATTAATATAAATTATATTAAATTAAATTAAATTAAACTAAATTAAATTAAATTAAACTAAATTAAATTAAATTAAAACAAATTAAATTAAATTAAATTAAATTAAAATAAATTAAATTAAATTGAATTAAATTAAAGTAAATTAAATAAAAATAAAATAAAGTAAATTAAATTAAATTAAATTAAATTAAATTAATTTAAATTAAATTAAATTAAACTAAATTAAATTAAATTAAACTAAATAAATTTAAATTAAATTAAATTAAACTAAATTAAATTAAATTAAATTAAATTAAAATAAATTAAATTAAAATAAATTAAATTAAATTAAATTAAGTTAATTTAATTTAAATCAAATTAAATTGAATTAAATTAATTTAATTTAAATTAAATTAAATTAAATTAAATTAAAATAAATAAAATAAAATTAAATTAATTTAAATTAAATTAAATTAAATTAAATTAAATTAAATTAAATTAAAACAAATTATATTAAATTAAATTAAATTAAAGTAAATTAAATTAAACTAAATTAAATTAAATTAAATTAAATTAAGCTAAATTAGATTAAATTAAATTAAATTAAAATAAATCAATTTAAATTAAATTAAATAAAATTAAATTAAATTAAATTAAATTAAACTAAATTAAATTAAATTATATTAAAATAAATTTAATAAAGTAAGTTAAATATAATTAAATGTAATTAAGTTAAATTAAATAAAATAAAATTAAAATAAATTAAATTAAAATAAATTAAATTAAATTAAGTTAATTTAATTTAAATTAAACAAAATTAAATAAAATTAAATTAATTTAATTTAAATTTAATTAAATTAAAATAAATTAAAATAAATTAAAATAAATTAAATTAAATTAAATTAAAGTAAGTTAAATTAAACTAAATTAAATTAAATGAAATTAAATTAAATTAAATTAAATTAAATTAAATTATATTAAATTAAATTAAATTAAGTTGAATTAAATTAAATTAAATTAAATTAAAATAAGTTGAATAAAATTAAATTAAATTGAATTAAATTAAAGCAAATTAATATAAATTATATTAAATTAAATTAAATTAAATTTAATTAGATTAAATTAAATTAAATTAAATTAAACTAAATTAAATTAAAAAAAATTAAATTAAATTAAATTAAATCAAATTAAGTTAAGTTAAATTAAAATAAATTAAATTAAATTGAATTAAATTAAAGTAAATTAAATTAAAGTAAAATAAGGTAAATTAAATTAAATTAAATTAATTTAAATTAAATTTAATTAAACTAAATTAAGTTAAATTAAATTAAATAAATTTAAATTAAATTAAATTAAATTAAATTAAATTAAATTAAATTAAATTAAATTAAATTAAAATAAATTAAATTAAATTAAATTAAAATAAATTAAATAAAATTAAATTAAATTGAATTAAATTAATTTAATTTAAATTAAATTAAATTAAATTAAATTAAAATAAATAAAATAAAATTAAATTAATTTAAATTAAATTAAATTAAATTAAATTAAATTAAATTAAATTAAATTAAATTAAATTAAAATAAATCAATTTAAATTAAACAAAATAAAATAAAATTAAATTAAATTAAATTAAATTAAACTAAATTAAATTATATTAAAATAAATTAAATAAATTAAATTAAATTAAATTAAATAAAATTAAATTAAATTAAATTAAATTAAACTAAACTAAATTAAATTAAACTAAACTAAATTAAATTAAATTAAATTAAATTAAATTAAATTAAATTAAATTAAATTAAATTAAAATAAATTAAATTAAATTAAATTAAATTAAATTAAATTAAATTAAATTAAATTAAATTAAAATAAATTAAATTAAACTAAATTAAATTAAAGTAAGTTAAATTATACTAAATTAAATTAAATTAAATGAAATTAAATTAAATTAAATTAAATTAAGTTGAATTAAATTAAATTAAATTAAATTAAATTAAATTAAAATAAATTGAATTAAATTAATTTAAATTAAATTAAATTAAATTAAATTAAATTAAACTAAATTAAATTAAATTAAATTAAATTAAATTAAATTAAATTAAACTAAATTAAATTAAATTAAATTAAATTAAATTAAATTAAATTAAATTAAATTAAATTAAATTAAATTAAATTAAACTTAATTAAATTCAATTAAATTAAATTAAATTAAATTAACTTAAACTAAATTAAATTAAATTAAATTAAAACAAATTGTATTAAATTAAATTAAATTAAATTAAAATAAATTAAATTAAATTGAATTAAATTAAATTAAATTAAATTAAAATAAAATAAATTAAATTAAATTAAATTAAATTAAATTAAATTAAATTAAATGAAATTTAATTAAATTAAATTAATTTAATTTAATTAAGTTTAATTAAATTAAATTAAAAAAAATTAAATTAAATTAAATAAAATTAAATTAAATTAAATTTAATTAGATTAAATTAAATTAAGTTAAATTAAATTAAATTAAATTAAATTAAATTAAATTATATTAAATTAAATTAAATTAAATTAAATTAAATTAAATTAAATTAAATTAAATAAAATTAAATTAAATTAAATTAAATTAAATTAAATTAAATTAAATTTTATTAAATTAAATTAAATTAAACTAAATTGAATTAAATTAAATTTAATTAAATTAAACTAATTTAAATTAAAATAAATTAAATTAAACTAAACTAAATTAAATTAAATTAAATTATACTAAATTAAATTAAATTAAATTAAAATAAATTAAATTAATTTAAAGTAAATTAATATAAATTAAATTAAATTAAATTAAATTAAATTAAATTATATTAAATTAAATTAAATTTAATTTAATTAAATTAAATTAATTTAATTTAATTAAGTTTAATTAAATTAAATTAAAAAAATTAAATTAAATTAAATAAAATTAAATTAAATTAAATTTAATTAGATTAAATTAAATTAAATTAAATTAAATTAAATTAAATTAAATTAAATTAAATTAAATTAAATTAAATTATATTAAATTAAATTAAATTAAATTAAATTAAATTAAAATAAATTAACTTAAATTAAATTAAATTAAATTAAATTAATTTAAATTAAATTAAATTAAATTAAATTAAATTAAATTAAATTAAATTAAATTAAATTAAATTAAATTAACTTAAATTAATTTAAATTAAATTAAATTAAATTTAATTAAATTAAATTAAATTAAATTAAATTAAATTAAATTAAATTATATTATATTATATTATATTATATTATATTATATTATATTATATTATATTATATTAAATTAAATTTTATTAAGTTAAAATAAATTAAATTAAATTAAATTAAATTAAATTAAACTAAGTTTAATTAAATTAAATTAACTTAAATGAAATTAAATTAAATTAAATTAAATTAATATATATTAAATTAAATTAAATTAATTTGATTTAAATTAAATTAAATTAAAGTAAATTTAATTAAATTTAATTAAATTAAATTAAATGAAATTAAAGTAAATTAAATTAAACTAATTTAAATTAAATTAAATTAAATTAAATTAAATTAATTTAAATTAGATTAATATAAATTAAGTTAAATTAAATTAAATTAAATTAATTTAAATTAAATTAAACTAAATTAAATTAAATTAAATTAAATTAAATTGAAGTAAATTAAATTAAACTAAATTAAATTAAATTAAATTAAATTAAATTAAACTAAATTAAATTAAATTAAATTAAATTAAATTAATTTAAATTAAATTAAATTAAATTAAATTAAATTAAATTAAATTTAATTAAATTAAAATAAATAAAAATAAATAAAAATAAATTAAATTAAGTTAAAATAAATTAAATTAAATTAAATTAAATTAAAATAAATTGAATTAAATTAAATTAAATTAAATTAAACTAAGGTAAATTTAATTAAATTAAATTAAATTAAAAAAAATTAAATTAAATTAAATTACATTAAATTAAATTAAATTAAATTAAATTAAATTAAATTAAATTAAACTAAATTAAATTGAATTAAATTACGTTAAATTAATTTAAATTAAATTAAATTAAATTAAATTAAATTAAAACAAATTAATATAAATTAAATTAAATTAAATTAAATTAAGTTAAATTAAATTAAATTAATTTAAATTAAAATAAAGTAAATTAATTTAATTAAATTAAATTAAATTAAACTAAATTAAACTAAATTAAATAAAAATAAATTAAATTAAATTAAATTAAAATAAATTTAATTAAATAAACTAAATTAAATTAAATTAAATTAAATTAAATTAAATTAAGTTAAATTAAATTAAATTAAATTAAATTAAATTAAATTAAAGTAAATTAAATTAAATTAAATTAAATTAAATTAAATGAAATTAAATTAAAGTAAATTAAATTAAACTAAATTAAATTAAATTAAATTAAAATAAATTAAAATAAATTAAATTAGAATAAATTAAATTAAATTAAATTAAATTAAATTAAATTAAATTAAATTAATTTAATTTAAATTAAATTAAATTAAATTAAAACAAATAAAATAAAATTAAATTAATTTAAATTAAATTAAATTAAATTAAATGAAGGTAAATTAAATAAAATTAAATTAAATTAATTTAAATTAAATTAAATTAAATTTAATTAACTTAAATTAAATAAAATTAAATTAAATAAATTAAATTACTTTAACTTAAATTAAATTAAATAAAATAAAATAAAATAAAATTAAATTAAATTAAAATAAATTACATTAAATTATATTAAATTAAATAAATTAAATAAAACTAAATTAAATTAAACTAAACTAAATTTAACTAAACTAAATTAAATTAAAGTAAGTTATATTAAATTAAATTAAATTAAATTTAATTAAATTAAATTAAATTAAATTAAAGTTAATTAAATTAAACTAAATTAAATTAAATTAAATTAAATTAAATTAAATTAAATTAAATTAAGTAAAATTAGATTAAATTAAATTAAATTAAACTAAACTAAATTAAAATAAATTATATTAAAATAAATTTAATAAATTAAGTTAAATTTAATTAAATGTAATTAAATTAAATTAAATTATATTAAATTAAACTAAACTAAATTATATTAAATTAAATTAAGTTAAATTAAATTAAATTAAATTAAATTAAATTAAATTATATTAAATTAAACTAAACTAAATTAAAATAAATTAAATTAAATTAAATGAAATGAAATTAAATTAAATTAAATTAAATTAAAATAAATTAAATTAAATTATATTAAATTAAATTAAGTTAAATTAAATTAAATTAAATTAAATTAAATTAAATTAAATTAAATTAAATTAAATTAAATTAAAATAAATTGAATTAAATTAAATTAAATTAAATTAAATTAAATTAAATTAAATTAAATTAAATTAAATTAAATTAGATTAAATTAAATTAAATTAAATTAAATTAAACTAAATTAAATTAAATTAAATTAAATTAAACTAAAGTAAATTAATATAAATTAAATTAAATTAAATTAAATTAAATTAAATTAAATTAAATTAAATTAAATTAAACTAAACTAAATTAAATTAAATTAAATTAAAATAAATTAAATTAAATCGAATTAAATTAAATTAAATTAAATCAAATTAAGTTAAATTAAATTAAATAAATTTAAATTAATTTAAATTAAAATAAAATAAATTAAATTAAATTAAATTAAATTAAATTAAAATAACTTAAAATAAATTAAATTTGATTTAATTAAATTAAATTAAATGAAATTATATGAAATTAAATGAAATTAAATTAAATTAAATTATATTAAATTAAATTAAGTTGAATTAAATTAAATTAAATTAAATTAAAATAAGCTAAATAAAATAAAATTATATTAAATCAAATTAAATTAAATTAAACTAAATTAAATTAAATTAAAATAAATTAAACAAAATTAAAATAAATTAAATTAAATTAAATTAAATTAAATTAAATTAAAGTAAGTTAAATTAAACTAAATTAAATTAAATTAAATGAAATTAAATTAAATTAAATTAAATTAAATTATATTAAATTAAATTAAGTTGAATTAAATTAAATTAAATTAAAATAAGTTGAATAAAATTAAATTAAATTAAATTAAATTAAATTAAAGTAAATTAATATAAATTATATTAAATTAAATTAAATTAAACTAAATTAAATTAAATTAAACTAAATTAAATTAAATTAAAACAAATTAAATTAAATTAAATTAAATTAAAATAAATTAAATTAAATTGAATTAAATTAAAGTAAATTAAATAAAAATAAAATAAAGTAAATTAAATTAAATTAAATTAAATTAAATTAATTTAAATTAAATTAAATTAAACTAAATTAAATTAAATTAAACTAAATAAATTTAAATTAAATTAAATTAAACTAAATTAAATTAAATTAAATTAAATTAAAATAAATTAAATTAAAATAAATTAAATTAAATTAAAGTAAGTTAAATTAAACTAAATTAAATTAAATTAAATGAAATTAAATTAAATTAAATTAAATTATATTAAATTAAATTAATTTGAATTAAATTAAATTAAATTAAAATAAGTTGAATAAAATTAAATTAAATTAAATTAAATTAAAGTAAATTAATATAAATTATATTAAATTAAATTAAATTAAACTAAATTAAATTAAATTAAACTAAATTAAATTAAATTAAAACAAATTAAATTAAATTAAATTAAATTAAATTAAAATAAATTAAATTAAATTGAATTAAATTAAAGTAAATTAAATAAAAATAAAATAAAGTAAATTAAATTAAATTAAATTAAATTAAATTAATTTAAATTAAATTAAATTAAACTAAATTAAATTAAATTAAACTAAATAAATTTAAATTAAATTAAATTAAACTAAATTAAATTAAATTAAATTAAATTAAAATAAATTAAATTAAAATAAATTAAATTAAATTAAATTAAGTTAATTTAATTTAAATCAAATTAAATTGAATTAAATTAATTTAATTTAAATTAAATTAAATTAAATTAAATTAAAATAAATAAAATAAAATTAAATTAATTTAAATTAAATTAAATTAAATTAAATTAAATTAAATTAAATTAAATTAAAACAAATTATATTAAATTAAATTAAATTAAAGTAAATTAAAGTAAATTAAATTAAACTAAATTAAATTAAATTAAATTAAATTAAGCTAAATTAGATTAAATTAAATTAAATTAAAATAAATCAATTTAAATTAAATTAAATAAAATTAAATTAAATTAAATTAAATTAAACTAAATTAAATTAAATTATATTAAAATAAATTTAATAAAGTAAGTTAAATATAATTAAATGTAATTAAGTTAAATTAAATTAAATAAAATTAAAATAAATTAAATTAAAATAAATTAAATTAAATTAAGTTAATTTAATTTAAATTAAACAAAATTAAATAAAATTAAATTAATTTAATTTAAATTTAATTAAATTAAAATAAATTAAAATAAATTAAAATAAATTAAATTAAATAAAATTAAAGTAAGTTAAATTAAACTAAATTAAATTAAATGAAATTAAATTAAATTAAATTAAATTAAATTAAATTATATTAAATTAAATTAAGTTGAATTAAATTAAATTAAATTAAATTAAAATAAGTTGAATAAAATTAAATTAAATTGAATTAAATTAAAGCAAATTAATATAAATTATATTAAATTAAATTAAATTAAATTTAATTAGATTAAATTAAATTAAATTAAATTAAACTAAATTAAATTAAAATAAATTAAATTAAATTAAATTAAATCAAATTAAGTTAAGTTAAATTAAAATAAATTAAATTAAATTGAATTAAATTAAAGTAAATTAAATTAAAGTAAAATAAGGTAAATTAAATTAAATTAAATTAATTCAAATTAAATTTAATTAAACTAAATTAAGTTAAATTAAATTAAATAAATTTAAATTAAATTAAATCAAATTAAATTAAATTAAATTAAATTAAAATAAATTAAATTAAATTAAATTAAAATAAATTAAATAAAATTAAATTAAATTGAATTAAATTAATTTAATTTAAATTAAATTAAATTAAAATAAATAAAATAAAATTAAATTAATTTAAATTAAATTAAATTAAATTAAATTAAATTAAATTAAATTAAATTAAATTAAATTAAATTAAATTAAATTAAATTAAAATAAATTAAAATAAATCAATTTAAATTAAACAAAATAAAATAAAATTAAATTAAATTAAATTAAATTAAACTAAATTAAATTAAATTATATTAAAATAAATTAAATAAATTAAATTAAATTAAATTAAATAAAATTAAATTAAATTAAATTAAATTAAACTAAACTAAATTAAATTAAACTAAACTAAATTAAATTAAATTAAATTAAATTAAATTAAATTAAATTAAATTAAATTAAATTAAATTAAATTAAATTAAATTAAAATAAATTAAATTAAATTAAATTAAATTAAATTAAATTAAATTAAATTAAATTAAATTAAATTAAAATAAATTAAATTAAACTAAATTAAATTAAAGTAAGTTAAATTATACTAAATGAAATTAAATTAAATGAAATTAAATTAAATTAAATTAAATTAAATTAAGTTGAATTAAATTAAATTAAATTAAATTAAATTAAATTAAAATAAATTGAATTAAATTAATTTAAATTAAATTAAATTAAATTAAATTAAATTAAACTAAATTAAATTAAATTAAATTAAATTAAATTAAATTAAATTAAACTAAATTAAATTAAATTAAATTAAATTAAATTAAATTAAATTAAATTAAATTAAATTAAATTAAACTTAATTAAATTCAATTAAATTAAATTAAATTAAATTAACTTAAACTAAATTAAATTAAATTAAATTAAATTAAAACAAATTGTATTAAATTAAATTAAATTAAATTAAAATAAATTAAATTAAATTGAATTAAATTAAATTAAATTAAATTAAAATAAAATAAATTAAATTAAATTAAATTAAATTATATTAAATTAAATTAAATTAAATTAAATGAAATTTAATTAAATTAAATTAATTTAATTTAATTAAGTTTAATTAAATTAAATTAAAAAAAATTAAATTAAATTAAATAAAATTAAATTAAATTAAATTTAATTAGATTAAATTAAATTAAGTTAAATTAAATTAAATTAAATTAAATTAAATTAAATTAAATTATATTAAATTAAATTAAATTAAATTAAATTAAATTAAATTAAATTAAATTAAATTAAATTAAATTAAATTAAATTAAATTAAATTTTATTAAATTAAATTAAATTAAACTAAACTGAATTAAATTAAATTTAATTAAATTAAACTAATTTAAATTAAAATAAATTAAATTAAACTAAACTAAATTAAATTAAATTAAATTATACTAAATTAAATTAAATTAAATTAAAATAAATTAAATTAATTTAAAGTAAATTAATATAAATTAAATTAAATTAAATTAAATTAAATTAAATTATATTAAATTAAATTAAATTAAATTAAATTAAATTAAATTAAATTAAATTAAATTAAATTATATTATATTATATTATATTATATTATATTATATTATATTATATTATATTATATTATATTATATTATATTAAATTAAATTTTATTAAGTTAAAATAAATTAAATTAAATTAAATTAAATTAAATTAAACTAAGTTTAATTAAATTAAATTAACTTAAATGAAATTAAATTAAATTAAATTAAATTAAATTATATTAAATTAAATTAAATTAATTTGATTTAAATTAAATTAAATTAAAGTAAATTTAATTAAATTAAATTAAATTAAATTAAATTAAATTAAATTAAATTAAATTAAATTAAATTAAATTAAATTAAATTAAATTAAATTAAATTAAATTAAATTAAATTAAATTAAATTAAATTAAATTAAATTAAATTAAATTAAATTAAACTAAATTAAATTAAATTAAATTAAATTAAATTAGATTATATTAAATTTAATTAAATTTTATTAAATTATATTAAATTAAATTAAATTAAATTAAATTAATTAAAATGAAAACCCAAAAACAATTCAACACAATAATGACCTGAAAAAGCATCTAGGAATTACGGAAGAGCCTTGCCGTGCGAATGAAATTTTCCAATAATAAAAAAGGCGTTGCTTTAAAATATTTGTTGGTAAATTCTTCGCAAAACAACTACATCGCGTCAAGTTTACTGCTACAGAATATCTGAGCTCTTGATCGTGGATATGTAGGTAAAAGGAAAAAAGTGAAAAACAACAATATGTGAAAGCGGCACACATGTAGCTTAATGGGATTACCATTGGCTCGTGCTGTGGGCATCCCAAGTTCGAATTCCATTCGAACAAAAGGTGTCTGGAAGAAGAAGTCTGATGAGGAAACGTGGTGGTTTCCGAAATAGCAGCTATAACTTCTACCGTCCAAAGCTATTGTTGTAATTTTTTCACTATTTCCAAAAAAATATATGGTCTGAAACAGTTCCATTTAAATGAAAACCCAAAAACAATTCAACACAATAATGACCTGAAAAAGCATCTATAAATTAAAGTAAATTAAATTAAAATAAATTGAATTAAATTAAATTAAATTAAATTAAAATAAATTAAACTAAGTTAAATTAAATTAAATTAAATTAAATTTCATTAAATTAAATTAAATTAAATTAAATTAAATTAAATTAAATTATATTAAATAAAATAAAAATTAATTAAATTAAATTAAATTAAAGTAAATTAAATAAAACTAAATTAAATTAAATTAAATTAAATTAAATTAAATTAAATTAAATTAAATAAAATTAAATTAAATTAAATTAAATTAAATTAAATTAAAATAAATTGAATTAAATTAAATTAAATTAAATTATATTAAATTAAATTAAATTAAATTAAACTAAGTTAAATTAAATTAAATTAAATTAAAGTAAATTAAATAAAATTAAATTAAAATAAATTAAATTAAATTAATATAAATTAAATTAAACTAAATTAAATTAAATTAAATTAAATTAAATTAAATTAAATTAAATTACATAAAATTAAGTTAAATTAAGTTAAATTAAATTAAATTAAATTAAATTAAAGTAAATTGAATTAAATTAAATTAAATTAAATTAAATTAAATTAAATTAAATTAAATAAAATAAATTAAATTAAAATAAATTAAATTAAATTAAATTAAATTAAATTAAACTCAATTAAATTAAATTAAATAAAATTAACTTAAATTAAATTATATTAAATTAAATTAAATTATTCTAAATTAAATTAAATTAAATTAAATTAAATTAAAAAAAATTAAATTAAAATAAATTAAATTAAATTAAATTAAATTAAATTAATGAAGCTATTGTTGTAATTTTTTCACTATTTCCAAAAAAAAAAAAAAAAAAAAAATGGTCTGAAACAGTTCCATTTAAATGAAAACCCAGAAACAATTCAACACAATAATGACCTGAAAAAGCATCTAGGAATTACGGAAGAGCCTTGCCGTGCGAATGAAATTTTCCAATAATAAAAAAGGCGTTGCTTTAAAATATTTGTTGGTAAATTCTTCGCAAAAACAACTACATCGCGTCAAGTTTACTGCTACAGAATATCTGAGCTCTTGATCGTGGATAAGTAGGTAAAAGGAAAAAAGTGAAAAACAACAATATGTGAAAGCGGCACACATGTAGCTTAATGGGATTACCATTGGCTCGTGCTGTGGGCATCCCAAGTTCGAATTCCACGAACAAAAGGTGTCTGGAAAAAGAAGTCTGATGAGGAAACGTGGTGGTTTCCGAAATAGCAGCTATAACTTCTACCGTCCAAAGCTATTGTTGTAATAATTTTTTCACTATTTCCAAAAAATATGTGGTCTGAAACAGTTCCATTTAAAATGAAAACCCAAAAACAATTCAACACAATAATGACCTGAAAAAGCATCTAGGAATTACGGAAGAGCCTTGCCGTGCGAATGAAATTTTCCAATAATAAAAAAGGCGTTGCTTTAAAATATTTGTTGGTAAATTCTTCGCAAAAACAACTACATCGCGTCAAGTTTACAGCTACAGAATATCTGAGCACTTGATCGTGGATATGTAGGTAAAAGGAAAAAAGTGAAAAACAACAATACAGTGGCGGACTAAAGTCTACATACGATCCATTTTTTGGGAATTCAACCCGTCCTATAGCTTTCACAGAAAAAATAATGATGCAGTTTTGTTTTAAATTCAAGTATATAACAAAAACTAAAATTTCTCATTTATTCAACATTAACTTTCAAAGTTATTAACAAAAAATGGAAAAAAGGCACTGACAAAAGTGAACATACGATTTTTTGCTTAGCTATTCTAGGTAATCATATTAATTTTAATAACTAAGTTAATATTTTGTTGGGCCACCATGCGCATCGATCACCGCTTGCAAGCGTCTTACATTGAAAAAAACCAAATTTTCCAGCTCTTCTCCTGTAATGTTTTGCCACTCTTCTTGAAGTTTCTCTCTGAGCTTTGATGCATTACTTATAGGGTGTTTTCGAATTTTCCGCTCCAATATTTTCCATACATGCTATGTAATATTCAATTCCGGGCTTTGTGGTGATGAGTGCAACTGCCGCGGAGCATAATACAGCAGCCAATCCTTTACAATTTGCGCTGTGTGCTTAGGATCATTATCCTGTAGAAAGATCCAGCTCGAGCCAAGGCACAGTTTGTCCACAGATAACTTCAAATTATTTTCCAATATGGTCTTATACTCGAAGCGATCCATATTTCCTTCAATAAAGACCAATTTACCCACCCCAGACGCTGCAACTGCTCTCCAATCCATGACACTCCCACCACCATGCTTTAAGGTCGAAATAAGGTGCCTGGGATCCATGGCAGTAATGGGTTTTCTCCAAACTTTTGCTCTGCCATCGCATCCAAATATGTTATATTTTGACTCATCCGTAAATAGCACGCTTTTCCAGAACTCATGATCCTTCTTTAGATGCTTTTTAGCGAACTCCAACCGATGTGCGCGGTTTTTCTCGCTTATGAGAGGCTTCTTGCGAGGAGTTCTGCTGTAGAATCCTTCGTTGTTAAGAGTTCTTGTTATTGTGCGTAAGTGCACAACAATTTGGGATCATTTCGCTAGCTTCTGGGCCAAATTGGTAGCATTTACCTTGGAATTTTGGCTTACTTTATTACGGATGAAAGAGATGTCCCTATGGGTAAGCTTCTTTGGACGGCCACTTCGCGGCTTACTCTCGAACGAGCCCGATTCTGCAAGTTTTTATAAATTGTTTGCACCGTCGCTTTTCTTAAATTTAACAATTTAGCTATTTTGCCGAACGTTTTCTTATCATTTCTGTGTTTTATAATCAATTTTTGCACAGCCACCGGGATTTCCGTTCCTGACGACATTTTCGCGATTGTATTTCTTTTTTCAAATGATGGAAAACAATAAAGATAAAGCCAAATACCAAGAAAAGTATAGAAAGAAAAAAAAAACGGTACTTGACCGCTGAAAACAATAGCTGAAGTAATAAACGAAACAAATTAATGAAACGTATGTTCACTTTTGTCAACGGCTTTTTTGAGTTTTTTGTTAATAACATTGAAAGTTAATGTTGAACAAATATGAAATTTTCGGTTTTGTCTTACAATTAAATTCAAAGCAAGACTACATCAATACTTTTCCTGTAAAAACTATGGGACGGTAGGGATTCCAAAAAAAGGGGTCGTATGTAGACTTTAGTCCGCCACTGTATGTGAAAGCGGCACACATGTAGCTTAATGGGATTACCATTGGCTCGTGCTGTGGGCATCCCAAGTTCGAATTCCACGAACAAAAGGTGTCTGGAAAAAGAAGTCTGATGAGGAAACGTGGTGGTTTCCGAAATAGCAGCTATAACTTCTACCGTCCAAAGCTATTGTTGTAATAATTTTTTCACTATTTCCAAAAAATATATGGTCTGAAACAGTTCCATTTAAAATGAAAACCCAAAAACAATTCAACACAATAATGACCTGAAAAAGCATCTAAATTAAATTAAATTAAAGTAACTTAAATTAAATTAAATTAGATGAAATTAAATTAAATTAAATTAAACTAAATAAATTAAATTAAATTAAACTAAATTTAATTAAATTAAAGTAAATTATATTAACTTAAATTAAATTTTATTAAATTAAATTAAATTAAATTATATTAAATTAAATTAAATTTTATTAAGTTAAAATAAATTAAATTAAATTAAATTAAATTAAATTAAACTAAGTTAAATTAAATTAAATTAACTTAAATGAAATTAAATTAAATTAAATTAAATTAAATTAAATTATATTAAATTAAATTAAATTAATTTGATTTAAATTAAATTAAAGTAAATTAAATTAAATTAAATTAAACTAAATTAAATGAAATTAAAGTAAATTAAATTAAATTAAATTAAATTAAATTAAATAAAATTAAATTAAATTAAATTAATTTAAATTAGATTAAATTAAATTAAGTTAAATTAAATTAAATTTAATTAAATTTAATTAATTTAAATTAAATTAAACTAAATTAAATTAAATTAAACTAAATTAAATTAAATTAAACTAAATTAAATTAAATTAAATTAAATTGGATTATATTAAATTTAATTAAATTTTATTAAATTATATTAAATTAAATTAAATTAAATTAAAGTAACTTAAATTAAATTAAATTAGATGAAATTAAATTAAATTAAATTAAAATAAATTAAATTAAATTAAATTAAATTAAATTAAATTAAATTAAATTAAAGTAAATTATATTAACTTAAATTAAATTTTAATAAATTAAATTAAATTAAATTAAATTAAATTAAATTAAATTACACTAAACTAAACTAAATTAAATTAAATTAAATTTGTTGGCGACCACCAAGAGAAATACCAGAGAAAGACGTATTAAAGTAATCCAATTCGTTTAATATTCAAAATGCGACTGACTCCTTAATACAATGTTATAAGGTATATATGTTTATATATGTTTAGTTACTCGTTATTCGCAATACATTGGCGTTGCCATACATTTTTGACACTCCTCCTCAACGCAAATGTTTTGCTTTATTTCAACCCTAAACTTTCAGTAAATTTCATATGTTTAGTTTTACATAAGTTTTTTGTCAAAATGTCAGCTATCATTTCATTAGTATTAATATATCTTATATATATTTCTTTATCTATAATGTTATCTCTAATGAAGTGATATCTTATATCAATGTGTTTACTTCTACCATGAAACACTTGGTTCTTAGATAAATGTTGAGCGCTTAGATTATCGCTGTATATTATTGTTTGTTTTTGTTGTTCAAATCCAATCTCTTTCAGTAGATTTCACAAAAACAATGCCTCTTTTACTCCCTCTGCGAGAGCGACGTATTCAGCTTCAGTGCTGTTCAAAGCCACCGTCCGTTGTTTTTTAGATTGCCATGAAATAACGTTCCATTCTCTACCCGCTTGCTTCATTCCATAAATAGCTTTGTTCATCATCTGGACGCTTGTCATCAATAAAACCTTCTGGTTGCTTCATATAAACAACATCGCGAAGATCACTATTTAAATAGGCAGTACACACATCCATTTGGTGCACAAACATTTTCCACTCAACCGCTAATGCTAAAACCATACGTATTGTTGAGTACCTCTTAACAGGCGAATAAGTGTCAACGTAATTAACACCAAACTGCTGGCTGCAACCTTTCGCGACCAGTCTGCACTTGAATCGTTCTATCCCATCAGCGTTACACTTTAGATCAAAAACCCATCTGCAACCGATTGCTCGTTGCCCTTCTTTTAAACTCTCTTGTTTCCAAGTCTCTTTATTAATTAATGACGTATACTCTTTATTCATTGCATCTGTCCACTCTTTGGCATATTCACTTTGAAGCGCTTCAGTTAAAGTTTTCGGAATCGTAATACTTCTTCCAGACTGTATTGCATTTAACACATTACGCATTTTCTTCGGTCTACCACGCATTCCTGAACGTACATATGTAGGTCTACCACGACCAAAACGTATCTCTTGCTCCTCCTCTGTTCCAGCGTCCGCATCTACGTACTCGTCGTCACTCTCTAAGTCATCATCTTCACGATCGCTGTTTTCATTATTAGTTGTGTTATCGTTCTTGTTGTTTTTATCATACTCTCTTAGTGATTTTTCAAATGTAATTGTTTGCGGTAGCACGTTAGTTGAATCCATAGACGAATTCTCTTTACATTTACTTAACTCAACAAACATAACATCTCGCGCTTCAATGACTCTACGACACTCTAAATCATATAAGCGATACGCCTTTGATGTAAGAGAGTATCCTACCATTTTAAACTCTTTACCTTTAGCTTTCAATTTATTACTTTGGCTCTTATCTAAGCACACAGCTGTTGAACCAAATACTCGCAAATGATTGACCGATGGCTTACGACCGGTCCATACTTCGTATGGTGTCATCCCATCCAATGCCTTTGTCGGCGCTCTGTTTCGAATATATGCTGCCGTAGCCGCTGCTTCTACCCACAACATATCTGAAGCATTCGCGTGTATTAACATGGCTCTCATCATCTCTACAATTGTTCTGTTCATCCTCTCCGATACTCCATTCTGCTGTGGTGAGTAGGGAACCGTAAGCTGTCTCTTAATACCACAGTGCTTAAATAACTCATTAAAATTCTTATTAACGAATTCTAACCCATTATCGCTTCTGACAGTTTTTATTTTTCTGCTAGTCTGTCTTTCAACCAAATTTTTAAAAATTACAAATTTATCGTAAACTTCATCTTTACTTCTTAAAAAGTATATAAATACACGTCGTGACTTATCGTCGATAAATGTGACGAAATACTTGGCACCTCCAAGTGACGTAGTTCTAAATGGACCACAAACGTCCGTGTGAATCAAATCAAGTAATTCTTTAGATCTTTCAGCAGCTTTCTGCGGAAATGGTTGTGTATGTATTTTACTTTTCATACACACTATACAATTTATATCTTTAGTAAATTTAACATTTTCGATACCTTTAACCATTTTACGTGACACTAGTTGTTGTAAGCTACCATAATTTATATGGCCGAATCTCGCATGCCATTTCTCGCACTCATTTGCATTTGCATTAAAACATTTAGTATTTTCATTCTTTACAACAAATAGACCACCACTGTGTGTCGCTTTCAATATAATATTTTCATCATTATAGTAGATCAAAGCATCTGCTTGTGTAAATTTCACATAAAAACCGCTTTGTACTGCTTTGCTTACTGATATAAAATTGCCGCCCATTTCAGGTATGTACAATACATCTTTTAGCAATAAGTTATCATAACACGATTTAAACTCAAACTCACCTATACCTTCTGCATACATATAATTTCCACCAGCTAACGTAATTCTTTCTTTTCGCTTTTCAAATTTCGTGAACATTCCACGATCACTACACATGTGCGCTGTAGCGCCGCTATCGACGCACCACGAAGGGGAGTTGAATATCGAAGCATTTGTTGCTGCTAACATTGTAAACGACTTCTGCTCGCCGTTCATATTTCTCCTCTTATCTTTGTCTCTGCATTTCGATGCAAAATGACCCGGTCGACCGCATGCATAACATTTCAATTCTTTTCTGCTTTTACTTTTACTTTGTTCTTCCTGTTTATTGTTGTTGTTTATTTTTCTGGAATTTGCCTGTGCATATATTTACATGAATACCGCTGTTTTCGATCGGCTTATCCCGTTTGCGTTCAGCTTCTTCGATGATTTTCGCAGTCACAAAATTAAACGTAGGTAGCTTATCTCTCGTTTCCATTGCAATTACAAAGTTATCAAAACTTTTGGGCAAACTTGACAACAGCATAACTACCAGTAGCTCATCCGGCAATGCAGTGTCCATTTCGGCTAACTTGTCAGCAACATTACTAAATTCGTTCAGGTGCTTTTGAACCTCATCACTTTCTTCCATCTTCATGTTCATTAGTTTCTTGTTCAAAGATACCTTGTGTACAAGACCTTTAATTTAATTTAATTTTGTCAAAAATGTATGGCAACGCCAATGTATTGCGAATAACGAGTAACTAAACATATATAAACATATATACCTTATAACATTGTATTAAGGAGTCAGTCGCATTTTGAATAGTAAACGAATTGGATTACTTTAATATGTCTTTCTCTGGTATTTCTTTTGGTGGTCGCCAACAAAATTAAGTTAAATTAAATTAAACTAAGTTAAATTTTATTAAATTATATTAAATCAAATTAAATTAAATTAAAATAAATTAAAATAAATTTAATTAAATTAAAATAAATTAAATTGAATTAAATTAAATTAAATTAAGTTAAATTAAATTAAATTGAAGTAAATTAAATTAAATTAAATTAAATTAAATTAAATTAAAGTAAATTAAATTAAACTTATTTAAATTAAATTAAATTAAATTAAATTAAATTAAATTAAATTAAAGTAAATTAAATAAATTAAATTAAACTAATTTAAATTAAATTAAATTAAATTAATTTAAATTAAATTAAATTAAATTAAATTAATATAAATTAAAATAAATTAAATTAAATTAAACTAAATTAAATTAAATTAAATTAAATTAAATTAAATTAAATTAAATTAAGTTAAATTAAATTAAATTTAATTAAATTTAATTAAATTTAATTAAATTAAATAAATTAAATAAAATTAAATAAAATTAAATTAAGTTAAATTAAATTAAATTAAATTAAATTAAATTAAATTAAAATAAATTGAATTAAATTAAATTAAATTAAATTAAATTAAATTAAACTAAGTTAAAATAATCTGAATAAAATAAAATTAAATTAAATTATATTAAATTGAATTAAATTAAAATGATTTAAATAAAATTAAATTAAATTAAATTAAACTAAAGTTAATTAAATTAAATTAAATTAAATTAAATTAAATTAAATTAAATTAAATTAAAGTAAAGTAAATTAAACTAAATTAAATTAAATTAAATTAAATTTAATTAAATTAAAATAAATTAAAATAAATAAAAATAAATTAAATTAAGTTAAAATAAATTAAATTAAATTAAATTAAATTAAATTAAATTAAAATAAATTGAATTAAATTAAATTAAATTAAACTAAGGTAAATTTAATTAAATTAAATTAAATTAAAGTAAATTAAATTAAATTAAATTACATTAAATTAAATTAAATTAAATTAAAATAAATTAAATTACATTTAATCAAATTAAATTAAATTAAATTAAATTAAATTAAAACAAATTAATATAAATTAAATTAAATTAAATTAAATTAAATTAAATTAAAATAAACTAAATTAAATTAAATTAAATTAAATTAAGTTAAATTAAATTAAATTAAATTAAAATAAAATAAAGTAAATTAAATTAAATTAAATTGAATTAAATTAAATTAAATTAAATTAAATTAAATTAAACTAAATTTAATTAAATTAAATTAAATTAAATTAAACTAAATTAAGTAAAATTAAATTAAATTAAATTAAATTAAAATAAATTAAATTAAATTAATTAAATTAAATTAAATTAAATTAAATTAAATTAAATTAAATTAAATGAAATAAAATTAAATTAAATTAAATTAAAGTAAATTAAATTAAATTAAATTACATTAAATTAAATTAAATTAAATTAAATTAAATTAAATTAAATTAAATTAAAATAAATTAAATTAAATTAAATTTCATTAAATTAAATTAAATTAAATTAAATTAAATGAAATTAAATTAAATTAAAACAAATTAATATAAATTAAATTAAATTAAATTAAATTAAATTAAATTAAATTAAATTAAATTAAATTAAAATAAATTAAATTAAATTAAATTAAATTAAATTAAGTTAAATTAAATTAAATTAAATTAAAATAAAATAAAGTAAATTAAATTAAGTTAAATTAAATTAAATTAAATTAAATTAAATTAAATTAAAATAAATTAAATTTAATTAAATTAAAGTAAAATAAATTAAACTAAATTAAATAAAATTAAATTAAATTAAATTAAATTAAAAAAATTAAATTAAATTAAAGTAAAGTAAATAAAATTAAAATAAATTGAATTAAATTAAATTATATTAAATTAAACTAAATTAAATTAAATTAAATTAAACTAAATTAAATTAAATTAAATTAAATTAAATTAAAGTAAATTAATATAAATTAAATTAAGTTAAAATAAATTAAATTAAATTAAACTAAATTAAATTAAATTAAATTAAATTATATTAAACTAAAATAAATTAAATTAAATCGAATTAAATTAAACTAAATTAAATTAAGTTAAATTAAATTAAATAAAATTAAATTAATTTAAATTAAAATAAAATAAATTAAATTAAATTAAATTAAATTTGATTTAATTAATTTAAATTAAATTAAATGAAATTAAATTAAATTAAATTAAATTAAATTATATTAAATTAAATTAAGTTGAATTAAATTAAATTAAATTAAATTAAAATAAGTTGAATAAAATTAAATTATATTAAATTAAATTAAATTAACTTAAAGCAAATTAATATAAATTAAATTAAATTAAATTAAACTAAATTAAATTAAATTAAATTAAATTAAACTAAATTAATTTAAATTAAATTAAATTAAATTAAATTAAATTAAATTAAATTAAATTAAATTAAATTAAATTAAATTAAATTAAATTAAATTAAATTAAATTAAATTAATTTAAATTAAATTAAATTAAATTAAATTAAATTAAATTAAAATAAATTAAATTAAATTAAATTAAAGTAAGTTAAATTAAACTAAATTAAATTAAATTAAATTAAATTAAATTAAATTAAATTAAATGAAATTAAATGAAATTAAATTAAATAAAACTAAATTAAATTAAATTATATTAAATTAAATGAAGTTGAAATAAATTAAATTAAAATAAGTTGAAGAAAATTAAATTAAATTAAATTAAATTAAAGTAAATTAATATAAATTATATTAAATTAAATTAAATTAAATTAAACTAAATTAAATTAAATTAAATTAAATTAAACTAAATTAAATTAAATTAAATTAAATTAAATTAAATTAAATTAAATTAAATTAAAATAAATCAATTTAAATTAAATAAAATAAAATTAAATTAAATTAAATTAAATTAAATTAAACTAAATTAAATTAAATTATATTAAAATAAATTAAATTAAATTAAATTAAATTAAACTAAAATAAATTAAATTAAATTAACTTAAAATAAATTAAATTAAAATAAATTAAGTTAAATTAAACTAAATTTAATTAAATTAAATTAAATTAAATTATACTAAATTAAATAAAATTAAATTAAATTAAATTAAATTAAAATAAATTAAATTAAATTAAATTAAATTAAATAAAATTGAAATAAATTGAATTAAATTAAATTAAATTAAATGAAATTAAATTAAATTAAATTAAATTAAACTAAATTAAATTAAATTAAATTAAATTAAAGTAAATTAATATAAATTAAATTAAATTAAATTAAATTAAATTAAATTAAAATAAAATAGAGTAAATAAAATTAAATTAAATTAAATTAAATTAAATTAAATTAAACTAAATTTAATTAAATTAAATTAAATTAAACTAAATTAAATAAAAATAAATTAAATTAAATTAAATTAAAATAAATAAAATTAAATTAAATTAAATTAAATAAAATTAAATAAAATTGAATTAAATTAAATTAAATTAAATTAAATTAAAATAAATTAAATTAAATTAAACTAAATTAAATTAAATTAAATTAAATTAAATTAAATTAAAGTAAATTAATATAAATTAAATTAAATTAAATTAAATTAAATTAAATTAAACTAAATTAAATGAAATTAAATTAAATTATATTAAATTAAAATAAATTAAATTAAATCGAATTAAATTAAATTAAATTAAATTAAGTTAAATTAAATTAAATAAAATTAAATTAATTTAAATTAAAATAAAATAAATTAAATTAAATTAAATTAAATTAAAATAAATTAAATTTGATTTAATTAATTTAAATTAAATTAAATGAAATTAAATTAAATTAAATTATATTAAATTAAATTAAGTTGAATTAAATTAAATTAAATGAAAATAAGTTGAATAAAATTAAATTATATTAAATTAAATTAAATTAAATTAAAGCAAATTAATATAAATTAAATTAAATTAAATTAAACTAAATTAAATTAAATTAATCTAAATTAAACTAAATTAATTTGAATTAAATTAAATTAAATTAAATTAAATTAAATTAAATTAAATTAAATTAAATTAAATTAAATTAAATTAAATTAAATTAAATTAAATTAAATTAAATTAAATTAAATTAAATTAAATTAAATTAAATTAAATTAAATTAAATTAAATTAAATTAAATTAAATTAAATTAAATTAAATTAAATTAAAATAAATTAAAATTAATTAAATTAAATTAAATTAAAGTAAGTTAAATTAAACTAAAGTAAATTAAATTAAATTAAATGAAATTAAATGAAATTAAATTAAATTAAGTTAAATTAAATTAAATTAAATTATATTAAATTAAATGAAGTTGAAATAAATTAAATTAAAATAAATTGAATAAAAATAAATTAAATTAAATTAAATAAAATTAAATTAATTTAAATTAAAATAAAATAAATTCAATTAAATTAAATTAAATTACAATAAATTAAATTAAATTAAATTAAATTTGATTTAATTAATTTAAATTAAATTAAATGAAATTAAATTAAATTAAATTAAATTAAATTATATTAAATTAAATTAAGTTGAATTAAATTAAATTAAATTAAATTAAAAACAAAAGGTGTCTGGAAAAAGAAGTCTGATGAGGAAACGTGGTGGTTTCCGAAATAGCAGCTATAACTTCTACCGTCCAAAGCTATTGTTGTAATTTTTTCACTATTTTCCAAAAAAATATATGGTCTGAAACAGTTCCATTGAAATGAAAACCCAAAAATTAAAATAAGTTGAATAAAATTAAATTATATTAAATTAAATTAAATTAAATTAAAGCAAATTAATATAAATTAAATTAAATTAAATTAAATTAAACTAAATTAAATTAAATTAAATTAAATTAAACTAAATTAAACTAAATTAAATGAAATTAAATTAAATTATATTAAATTAAAATAAATTAAATTAAATCGAATTAAATTAAATTAAATTAAATTAAGTTAAATTAAATTAAATAAAATTAAATTAATTTAAATTAAAATAAAATAAATTAAATTAAATTAAATTAAATTAAAATAAATTAAATTTGATTTAATTAATTTAAATTAAATTAAATGAAATTAAATTAAATTAAATTATATTAAATTAAATTAAGTTGAATTAAATTAAATTAAATGAAAATAAGTTGAATAAAATTAAATTATATTAAATTAAATTAAATTAAATTAAAGCAAATTAATATAAATTAAATTAAATTAAATTAAACTAAATTAAATTAAATTAATCTAAATTAAACTAAATTAATTTGAATTAAATTAAATTAAATTAAATTAAATTAAATTAAATTAAATTAAATTAAATTAAATTAAATTAAATTAAATTAAATTAAATTAAATTAAATTAAATTAAATTAAATTAAATTAAATTAAATTAAATTAAATTAAATTAAATTAAATTAAATTAAATTAAATTAAATTAAATTAAAATAAATTAAAATTAATTAAATTAAATTAAATTAAAGTAAGTTAAATTAAACTAAAGTAAATTAAATTAAATTAAATTAAATGAAATTAAATGAAATTAAATTAAATTAAGTTAAATTAAATTAAATTAAATTATATTAAATTAAATGAAGTTGAAATAAATTAAATTAAAATAAATTGAATAAAAATAAATTAAATTAAATTAAATAAAATTAAATTAATTTAAATTAAAATAAAATAAATTCAATTAAATTAAATTAAATTACAATAAATTAAATTAAATTAAATTAAATTTGATTTAATTAATTTAAATTAAATTAAATGAAATTAAATTAAATTAAATTAAATTAAATTATATTAAATTAAATTAAGTTGAATTAAATTAAATTAAATTAAATTAAAAACAAAAGGTGTCTGGAAAAAGAAGTCTGATGAGGAAACGTGGTGGTTTCCGAAATAGCAGCTATAACTTCTACCGTCCAAAGCTATTGTTGTAATTTTTTCACTATTTTCCAAAAAAATATATGGTCTGAAACAGTTCCATTGAAATGAAAACCCAAAAATTAAAATAAGTTGAATAAAATTAAATTATATTAAATTAAATTAAATTAAATTAAAGCAAATTAATATAAATTAAATTAAATTAAATTAAATTAAACTAAATTAAATTAAATTAAATTAAATTAAACTAAATTAATTTAAATTAAATTAAATTAAATTAAATTAAATTAAATTAAATTAAATTAAATTAAATTAAATTAAATTAAATTAAATTAAATTAAATTAAATTAAAATAAATTAAAATAAATTAAATTAAATTAAATTAAAGTAAGTTAAATTAAACTAAATTAAATTAAATTAAATTAAATTAAATTAAATGAAACTAAATTAAATTAAATTAAATTAAATTAAATGAAATTAAATTAAATTAAATTAAATTAAATTAAATTAAATTAAATTAAATCAAATTAAAGTAAATTAATATAAATTATATTAAATTAAATTAAATTAAATTAAACTAAATTAAATTAAATTAAATTAAATTAAACTAAATTAATATAAATTAAAGTAAATTAAATTAAATTAAAACAAATTAAATTGAATTAAATTAAATTAAAATAAATTAAATTAAATTGAATTAAATTAAAGTAAATTAAGTTAAAATAAAATAAAGTAAATTAAATTAAATTAAATTAAATTAAATTAAGGGGGTCTCCTCATCAGTCAGTTTCAAAAAATCGATTTTTTTTTTTTGCTTCAATCGTTAGAATTATTATTAAAGAATATTCTTGCAAATTTTGAGAGTCCAACTCAAACTCGTTTAGGATTTACAAATCTGAGTAGAGTCTCGCGTGGGGCAAGCGCGAGCTAAACTAAAAACTTTAAAGCCTATTTCCCGAAAACCGTATTTTTTAAAATTCCGTGCACGATTAAAAATGAACCATTAAAGCTATGTATACAAGTAAGACACCGTTTTTTAGATAATTTTATTGTCCATAGATTGAACTAAAAATATTTATTAAAAAATTTTTATTTTACAATGTTATCAACTCAATTATTCTTAGAAAAAGCACTAAAAATCGAGTACTTTTTTAAAAAAATGACAAAAATGTTAAAATTTCAACTTTCAATCACCATAATAGTCTATGATCTGCAGAAAAGCCTTCTGAACAAGGAAGTATTTCCATTTTTTGTTTCAGATAAAAATTACGGGCTGAATCATGCACGGAGTTTGAGTTGTTAATCGCGAGCTGCTGCGCAAGATTTTTCATAAATCAGCCATTTTTAATTATTTTGACATACAATAAACTTTTTTTTGTTGAATAAATATATGTTCAAAAATATGCAAAAGATCATTTGTTTCTCTTGTTGTTTTCATGTTCAAAAAAATCCTGAAAAACCTCTTTTTTTGTAAGCTACTGATGAGGAGACCCCCTTAAGTTATTTTAATTTAAATTAAATTAAATTGAATTAAATTAGTTTAACTTAAATTAAATTAAATTAAATTAAATTAAAATAAATAAAATAAAATTAAATTAATTTAAATTAATTTAAATTAAATTAAATTAAATTAAATTAAATTAAAATAAATCAATTTAAATTAAATAAAATAAAATAAAATTAAATTAAATTAAACTAAATTAAATTAAATTATATTAAATAAAATTAAATTAAATTAAATTATATTAAATTAAATGAAGTTGAAATAAATTAAATTAAAATAAGTTGAATAAAATTAAATTAAATTAAATTAAATTAAATTAAATTAAATTAAATTAAATTAAAGTAAATTAAATAAATTAAATTAAACTAATTTAAATTAAATTAAATTAAATTAATTTAAATTAAATTAAATTAAATTAAATTAATATAAATTAAAATAAATTAAATTAAATTAAACTAAATTAAATTAAATTAAATTAAATTAAATTAAATTAAATTAAGTTAAATTAAATTAAATTTAATTAAATTTAATTAAATTTAATTAAATTAAATAAATTAAATAAAATTAAATAAAATTAAATTAAGTTAAATTAAATTAAATTAAATTAAATTAAATTAAATTAAATTAAATTAAAATAAATTAAATAAAATTAAATTAAATTAAATTAAATTAAATTAAATTAAACTAAGTTAAAATAATCTAAATAAAATTAAATTAAATTAAATTATATTAAATTGAATTAAATTAAAATGATTTAAATAAAATTAAATTAAATTAAATTAAACTAAAGTTAATTAAATTAAATTAAATTAAATTAAATTAAATTAAATTAAAGTAAAGTAAATTAAACTAAATTAAATTAAATTAAATTAAATTTAATTAAATTAAAATAAATTAAAATAAATTAAATTAAGTTAAAATAAATTAAATTAAATTAAATTAAATTAAAATAAATTGAATTAAATTAAATTAAATTAAATTAAACTAAGGTAAATTTAATTAAATTAAATTAAATTAAAGTAAATTAAATTAAATTAAATTACATTAAATTAAATTAAATTAAATTAAAATAAATTAAATTAAATTAAATTACATTTAATCAAATTGTATAATATTCAAGCGTTGAATATTAGATTGTTATTATTTTTTATGTTCCTTCCGTTTTAATTAAAACGCACAGTTTTTATTTTAGAAATGTATTTTAATTTATTTCGTTTAGAGTTTTAAATTTCACAGTTTCGGTGTTTTATTATTTACATGTATATAAATAACTTATTTATACCACACCCGTTTTAGCTTAATAGACACAGATATAAGTTTACGTATATATTTATTTTAATATAGATATATTTTGATGTATATATTTATTTCTTTTCTATTTATTTGTTACACGGTTTTTTCTCAAATTAAGCACTTTAGGTTTTTTTCTTTATATTTTTTACACAACCGAGCCGTTTGAAGATTAGCAAGCGAACAATATTATTTTGACTAATTAACTTAAAATTACTAATACATACATATTTATATACATTTGATTTAGTTTCTCCTTTAGAGTAGTAACGGAAGTAGGGTTGCTGGTAAGTATTTTGGAATGGGAGTAGATTCAGTATGGTGAGTATTTGGGTATGTATTGGAAAGTAATAGGAATGTAAGTATGTTTACTTTTATTATTCTATATTTTAATTGTACTATTTAGAAAGGCCTGAATTCGAACTCATGTCTTCAACATGCCGGCGGGCCTGCGGCGTCATGACGTCTTGGAAAGCTTCTGATTGCTTAATGGGAGGTGGAAGTTTAAGGTCCGGCTGTATAATAGGGTTTGCAAAGAGAATTTTCATCGAAACACATTATTAGTATATGAATTACTGTGAATGTATCGATGTAATGGGATAATGAGAGAAAAAATTGGTATCTGTGAGAGAGGGAGAGAGAGAGAGAGACTCCCGAGAGAGAGAGAGAGAGAGAGAGAGAGAGAGAGAGAGAAAGAGAGAGAGACTCCCGAGAGAGAGAGAGAGAGAGAGAGAGAGACTCCCGAGAGAGAGTGAGAGTGTTAGAGCTAGTTCTGCAGAGTGTGACAGTTCCGCCAGAGATGCGGATGTCCACGTTGCCAACATGTTACTCGTTGGGATTGAGTATGTCCATCATTGGGAGTATTGGGCCGTCTATTTCGGGCATTCTGAGTTTTTATTTGCACCGGATAAGAGTAGCCATTTGATAAGATTTTTGGATGACTTGGGTAGCCATTTTGGATTTTTCCACCGAAGTGAATGATGTTCGGTTGTCACTACTCTGTGAACCTGGAATGGTTGAGTAGTTGGATGTGGACACGATTGGTAGCTTACTGTTGCTATTCTTGAAGATCTGGAGGCTCCTCCTTTATATAAGACTTTCCAAAATGCGGAGGGATTTCTGCGCTGAAAGCAATTCGACGTGTGGATCTGTTGCAGCGTCGGGAAATTTGTGACGTCCGTCTTCATTCTTGGCTTTTTCGTTTTCGTTATAATCGCTCCAACTCTGCCGATCCGATGAATGGGACGATGAACCACATTATTACGTGAGGAATTAGAACGGTAGGGACTCCAATCTTCTTTTCTGACTTCAGAACTTCTGTTCGACGGAGTTTTAGTCACGAGGAGTGGACTTTTTTTCAGAAAGGGTACAGTCTCGGGAATGAGGTAGCTTTTGAGAGGCTTTCTGGTGAGTGAGTTTTTAATTTTCGTATTTGGGGGATTATGCTTATGAAAGGAGTTGTCATTGTGCAATGAGTTGGATTTGTGACCGCGGACTGGTTTTTGTATCCATTGCTGCTGAGTTGAGACTTTTGAGGATTTCATCTTGGCCGATGGCCATCCTGCCGGGTTAAAATTCGGAAGTTCTGTATCCGTGTTAGGACGAGGTGGAGTGAGTGAAATATTAGTTTCTTGTGCTATTGGGCCGCTTAATATCCACCCAAAGATGGAGTTTTGGGCTATTAAGCTTCCGCAGGTCTTGAAACCTGGGAGAAGAATTTGGGGAAGAATGTCGCTGCCAATCACCATTTCGATTTTGGTTGGTGCGAAGCAATCGGGATCTGCTAGGGGAAGTGAGCAGTATTCTTTAGGGTCCATATGCTTCAACGACGGTAGAGAGTGTGTTATTTGGGGTAGTATTACAGCGGGAGTTGCGATCTTCTTTTCCTTATTTGAAGAGAGTATTGTTAGAGTGGGTGTTTCATTTGAGTTTCCAACTGGTACTCCGTCGATTCCAAAAATGTTGTAGTGAGTCTTAGGTGTTAGTAGATCAAGGGACTTATGCATTCGAGACGATATAAAAGTTTTCTGGGAGCCTTGATCTATTAGGGCACGTATTCTAATTATTTTTTCTTTGTGGAGGATGGGCACGTAGGCTGTGGGTAGCAATACTGTATTTCTGCTATTTGTAACGTGATGAGTACCCTTTGGGTGGGTTGAGTATTTTGAGTTGAATGTTACTGTACATATGTTTAGAGGTACAGGACTTGCCACTTGGGGTGTGGCATTATTTCGATGGGGGGTTGGTTCACTTGGCCTTTGGGGTTGCCTCAAGTGGAGAAGTGAGTGGTGGCGCTTTTTACAATATAAGCATGTGAAGTTGCTTTTGCAATCTCTCTTGGAGTGAGAGTAGGCCAAACAATTCATGCAATAATTATATTTCTTCGTGAACGTGATCCGATCGGGGACGGATAGCTTTTTGAATTCTGCGCACTTTATCATTGAGTGATGAGAGCTGCACAATTTGCACGAGAATAGCTGCGGCTGAATGTGAGCAATAGAAGCTTTAATTTCGAAATTCGATGCAGAGATTGGAAGTTCGGGTGTTGCTTCTGGAAGTTGGAGTTCCGGGCTTTCGGAAGAAACGATTTTTGTATGAGAGATCACAGCCAGAGTGCTTGCCAAGCAGGGTTAAAGTTGGACTCATTTAATGAGAATTCGTGAATTATTTGCGCCGCTTCTCCTCTTGTTCTCATTTTTAATTGCAGCATTTTTTGCCTTAGCCATAATTTAGAATTTTGTGCCGTGAAATAATCCTTGAACGACGGCCATTCTTTATCTTCTCCGTGGAATATGGTACAGACAGGTTTGAGGTTCTGAGAAGGTTGAGATTGGGATTGCGCTAGGGAGTGCGCGTGGGGCTTTGATGCTACGGGTTCGAGTTTTGAGGCGAGTTGAAGGAGTAACTCATTTATCCGAGTCCTCATTAGCATCGCGTTGGCTCTGGAGGTGTCATAACGTTCTGCACATACCGTTCGGGGTTTTTCATCCACGGTGTTACTCAGCTGCATTGATTCTTCGATGCTTTCCCACTTTTCGCAGAATTTATCCAAATTCCTCAAGTGGAATAAAAATTCTGTGTGAGCCATTGTTGAGTGTTTTTGGGAGTCGCGGAGTTCCAATTGAGTTTGGAGGGGTTGGGGTGGTTCCAGTATATCCGTAGCCATCTTTTCTAATAGTGGGTTTTTAATGGTCCTTAATTGTGAGATTTTATTTTATAAAATTTTATTGTAAAATATTTATTTATATTTATATAAATATACAATATGTAAGTATATATTATTTTTAATTAATTTGTTTAGGGGTAGCTTTTATGTTGTGCACTATACTGTCTCAGCGCGTCTGAGCACAGCAATGTATAAATGTTTACTGGGTTTTTATTATACCCCGTTTGTATGCTGGGTGCTCAGCTTACACGAGTATGTACGTATGTATACTTATGTACATACGTGCCTTTGTCCGCTTGCTATTGTAAATAGCGAAGAAGGGGAAATTGCCGGAATTGAAAAAAACACTTTATGTATATATGTGTATGTATACACATGTACCACAGTTGAGTAGCGGTGACTTGCTATGCGGTGGTGACTATGGGCAGTGTAATGTGCTTACACTGGTCCGGTTATGGGCCCGTGGGAATGGGTTTTCGGTCCAGTTGGGGTGTATATACTGAGAGTATGTATATACTCGGGAGGATATATGGGAGGGGCAACTGGTCCGAACTGGTCCTTTTCGAAGGTGTTTTTGGACCAGCTGGCGTATATAAAAAGGGGAGTTTATATACGTAAGGGGATATATAATAATAAGCGGTTTTTTTGTATTAAATATATTCTTTTTATGGGGAAAGCGCGAGTTTGCGCTGTTATATTCGGTAAATGAAAAGTAGGGGATTTTCATTTACCGAATTTTGGGACCCGCTATGTATATTATATATTTTGAGAAGAGTTTAGCGGATTTTGTAATTTTGCGCAAACGTTAAAAACATAAAACTTTTTTATTTTATAATGATTATTTTTTGAGATGTGTGTGTATTATGTATGATGGAGAGGTATCATACACTGTTTGGCAAAATCCGCTAAACTTATTGCAATATTTAATTGAGTGAGAGAGTGGGACTTACTTAGACATCCGGACTTATTACAAACCAAAATTTTGTTCTGGAGACGGGACGGGGGAGTGTTGTCTTCTGTGTGTTGTTGAGGTTTTGCTGTCCACCTTGGTCTGCTGTATATGCTGCCATATATTATTATTATTTTTATTAAAAATTTTTTTTTTTTTTTAATTTTTTTATGTATGTTTTCACGACACTTTTATTTAATTTTAACTTCAGTGTTAATATATTTATTTTTTTTAATTTTGTTATAATGTTAATTTTTGCTTGTATGTTTTAGTATGTAGGTATGTATGTGCACGTCCTATTTTGCTTTTTCTTTTTTTTTTTTTGTTTTGTGTCACCGCTTTTCCGGGTTTTATGTATATTTATATGTATATATTTTCATATATATATGTACATACAGATATAAAATTTTATTTGGGGTTTTTTCTTTTTTTTTTGTATTATCTTTCTATTTAATTGTTTATGTATGTATTTCGTAGCACAGCACTTGCATTTCAATTTTTTTTTTTATTTTTTTTTTTTTTTGTTTTTATATATACATATATATTTTTTTTCAATTTTTTTGTGTTAATTTGTCTTTAATGTTTCACTTTTTGCGTGTCACATATATATTTGCAATTGTATGTATGTACATATATATTTTTTCTCGTTTTATTTTAATCTATATGTTTATGTATATGTTTTCTTTTTGAACTTTTTGTTTTTTTTGTATGTAAATAAAATGTATGTATAAACATATACATATGTTAAAAAAAAGAAGATTTTTATTTTAAGTTTATGTAAATACAAGAGTTCACTCCGTAATTGGGTTTCGGCACCATGTATAATATTCAAGCGTTGAATATTAGATTGTTATTATTTTTTATGTTCCTTCCGTTTTAATTAAAACGCACAGTTTTTATTTTAGAAATGTATTTTAATTTATTTCGTTTAGAGTTTTAAATTTCACAGTTTCGGTGTTTTATTATTTACATGTATATAAATAACTTATTTATACCACACCCGTTTTAGCTTAATAGACACAGATATAAGTTTACGTATATATTTATTTTAATATAGATATATTTTGATGTATATATTTATTTCTTTTCTATTTATTTGTTACACGGTTTTTTCTCAAATTAAGCACTTTAGGTTTTTTTCTTTATATTTTTTACACAACCGAGCCGTTTGAAGATTAGCAAGCGAACAATATTATTTTGACTAATTAACTTAAAATTACTAATACATACATATTTATATACATTTGATTTAGTTTCTCCTTTAGAGTAGTAACGGAAGTAGGGTTGCTGGTAAGTATTTTGGAATGGGAGTAGATTCAGTATGGTGAGTATTTGGGTATGTATTGGAAAGTAATAGGAATGTAAGTATGTTTACTTTTATTATTCTATATTTTAATTGTACTATTTAGAAAGGCCTGAATTCGAACTCATGTCTTCAACACAAATTAAATTAAATTAAATTAAATTAAATTAAAACAAATTAATATAAATTAAATTAAATTAAATTAAATTAAATTAAAATAAAATAAATAAAATTAAATTAAATTAAATTAAGTTAAATTAAATTAAATTAAATTAAAATAAAATAAAATAAATTAAATTAAGTTAAAATAAATTAAATTAAATTAAATTAAATTAAATTAAATTAAAATAAATTGAATTAAATTAAATTAAATTAAATTAAACTAAGATAAATTTAATTAAATTAAATTAAATTAAAGTAAATTAAATTAAACTAAATTACATTAAATTAAATTAGATTAAATTAAAATAAATTAAATTAAATTAAATTACATTTAATCAAATTAAATTAAATTAAATTAAATTAAATTAAAACAAATTAATATAAATTAAATTAAATTAAATTAAATTAAATTAAAATAAATTAAATTAAATTAAATTAAATTAAATTAAGTTAAATTAAATTAAATTAAATTAAAATAAAATAAAGTAAATTAAATTAAATTAAATTAAATTAAATTAAATTAAATTAAATTAAACTAAATTTAATTAAATTAAATTAAATTAAACTAAATTAAGTAAAATTAAATTAAATTAAATTAAATTAAAATAAATTAAATTAAATAAATTAAATTAAATTAAATTAAATTAAATTAAATTAAATTAAATTAAATTAAATTAAATTAAATTAAATTAAATTAAATTAAATTAAAGTAAATTAAATTAAATTAAATTACATTAAATTAAGATAAATTAAATTAAATTAAATTAAATTAAAATAAATTAAATTAAATTAAATTAAATTTCATTAAATTAAATTAAATTAAATTAAATTAAATGAAATTAAATTAAATTAAAACAAATTAATATAAATTAAATTAAATTAAATTAAATTAAATTAAATTAAATTAAATTAAATTAAATTAAATTAAATTAAAATAAATTAAATTAAATTAAATTAAATTAAATTAAATTAAATTAAATTAAATTAAATTAAATTAAATTAAAATAAACTAAATTTAATTAAATTAAATTAAAATAAATTAAATTAAATTAAATTAAATTAAATTAAATTAAATTAAATTAAATTAAATTAAAGTAAAGTAAATAAAATTAAAATAAATTGAATTAAATTAAATTAAATTAAATTAAATTAAACTAAATTAAATTAAATTAAATTAAACTAAATTAAATTAAATTAAATTAAATTAAATTAAAGTAAATTAATATAAAATAAATTAAATTAAACTAAATTAAATTAAATTAAACTAAATTTAATTAAATTATATTAAACTAAAATAAATTAAATTAAATTGAATTAAATTAAACTAAATTAAATTAAGTTAAATTAAATTAAATAAAATTAAATTAATTTAAATTAAAATAAAATAAATTAAATTAAATTAAATTAAATTTGATTTAATTAATTTAAATTAAATTAAATTAAATTAAATTATATTAAATTAAATTAAGTTGAATTAAATTAAATTAAATTAAATTAAAATAAGTTGAATAAAATTAAATTATATTAAATTAAATTAAATTAAATTAAAGCAAATTAATATAAATTAAATTAAATTAAATTAAACTAAATTAAATTAAATTAAATTAAATTAAACTAAATTAATTTAAATTAAATTAAATTAAATTAAATTAAATTAAATTAAATTAAATTAAATTAAATTAAATTAAATTAAATTAAATTAAATTAAATTAAATTAAATTAAATTAAATTAAATTAAATTAAATTAAATTAATTTAAATTAAATTAAATTAAATTAAATTAAATTAAATTAAAATAAATTAAAATAAATTAAATTAAATTAAATTAAAGTAAGTTAAATTAAACTAAATTAAATTAAATTAAATTAAATTAAATTAAATTAAATTAAATGAAATTAAATGAAATTAAATTAAATAAAATTAAATTAAATTAAATTATATTAAATTAAATGAAATTAAATGAAATTAAATTAAATAAAATTAAATTAAATTAAATTATATTAAATTAAATGAAGTTGAAATAAATTAAATTAAAATAAGTTGAATAAAATTAAATTAAATTAAATTAAATTAAACTAAATTTAAATATATTAAAATAAATTAAATCAAAATAAATTAAAAGAAGATAAATTAAATTAAATTAAATTATATTAAATTAAATTAAATTTAATATAATTAAATTAAATTAAATTAAAATAAATCAATTTAAATTAAATAAAATAAAATAAAATTAAATTAAATTAAATTAAATTAAACTAAATTAAATTAAATTATATTAAAATAAATTAAATTAAATTAAATTAAATTAAACTAAAATAAATTAAATTAAATTAAATTAAAATAAATTAAATTAAAATAAATTAAGTTAAATTAAACTAAATTTAATTAAATTAAATTAAATTAAACTAAATTAAATAAAATTAAATTAAATTAAATTAAATTAAAATAAATTAAATTAAATTAAATTAAATTAAATAAAATTGAAATAAATTGAATTAAATTAAATTAAATTAAATTAAATTAAATTAAATTAAATTAAATTAAATTAAATTAAATTAAACTAAATTAAATTAAATTAAATTAAATTAAAGTAAATTAATATAAATTAAATTAAAATAACTTAAATTAAATTAAATTAAAATAAAATAGAGTAAATTAAATTAAATTAAATTAAATTAAATTAAATTAAATTAAATTAAATTGAACTAAATTTAATTAAATTAAATTAAATTAAATTAAACTAAATTAAATAAAAATAAATTAAATTAAATTAAATTAAAATAAATAAAATTAAATTAAATTAAATTAAATAAAATTAAATAAAATTAAATAAAATTGAATTAAATTAAATTAAATTAAATTAAATTAAATTAAATTAAATTAAATTAAACTAAATTAAATTAAATTAAATTAAATTAACTTAAATTAAAGTAAATTAATATAAATTAAATTAAATTAAATTAAATTAAATTAAACTAAATTAAATAAAATTAAATTAAATTAAATTAAATTAAAATAAAATAAAGTAAATTAAATTAAATTAAATTAAATTAAATTAAATTAAATTAAATTAAATTAAAATAAACTAAATTTAATTAAATTAAATTAAATTAAATAAATTAAATTAAATTAAATTAAATTAAATTAAATTAAATTAAAATAAATTAAATTAAATTAAAGTAAAGTAAATAAAATTAAAATAAATTGAATTAAATTAAATTAAATTAAATTAAACTAAATTAAATTAAATTAAATTAAACTAAATTAAATTATATTAAATTAAATTAAATTAAAGTAAATTAATATAAATTAAATTAAATTAAACTAAATTAAATTAAATTAAACTAAATTAAATTAAATTATATTAAACTAAAATAAATTAAATTAAATTGAATTAAATTAAACTAAATTAAATTAAGTTAAATTAAATTAAATAAAATTAAATTAATTTAAATTAAAATAAAATAAATTAAATTAAATTAAATTAAATTTGATTTAATTAATTTAAATTAAATTAAATTAAATTAAATTATATTAAATTAAATTAAGTTGAATTAAATTAAATTTAATTAAATTAAAATAAGTTGAATAAAATTAAATTATATTAAATTAAATTAAATTAAATTAAAGCAAATTAATATAAATTAAATTAAATTAAATTAAACTAAATTAAATTAAATTAAATTAAATTAAACTAAATTAATTTAAATTAAATTAAATTAAATTAAATTAAATTAAATTAAATTAAATTAAATTAAATTAAATTAAATTAAATTAAATTAAATTAAATTAAATTAAATTAAATTAAATTAAATTAAATTAAATTAAATTAAATTAAATTAATTTAAATTAAATTAAATTAAATTAAATTAAATTAAATTAAAATAAATTAAAATAAATTAAATTAAATTAAATTAAAGTAAGTTAAATTAAACTAAATTAAATTAAATTAAATTAAATTAAATTAAATTAAATGAAATCAAATGAAATTAAATGAAATTAAATGAAATTAAATTAAATAAAATTAAATTAAATTAAATTATATTAAATTAAATGAAGTTGAAATAAATTAAATTAAAATAAGTTGAATAAAATTAAATTAAATTAAATTAAATTAAAGTAAATTAATATAAATTATATTAAATTAAATTAAATTAAATTAAACTAAATTAAATTAAATTAAATTAAATTAAACTAAATTAAATTAAATTAAATTAAATTAAATTAAATTAAATTAAAATAAATCAATTTAAATTAAATAAAATAAAATAAAATTAAATTAAATTAAATTAAATTAAACTAAATTAAATTAAATTATATTAAAATAAATTAAATTAAATTAAATTAAATTAAACTAAAATATATTAAATTAAATTAAATTAAAATAAATTAAATTAAAATAAATTAAGTTAAATTAAACTAAATTTAATTAAATTAAATTAAATTAAACTAAATTAAATAAAATTAAATTAAATTAAATTAAATTAAAATAAATTAAATTAAATTAAATTAAATTAAATTAAATTAAATAAAATTGAAATAAATTGAATTAAATTAAATTAAATTAAATTAAATTAAATTAAATTAAATTAAATTAAATTAAACTAAATTAAATTAAATTAAATTAAAGTAAATTAATATAAATTAAATTAAAATAACTTAAATTAAATTAAATTAAAATAAAATAGAGTAAATTAAATTAAATTAAATTAAATTAAATTAAATTAAATTGAACTAAATTTAATTAAATTAAATTAAATTAAATTAAACTAAATTAAATAAAAATAAATTAAATTAAATTAAATTAAAATAAATAAAATTAAATTAAATTAAATTAAATAAAATTAAATAAAATTGAATTAAATTAAATTAAATTAAATTAAATTAAATTAAATTAAATTAAACTTAATTAAATTAAATTAAATTAAATTAAATTAAATTAAAGTAAATTAAAGTAAATTAATATAAATTAAATTAAATTAAATTAAATTAAATTAAATTAAACTAAATTAAATTAAATTAAATTAAATTATATTAAATTAAAATAAATTAAATTAAATCGAATTAAATTAAATTAAATTAAATTAAGTTAAATTAAATTAAATAAAATTAAATTAATTTAAATTAAAATAAAATAAATTAAATTAAATTAAATTAAAATAAATTAAATTTGATTTAATTAATTTAAATTAAATTAAATGAAATTAAATTAAATTAAATTATATTAAATTAAATTAAGTTGAAAAAAATTAAATTAAATTAAATTAAAATAAGTTGAATAAAATTAAATTATATTAAGTTAAATTAAATTAAATTAAAGCAAATTAATATAAATTAAATTAAATTAAATTAAACTAAATTAAATTAAATTAAATTAAATTAAACTAATTTATTTTGAATTAAATTAAATTAAATTAAATTAAATTAAATTAAATTAAATTAAAATAAATTAAAATAAATTAAATTAAATTAAATTAAAGTAAGTTAAATTAAACTAAATTAAATTAAATTAAATTAAATTAAATGAAATTAAATGAATATAAATTAAATTAAGTTAAATTAAATTAAATTAAATTATATTAAATTAAATGAAGTTGAAATAAATTAAATTAAAATAAGTTGAATAAAAATAAATTAAATTAAATTAAATAAAATTAAATTAATTTAAATTAAAATAAAATAAATTAAATTAAATTAAATTAAATTACAATAAATTAAATTAAATTAAATTAAATTTGATTTAATTAATTTAAATTAAATTAAATGAAATTAAATTAAATTAAATTAAATTAAATTATATTAAATTAAATTAAGTTGAATTAAATTAAATTAAATTAAAATAAGTTGAATAAAATTAAATTATATTAAATTAAATTAAATTAAATTAAAGCAAATTAATATAAATTAAATTAAATTAAATTAAACTAAATTAAATTAAATTAAATTAAATTAAACTAAATTAATTTAAATTAAATTAAAATAAATTAAATTAAATTAAATTAAATTAAATTAAATTAAATTAAATTAAATTAAATTAAATTAAATTAAATTAAATTAAATTAAATTAAATTAAATTAAATTAAATTAAATTAAATTAAATTAAATTAAGTTAAATTAAATTAAAATAAATTAAAATAAATTAAATTAAATTAAATTAAAGTAAGTTAAATTAAACTAAATTAAATTAAATAAAATTAAACTAAATGAAATTAAATTAAATTAAATTAAATTAAATTAAATTAAATTAAATTAAATTATATTAAATTAAATGAAGTTGAAATAAATTAAATTAAAATAAGTTGAATAAAATTAAATTAAATTAAATCAAATTAAAGTAAATTAATATAAATTATATTATATTAAATTAAATTAAATTAAACTAAATTAAATTAAATTAAAAATAAATTAAACTAAATTAAATTAAATTAAATTAAATTAAATTAAAACAAATTAAATTGAATTAAATTAAATTAAAATAAATTAAATTAAATTGAATTAAATTAAAGTAAATTAAATTAAAATAAAATAAAGTAAATTAAATTAAATTAAATTAAATTAAATTAAGTTATTTTAATTTAAATTAAATTAAATTGAATTAAATTAGTTTAAATTAAATTAAATTAAATTAAATTAAATTAAAATAAATAAAATAAAATTAAATTAATTTAAATTAATTTAAATTAAATTAAATTAAATTAAATTAAATTAAATTAAAATAAATCAATTTAAATTAAATAAAATAAAATAAAATAAAATTAAATTAAATTAAATTAAACTAAATTAAATTAAATTATATTAAAATAAATTAAATTAAATTAAATTAAATTAAATTAAACTAAATTAATTTAATTTAAATTAAATTAAATTAAATTTAATTAAATTTAAATAAATTAAAGTAAATTATATTAAATTTAATTAAGATAAATTAAATTAAATTATATTAAATTAAATTAAATTAAATTAAATTAAATTAAATTGAATTTAATTAAATTAAATTAAATTAAATTAAACTAAGGTAAATTAAATTAAATTAAAGTAAATTAAACTACATTAAATTAAATTAAATTAAATTAAATTAAAATAAATTAAATTAAATTAAACTAAATTAAATTAAATTAAATTAAATTAAATTAAAATAAATTAAATTCAATTAAATTAAATTAAATTATAGTAAGTTAAATTAAACTAAATTAAATTAAATTAAATTAAATGAAATTAAATTAAAAAAATTAAATTAAATTAAATTAAGTTGAATTAAATTAAATTAAATTAAATTAAATTAAATTAAATTAAATTAAATTAAAATAAATTGAATTAAATTAATTTAAATTAAATTAAGTTAAACTAAATTTAATTAAATTAAAGTAAATTAATATAAATTAAATTAAATTAAATTAAATTAAATTAAATTAAATTAAATTAAATTAAATTAAATTAAATTATATTAAATTAAATTAAATTAAATTAAATTAAATTAACTTAAATTAAATTAAATTAAATTAAATTAAATTAACTTAAACTAAATTAAATTAAATTAAATTAAATTAAATTAAAATAAATTGAATTTAATTAAATTAAATTAAATTAAATTAAATTAAACTAAATTAAATTAAATTAAAATAAAATAAAGTAAATTAAATTAAATTAAATTAAATAAAATTATAACAAATTAAATTAAATTAAATTAAATTAAATTATATTAAATTAAAGTAAATTAAATTAAATTAAATTAAATTAAATTAAATTAAAACAAATAAAATAAAATTAAATTAATTAAAATTAAATTAAATTAAATTAAATTAAATTAAATTAAATTAAATTAAATTAAATTAAATTAAATTAAATTAAATTAAATTAAATTAAATTAAATTAAATTAAATTAAATTAAATTAAATTAAATTAAATTAAATTAAATTAAATTAAATTAAATTAAATTAAATTACACTAAATTAAATTAAATTAAATTAAATAAAATAAAATTAAATTAAATTAAAATAAATTGAATTAAATTAAATTAAATTAAATTAAATTAAAATAAATTAATATAAATTAAATTAAATTAAACAAAATTAAATTAAATTAAATTAAATTAAACTAAACTAAATTAATATAAATTAAATAAAAATAAATTAAAATAAATTAATTTAAATTAAAATAAATTAAATTAAATTAAATTATATTAAATTAAATTATGTTGAATTAAATTAAATTAAATTAAGTTAAATTAAATGAAAATAAATTGAATTAAATTAAAATTAATTAAATTAAATTAAAATAAATTAAATTAAATTAAATTAAATAAAATTGAAATAAATTGAATTAAATTAAATTAAATTAAATTAAATTAAATTAAATTAAATTAAACTAAATTAAATTAAATTAAATTAAATTAAATTAAATTAAATTAAATTAAAGTAAATTAATATAAATTAAATTAAATTAAATTAAATTAAATTAAATTAAATTAAAATAAAATAAAGTAAATTAAATTAAATTAAATTAAATTAAATTAAATTAAATTAAATTAAATTAAATTAAATTAAATTAAACTAAATTTAATTAAATTAAATTAAATTAAATTAAACAAAATTAAATAAAAATAAATTAAATTAAATTAAATTAAAATAAAATAAATTAAATTAAATTAAATTAAATTAAATTAAATTAAATTAAAATAAATTGAATTAAATTAAATTAAATTAAATTAAATTAAATTAAATTAAATTAAATTAAATTAAACTAAATTAAATTAAATTAAATTAAATTAAATTAAATTAAATTAAAGTAAATTAATATAAATTAAATTAAATTAAATTAAATTAAATTAAATTAAACTAAATTAAATTAAAGTAAATTAAATTATATTAAATTAAAATAAATTAAATTAAATCGAATTAAATTAAACTAAATTAAGTTAAATTAAATTAAATAAAATTAAATTAATTTAAATTAAAATAAAATAAATTAAATTAAAATAAATTAAATTAAAATAAATTAAATTAAATTAAATTTGATTTAATTAATTTAAATTAAATTAAATGAAATTAAATTAAATTAAATTAAATTAAATTAAATTAAATTAAGTTGAATTAAATTAAATTAAATTAAATTAAAATAAGCTGAATAAAATTAAATTATATTAAATTAAAATAAATTAAATTAAAGCAAATAAATATAAATTAAATTAAATTAAACTAAACTAAATAAATTAAATTAAATTAAATTAAACTAAATTAATTTAAATTAAATTAAATTAAATTAAATTAATTTAAATTAAATTAAATTAAATTAATTTAAATTAAATTAAATTAAATTAAATTAAATTAAATTAAATTAAATTAAATTAAATTAAATTAAATTTAATTAAATTAAATTAAATTAAATTAAATTAAATTAAATTAAATTAAATTAAATTAAATTAAATTAAATTAAAGTAAATTAATATAAATTATATTAAATTAAATTAAATTAAATTAAACTAAATTAAATTAAATTAAATTAAATTAAACTAAATTAAATTAAATTAAATTAAATTAAATTAAATTAAAATAAATCAATTTAAATTAAATAAAATAAAATTAAATTAAATTAAATTAAATTAAATTAAATTAAATTAAACTAAATTAAATTAAATTATATTAAAAAAAATTAAATTAAATTAAATTAAATTAAACTAAAATAAATTAAATTAAATTAAATTAAAATAAATTAAATTAAAATAAATTAAGTTAAATTAAACTAAATTTAATTAAATTAAATTAAATTAAACTAAATTAAATAAAATTAAATTAAATAAAATTAAATTAAATTAAAATAAATTAAATTAAAATAAAATAGAGTAATATAAATTAAATTAAATTAAATTAAATTAAATTAAATTAAATTAAATTAAATTAAACTAAATTTAATTAAATTAAATTAAATTAAATTAAACTAAATTATATAAAAATAAATTAAATTAAATTAAATTAAAATAAATAAAATTAAATTAAATTAAATTAAATAAAATTAAATAAAATTGAATTAAATTAATTTAATTAAATTAAATTAAATTAAACTTAATTAAATTAAATTAAATTAAATTATATTAATATAAAATAAATTAAATTAAATCGAATTAAATTAAATTAAATTAAATTAAGTTAAATTAAATTAAATAAAATTAAATTAATTTAAATTAAAATAAAATAAATTAAATTAAATTAAATTAAATTAAAATAAATTAAATTTGATTTAATTAATTCAAATTAAATTAAATGAAATTAAATTAAATTAAATTATATTAAATTAAATTAAGTTGAATTAAATTAAATTAAATTAAATTAAAATAAGTTGAATAAAATTAAATTATATTAAATTAAATTAAATTAAATTAAAGCAAATTAATATAAATTAAATTAAATTAAATTAAACTAAATTAAATTAAATTAAATTAAATTAAACTAAATTAATTTAAATTAAATTAAAATAAATTAAATTAAATTAAATTAAATTAAATTAAATTAAATTAAATTAAATTAAATTAAATTAAATTAAATTAAAATAAATTAAAATAAATTAAATTAAGTTAAATTAAAGTAAGTTAAATTAAACTAAATTAAATTAAATTAAATTAAATTAAATGAAATTAAATTAAATTAAATTAAATAAAATTAAATTAAATTAAATTAAATTAAATTAAATTAAATTATATTAAATTATATGAAGTTGAAATAAATTAAATTAAAATAAGTTGAATAAAATTAAATTAAATTAAATCAAATTAAAGTAAATTAATATAAATTATATTAAATTAAATTAAATTAAATTAAACTAAATTAAATTAAATTAAATTAAATTAAACTAAATTAAATTAAATTAAATTAAATTAAATTAAATTAAATTAAATTAAAACAAATTAAATTGAATTAAATTAAATTAAAATAAATTAAATTAAATTGAATTAAATTAAAGTAAATTAAAGTAAAATAAAATAAAGTAAATTAAATTAAATTAAATTAAATTAAGTTATTTTAATTTAAATTAAATTAAATTGAATTAAATTAGTTTAATTTAAATTAAATTAAATTAAATTAAATTAAAATAAATAAAATAAAATTAAATTAATTTAAATTAATTTAAATTAAATTAAATTAAATTAAATTAAATTAAATTAAAATAAATCAATTTAAATTAAATAAAATAAAATAAAATTAAATTAAATTAAATTAAATTAAACTAAATTAAATTAAATTATATTAAAATAAATTAAATTATATTAAATTAAATTAAATTAAACTAAATTAAATTAATTTAAATTAAATTAAATTAAATTAAATTTAATTAAATTTAAATAAATTAAATTAAATTATATTAAATTTAATTAAGTTAAATTAAATTAAATTATAGTAAATTAAATTAAATTAAATTAAATTAAATTAAATTGAATTTAATTAAATTAAATTAAATTAAATTAAACTAAGGTAAATTAAATTAAATTAAAGTAAATTAAATTACATTAAATAAAATTAAATTAAATTAAATTAAAATAAATTAAATAAAATTATAACAAATTAAATTAAATTAAATTAAATTAAAATAAATTAAATTCAATTAAATTAAATTAAATTATAGTAAGTTAAATTAAACTAAATTAAATTAAATTAAATTAAATGAAATTAAATTAAAATAAATTAAATTAAATTAAATTAAGTTGAATTAAATTAAATTAAATTAAATTAAATTAAATTAAATTAAAATAAATTGAATTAAATTAATTTAAATTAAATTAAATTAAACTAAATTTAATTAAATTAAAGTAAATTAATATAAATTAAATTAAATTAAATTAAACTAAATTAAATTAAATTAAATTAAACTAAATTAAATTAAATTAAATTAAATTAAATTAAATTAAATTAAATTAAATTAAATTAAATTAAATTAAATTAAATTAAATTAAATTAAATTAAATTAAATTAAATTAAATTAAATTAAATTAAATTAACTTAAACTAAATTAAATTAAATTAAATTAAATTAAATTAAAATAAATTGAATTAAATTAAATTAAATTAAATTAAATTAAATTAAATTAAATTAAATTAAATTAAATTAAATTAAATTAAAATAAAATAAAGTAAATTAAATTAAATTAAATTAAATTAAATTATATTAAATTAAAGTAAATTAAATTAAATTAAATTAAATTAAATTAAAACAAATAAAATAAAATTAAATTAATTTAAATTAAATTAAATTAAATTAAATTAAATTAAATTAAATTAAATTAAATTAAATTAAATTAAATTAAATTAAATTAAATTAAATTAAATTAAATTAAATTAAATTAAATAAAATTAAATTAAATTAAATTAAATTAAATTAAATTAAATTAAATTAAATTAAATTAAATTAAATTAAATTAAATTAAATTAAATTAAATTAAAACAAATTAAATTGAATTAAATTAAATTAAAATAAATTAAATTAAATTGAATTAAATTAAAGTAAATTAAAGTAAAATAAAATAAAGTAAATTAAATTAAATTAAATTAAATTAAGTTATTTTAATTTAAATTAAATTAAATTGAATTAAATTAGTTTAATTTAAATTAAATTAAATTAAATTAAATTAAAATAAATAAAATAAAATTAAATTAATTTAAATTAATTTAAATTAAATTAAATTAAATTAAATTAAATTAAATTAAAATAAATCAATTTAAATTAAATAAAATAAAATAAAATTAAATTAAATTAAATTAAATTAAACTAAATTAAATTAAATTATATTAAAATAAATTAAATTATATTAAATTAAATTAAATTAAACTAAATTAAATTAATTTAAATTAAATTAAATTAAATTAAATTTAATTAAATTTAAATAAATTAAATTAAATTATATTAAATTTAATTAAGTTAAATTAAATTAAATTATAGTAAATTAAATTAAATTAAATTAAATTAAATTAAATTGAATTTAATTAAATTAAATTAAATTAAACTAAGGTAAATTAAATTAAATTAAAGTAAATTAAATTACATTAAATAAAATTAAATTAAATTAAATTAAAATAAATTAAATTAAATTAAACTAAATTAAATTAAATTAAATTAAATTAAAATAAATTAAATTCAATTAAATTAAATTAAATTATAGTAAGTTAAATTAAACTAAATTAAATTAAATTAAATTAAATGAAATTAAATTAAAATAAATTAAATTAAATTAAATTAAGTTGAATTAAATTAAATTAAATTAAATTAAATTAAATTAAATTAAAATAAATTGAATTAAATTAATTTAAATTAAATTAAATTAAACTAAATTTAATTAAATTAAAGTAAATTAATATAAATTAAATTAAATTAAATTAAACTAAATTAAATTAAATTAAATTAAACTAAATTAAATTAAATTAAATTAAATTAAATTAAATTAATTTAAATTAAATTAAATTAAATTAAATTAAATTAAATTAAATTAAATTAAATTAAATTAAATTAACTTAAACTAAATTAAATTAAATTAAATTAAATTAAATTAAAATAAATTGAATTAAATTAAATTAAATTAAATTAAATTAAATTAAATTAAATTAAATTAAAATAAAATAAAGTAAATTAAATTAAATTAAATTAAATAAAATTATAACAAATTAAATTAAATTAAATTAAATTAAATTAAATTATATTAAATTAAAGTAAATTAAATTAAATTAAATTAAATTAAATTAAAACAAATAAAATAAAATTAAATTAATTTAAATTAAATTAAATTAAATTAAATTAAATTAAATTAAATTAAATTAAATTAAATTAAATTAAATTAAATTAAATTAAATTAAATTAAATTAAATTAAATTAAATAAAATTAAATTAAATTAAATTAAATTAAATTAAATTAAATTAAATTAAATTAAATTAAATTAAATTAAGTTAAATTAAATTAAATTAAATTAAATTAAATTAATTTACACTAAATTAAATTAAATTAAATTAAATTAAATTAAATTAAATTAAATTAAATTAAATTAAATTAAATTAAATTAAATTAAATTAAATTAAATTAAATTAAATTAAATTAAATTAAATTAAATTAAATTAAATTAAATTAAATTCAATTAAATTAAATAAAATTAAATTAAATTAAATTAAAATAAATTGAATTAAATTAAATTAAATTAAGTTAAATTAAATTAAATTAAACAAAGTTTAATTAAATTAAATTAAATTAAATTAAAATAAATTAATATAAATTAAATTAAATTAAATTAAATTAAATTAAATTAAATTAAATTAAATTAAATTAAAATAAATTAATATAAATTAAATTAAATTAAATTAAATTAAATTAAATTAAATTAAACTAAACTAAATTAATTTAAATTAAATAAAAATAAATTAAAATAAATTAATTTAAATTAAAATAAATTAAATTAAATTAAATTATATTAAATTAAATTATGTTGAATTAAATTAAATTAAATTAAGTTAAATTAAATTAAAATAAATTGAATTAAATTAAAATTAATTAAATGAAATTAAAATAAATTAAATTAAATTAAATTAAATTAAATAAAATTGAAATAAATTGAATTAAATTAAATTAAATTAAATTAAATTAAATTAAATTAAATTAAATTAAATTAAACTAAATTAAATTAAACAAAATAAAATTAAATTAAATTAAAGTAAATTAATATAAATTAAATTAAATTAAAATAAAATAAAGTAAATTAAATTAAATTAAATTAAATTAAATTAAATTAAATTAAATTAAATTAAATTAAATTAAATTAAATTAAATTAAATTAAATTAAATTAAACTAAATTTAATTAAATTAAATTAAATTAAATTAAACAAAATTAAATAAAAATAAATTAAATTAAATTAAATTAAAATAAATTAAATTAAATTAAATTAAATTAAATTAAAATAAATTGAATTAAATTAAATTAAATTAAATTAAATTAAATTAAATTAAATTAAATTAAACTAAATTAAATTAAATTAAATTAAATTAAATTAAATTAAATTAAATTAAAGTAAATTAATATAAATTAAATTAAATTAAATTAAATTATATTAAATTAAAATAAATTAAATTAAATCGAATTAAATTAAATTAAATTAAGTTAAATTAAATTAAATAAAATTAAATTTATTTAAATTAAAAAAAAATAAATTAAATTAAATTAAATTAAAATAAATTAAATTAAATTAAATTTGATTTAATTAATTTAAATTAAATTAAATGAAATTAAATTAAATTAAATTAAATTATATTAAATTAAATTAAGTTGAATTAAATTAAATTAAATTAAATTAAAATAAGCTGAATAAAATTAAATTATATTAAATTAAATTAAATTAAATTAAAGCAAATTAATATAAATTAAATTAAATTAAATTAAACTAAATTAAATAAAATAAATTAAATTAAACTAAATTAATTTAAATTAAATTAAATTAAATTAAATTAATTTAAATTAAATTAAATTAAATTAAATTAAATTAAATTAAATTAAATTAAATTAAATTAAATTAAATTAAATTAAATTAAATTAAATTAAATTAAATTAAATTAAAATAAATTAAATTAAATTAAATTAAAGTAAGTGAATTAAACTAAATTAAATTAAATTAAATTAAATGAACTTAAATGAAATTAAATTAAATTAAGTTAAATTAAATTAAATTAAATTATATTAAATTAAATGAAGTTGAAATAAATTAAATTAAAATAAGTTGAATAAAATTAAATTAAATTAAATTAAATAAAATTAATTTAATTTAAATTAAAATAAAATAAATTAAATTAAATTAAATTAATTTAAAATAAATTAAATTAAATTAAATTTGATTTAATTAATTTAAATTAAATTAAATGAAATTAAATTAAATTAAATTAAATTAAATTATATTAAATTAAATTAAGTTGAATTAAATTAAATTAAATTAAATTAAAATAAGTTGAATAAAGTTAAATTATATTAAATTAAATTAAATTAAATTAAAGCAAATTAATATAAATTAAATTAAATTAAATTAAACTAAATTAAATTAAATTAAATTAAATTAAATTAAACTAAATTAATTTAAATTAAATTAAATTAAATTAAATTAAATTAAATTAAATTAAATTTAATTAAATTAAAATAAATTAAATTAAATTAAATTAAATTAAATTAAATTAAATTAAATTAAATTAAATTAAAATAAAATAAATTAAATTAAATTAAATTAAATTAAATTAAAGTAAGTTAAATTAAACTAAATTAAATTAAATTAAATTAAATGAAATTAAATTAAATTAAAGTAAATTAAATTAAATTATATTAAATTAAATAAAGTTGAAATAAATTAAATTAAAATAAGTTGAATAAAATTAAATTAAATTAAATTAAATTAAAGTAAATTAATATAAATTATATTAAATTAAATTAAATTAAATTAAATTAAACTAAATTAAATTAAATTAAATTAAATTAAACTAAATTAAATTAAATTAAATTAAATTAAATTAAATTAAATTAAAACAAATTAAACTTATTTAAATTAAATTAAATTAAATTAAATTAAATTAAAATAAATCAATTTAAATTAAATAAAATAAAATTAAATTAAATTAAATTAAATTAAACTAAATTAAGTTAAATTATATTAAAATAAATTAAATTAAATTAAATTAAATTAAACTAAATTAAATTAATTTAAATTAAATTAAATTAAATTAAATTAAATTTAATTAAATTTAAATAAATTAAATTAAATTATATTAAATTTAATTAAGTTAAATTAAATTAAATTATATTAAATTAAATTAAATTAATTTAAATTAAATTAAATTGAATTTAATTAAATTAAATTAAATTAAATTAAACTAAGGTAAATTAAATTAAAGTAAAGTAAATTAAATTACATTAAATTAAATTAAATTAAATTAAATTAAATTAAAATAAATTAAATTAAATTAAACTAAATTAAATTAAATTAAATTAAATTAAATTAAAATAAATTAAATTAAATTAAATTAAATTAAATTATAGTAAGTTAAATTAAACTAAATTAAATTAAATTAAATTAAATGAAATTAAATTAAAATAAATTAAATTAAATTAAATTAAGTTGAATTAAATTAAATTAAATTAAATCAAATTAAATTAAATTAAATTAAAATAAATTGAATTAAATTAAATTAAATTAAACTAAATTAAATTAAATTAAATTAAATTAAATTAAATTTTATTAAATTAAATTAAATTAAACTAAATTAAATTAAATTAAATTTAATTAAATTAAACTAATTTAAATTAAAACAAATTAAATTAAACTAAACTAAATTAAATTAAATTAAATTATACTAAATTAAATTAAATTAAATTAAAATAAATTAAATTAATTTAAAGTAAATTAATATAAATTAAATTAAATTAAATTAAATTAAATTAAATTAAATTAAATTAAATTATATTAAATTAAATTAAATTAAATTTAATTTAATTTAATTAAATTAAATTAATTTAATTTAATTAAGTTTAATTAAATTAAATTAAAAAAATTAAATTAAATTAAATAAAATTAAATTAAATTAAATTTAATTAGAATAAATTGAATTAAAATAAATTAAATTAAATTAAATTAAATTAAATTAAATTAAATTAAATTAAATTAAATTAAATTAAATTAAATTAAATTAAATTAAATTAAATTAAATGAAATTAAATTAAATTAAATTAAATTAAATTAAATTAAATTAAATTAAATTAAATTAAATTAATTTACACTAAATTAAATTAAATTAAATTAAATTAAATTAACTTAAGGTAAATTAAATTAAATTAAATTATTTTAAATTAAATTAAATTAAATTAATTTAAATTAAATTAAATTAAATTAAATTTAATTTAATTAAATTTAAATAAATTAAATTAAATTATATTAAATTTAATTAAGTTAAATTAAATTAAATTAAATTAAATTAAATTAAATTAAATTAAATTAAATTAAATTAAATTAAATTAAATTAAATTAAATTAAATTAAATTAAATTAAATTAAATTAAATTAAATTAAATTAAACTAAATTAAATTAAATTAAATTAAATTAAATTAAATTAAATTAAAATAAATTGAAATAAATTAAATTAAATTAAATTAAATTATATTAAATTAAATTAAATTAAATTAAATTAAATTAAATTAAAATAAAATAAAGTAAATTAAATTAAATTTAATTAAATAAAATTATAACAAATTAAATTAAGTTAAATTAAATTAAATTAAATTAATTCAAATTAAATTAAATTAAATTAAATTAAATTAAGTTAAATTAAATTAAATTAAATTAAATTAAATTAAGGTAAATTAATTAAAATTAAATTAAAATAAATTAAATTAAGGTAAATTAATAAAAATTAAATTAAAAGTAATTAAATTAAGGTAAATTAAATTAAATTAAATTAAATTAAATTAAATTAAATTAAATTAAATTAAATTAAATTAAATTAAATTAAATTACACTAAATTAAATTAAATTAATATAAATTAAATTAAATTATATTAAATTAAACTAAACTAAATTAAATTAAAGAAAAATAAATTAAAATAAATTAATTTAAATTAAAATAAATTAAATTAAATTAAATTATATTAAATTAAATTAAGTTGAATTAAATTAAATTAAATTAAGTTAAATTAAATTAAAATAAATTGAATAAAATTAAAATTAATTAAATTAAATTAAATTAAACTAAGTTTAATTAAATTAAATTAAATTAAATTAAATTAAATTAATTTAACGTAAATTAAATTAAATTAAACTAAATTAAATTAAATTATATTAAATTAAATTAAACTAAATTAAATTAAATTAAATTAAATTAAATTAAATTAAATTAAACTAATTTAAATTAAATTAAATTAAATTAAATTAAATTAACTTAAACTAAATTAAAATAAATTAAATTAAATTAAATTAAATTAAAACAAATTATATTAAATTAGGTTAAATTAAATTAAATTAAATTAAAGCAAATTAATATAAATTAAATTAAATTAAATTAAATTAAATTAAACTAAATTAAATTAAATTAAATTAAATTAAACTTAATTAATTTAAATTAAATTAAATTAAATTAAATTAAATTAAATTAAATTAAATTAAATTAAATTAAATTAAATTAAATTAAATTAAATTAAATTAAATTAAATTAAATTAAATTAAATTAAATTAAATTAAATTAAATTAAATTAAATTAAATTAAATTAAATTAAATTAAATTAAATTAAATTAAATTAAATTAAATTAAATTAAATTAAATTAAATTAAATTAAATTAAATTAAATTAAATTAAATTAAATTAAATTAAATTAAATTAAATTAAATTAAATTAAATTAAATTAAATTAAATTAAATTAAATTAAATTAAATTAAATTAAATTAAAATAAATTAAATTAAATTAAATTAAATTACAGTAATTTAAATTAAACTAAATTAAATTAAATTAAATTAAATTAAATTAAATGAAATTAAATGAAATTAAATGAAATTAAATTAAATTAAATTAAATTAAATTAAATTATATTAAATTAAATGAAGTTGAATTAAATTAAATTAAAATAAGTTGAATAAAATTAAATTAAATTAAATTAAATTAAAGTAAATTAATATAAATTATATTAAATAAAATTAAATTAAATTAAACTAAATTAAATTAAATTAAATTAAATTAAACTAAATTAAATTAAATTAAATTAAATTAAATTAAAACAAATTAAATAGAATTAAATGAAATTAAAATAAATTAAATTAAATTGAATTAAATTAAAGAAAATTAAATTAAAATAAAATAAAGTAAATTAAATTAAATTAAATTAAATTAAATTAAATTAAATTAAGTTAATTTAATTTAAATTAAATTGAATTAAATTAATTTAATTTAAATTAAATTAAATTAAATTAAATTAAAATAAATAAAATAAAATTAAATTAATTTAAATTAAATTAAATTAAATTAAATTAAAATAAATTAAATTAAATTAAATTAAAATAAATCAATTTAAATTAAATAAAATAAAATAAAAATAAATTAAATTAAATTAAATTATATTAAATTAAATTAAATTAAACTAAATTTAATTAAATTAAATTAAATTAAATTAAACTAAATTAAATAAAATTAAATTAAATTAAATTAAAATAAATTAAATTAAATTAAATTAAATTAAATAAAATTAAAATAAATTGAATTAAATTAAATTAAATTAAATTAAATTAAATTAAATTAAACTAAATTAAATTAAATTAAATTAAATTAAATTAAATTAATATAAATTAAATTAAATTAAATTAAATTAAACTAAATTAAATTAAATTAAATTAAATTATATTAAATTAAAATAAATTAAATTAAATCGAATTAAATTAAATTAAATTAAATTAAGTTATATTAAATTAAATAAAATTAAATTAATTTAAATTAAAATGAAATAAATTAAATTGAATTAAATTAAATTAAAATAAATTAAATTAAATTAAATTTGATTTAATTAATTTAAATTAAATTAAATGAAATTAAATTAAATTAAATTAAATTATATTAAATTATATTAAATTAAATTAAGTTGAATTAAATTAAATTAAATTAAATTAAAATAAGTTGAATAAAATTAAATTATATTAAATTAAATTAAATTAAATTAAAGCAAATTAAATAAATTAAATAAAACTAAATTAAATTAATCTAAATTAAATTAAATTAAATTTAATTAAACTAAATTAATTTAAATTAAATTAAATTAAATTAAATTAAATTAAATTAAATTAAATAAAATTAAAATAAATTGAATTAAATTAAATTAAATTAAATTAAATTAAATTAAACTAAATTAAATTAAATTAAATTAAATTAAAGTAAATTAATATAAATTAAATTAAATTAAATTAAATTAAATTAAACTAAATTAAATTAAATTAAATTAAATTATATTAAATTAAAATAAATTAAATTAAATCGAATTAAATTAAATTAAATTAAATTAAATTAAGTTATATTAAATTAAATAAAATTAAATTAATTTAAATTAAAATGAAATAAATTGAATTAAATTAAATTAAATTAAAATAAATTAAATTAAATTAAATTTGATTTAATTAATTTAAATTAAATTAAATGAAATTAAATTAAAATAAATTAAATTAAATTAAATTAAGTTGAATTAAATTAAATTAAATTAAATTAAATTAAATTAAATTAAAATAAGTTGAATAAAATTAAATTATATTAAATTAAATTAAGTTGAATTAAATTAAATTAAATTAAATTAAAATAAGTTGAATAAAATTAAATTATATTAAATTAAATTAAATTAAATTAAAGCAAATTAAATAAATTAAATAAAACTAAATTAAATTAATCTAAATTAAATTAAATTAAATTTAATTAAACTAATTTAAATTAAATTAAATTAAATTAAATTAAATTAAATTAAATTAAATTAAATTAAATTAAATTAAATTAAATTAAATTAAATTAAATTAAATTAAAATAAATTAAATTAAATTAAATTAAAGTAAGTTAAATTAAACTAAATTAAATTAAATTAAATTAAATTAAATGAAATTAAATTAAATTAAATTAAATTAAATTAAATTATATTAAATTAAATGAAGTTGAATTAAATTAAATTAAAATAAGTTGAATAAAATTAAATCAAATTAAATTAAATTAAAGTAAATTAATATAAATTATATTAAATTAAATTAAATTAAATTAAACTAAATTAAATTAAATTAAATTAAATTAAACTAAATTAAATTAAATTAAATTAAATTAAATTAAAACAAATTAAATTGAATTAAATTAAATTAAAATAAATTAAATTAAATTGAATTAAATTAAAGTAAATTAAATTAAAATAAAATAAAGAAAATTAAATTAAATTAAATTAAATTAAATTAAATTAAATTAAGTTAATTTAATTTAAATTAAATTAAATTGAATTAAATTAATTTAATTTAAATTAAATTAAATTAAATTAAATTAAAATAATTAAAATAAAATTAAATTAATTTAAATTAAATTAAATTAAATTAAATTAAATTAAATTAAATTAAAATAAATCAATTTAAATTAAATAAAATAAAATGAAATTAAATAAAATTAAATTAAATTAAACTAAATTAAATTAAATTATATTAAAATAAATTAAATTAAATTAAATTAAATTAAATTAAACTAAATTAAATTAAATTCAATTAAATTAAAATAAATTAAATTAAAATAAATTAAATTAAATTAAATTAACTTAAGGTAAATTAAATTAAATTAAATTAAACTAAATTAAATTAAATTAAATTAAATTAAATTAAATTAAATTATATTAAATTAAATGAAGTTGAAATAAATTAAACTAAAATAAGTTGAATAAAATTAAATTAAATTAAATTAAATTAAAGTAAATTAATATAAATTATATTAAATTAAATTAAACTAAATTAAATTAAATTAAATTAAACTAAATTAAATTAAATTAAATTAAAACAAATTAAATTGATTTAAATTAAATTAAAATAAATTAAATTAAATTGAATTAAATTAAAGTTAATAAAATTAAAATAAAAATAAAGTAAATTAAATTAAATTAAATTAAATTAAATTAAATTAAATCAAGTTAATTTAATTTAAATTAAATTAAATTTTATTAAATTAAATTAAGTTGAATTAAATTAAATTAAATTAAATTAAATTAAATTAAAATAATTAAAATAAAATTAATTTAAATTAAATTAAATTAAATTAAATTAAATTAAAATAAATCAATTTAAATTAAATGACAAAAAATAAAATAAAATTAAATTAAATTAAACTAAATTAAATTAAATTATATTAAAATAAATTAAACTAAATTAAATTAAATTAAACTAAATTAAATTAAATTAAATTAAATTAAAATAAATTAAATTAAAATAAATTAAGTTAAATTAAATTAACTTAAGGTAAATTAAATTAAATTAAATTAAACTAAATTAAATTAAATTAAATTAAATTAAATTTAATGAAATTAAATTAAATTAAATTAAATTAAATTAATTTAAATTAAATTAAATTAAATTAAATTAAATTTAATTAAATTTAAATAAATTAAATTAAATTATATTAAATTAAATTAAGTTAAATTAAATTAAATTACATTAAATTTAATTAAATTAAATTAAATTAAAATAAATTGAATTTAATTAAACTAAATTAAATTAAATTAAACTAAGGTAAATTAAATTAAATTAAAGTAAATTAAATTACATTTTTTAAATTAAATTAAATTAAATTAAACTAAATTAAATTAAATTAAATTAAATTAAATTAAAATAAATTAAATTAAATTAAATTAAATTAAATTATAGTAAGTTAAATTAAACTAAATTAAATTAAATTAAATTAAATTAAATTAAATTAAAATAAATTAAATTAAATTAAATTAAGTTGAATTAAATTAAATTAAATTAAATTAAATTAAATTAAATAAATTGAATTAAATTAATTTAAATTAAATTAAATTAAACTAAGTTTAATTAAGTTAAAGTAAATTAATATAAATTAAATTAAATTAAATTAAATTAAATTAAACTAAATTAAATTAAATTAAATTAAATTAAACTAAATTTAATTAAATTAAATTAAATTAAATTAAATTAAACTAAATTAAATAAAATTAAATTAAATTAAATTAAATTAAATTAATATAAATTAAATTAAATTAAAGTAAATTAATATAAATTAAATTAAATTAAATTAAATTAAACTAAATTAAATTAAATTAAATTAAATTATATTAAATTAAAATAAATTAAATTAAATCGAATTAAATTAAATTAAATTAAATTAAATTAAGTTATATTAAATTAAATAAAATTAAATTAATTTAAATTAAAATGAAATAAATTAAATTAAATTAAATTAAATTAAAATAAATTAAATTAAATTAAATTTGATTTAATTAATTTAAATTAAATTAAATGAAACTAAATTAAATTAAATTAAATTATATTAAATTATATTAAATTAAATTAAGTTGAATTAAATTAAATTAAATTAAATTAAAATAAGTTGAATAAAATTAAATTATATTAAATTAAATTAAATTAAATTAAAGCAAATTAAATAAATTAAATAAAACTAAATTAATTTAATCTAAATTAAATTAAATTAAATTTAATTAAACTAAATTAATTTAAATTAAATTAAATTAAATTAAATTAAATTAAATTAAATTAAATTAAATTAAATTAAATTAAATTAAATTAAATTAAATTAAATTAAATTAAATTAAATTAAATTAAATTAAATTAAATTAACTTAAATTAAATTAAAATAAATTAAAATAAATTAAATTAAATTAAATTAAGTTGAATTAAATTAAATTAAATTAAAATAAATTAAATTAAATAAATTGAATTAAATTAATTTAAATTAAATTAAATTAAACTAAGTTTAATTAAGTTAAAGTAAATTAATATAAATTAAATTAAATTAAATTAAATTAAATTAAACTAAATTAAACTAAGTTAAATTAAATTAAACTAAATAAATTTAAATTAAATTAAATTAAACTAAATTAAATTAAATTAAATTAAATTAAAATAAATTAAATGAAAATAAATTAAATTAAATTAACATAAGTTAATTTAATTTAAATCAAATTAAATTGAATTAAATTAATTTAATTTAAATTAAATTAAATTAAATTAAATTAAAATAAATAAAATAAAATTAAATTAATTTAAATTAAATTAAATTAAATTAAATTAAATTAAATTAAATTAAATTAAAATAAATCAATTTAAATTAAAAAACTAAATTAAATTAAATTAAAATAAATTAAATTAAATTGAATTAAATTAAAGTAAATTAAATTAAAATAAAATAAAGTAAATTAAATTAAATTAAATTAAATTAAATTAAAATAATTAAAATAAAATTAAATTAATTTAAATTAAATTATATTAAAATAAATTAAATTAAATTAAACTAAATTAAATTAAATTAAATTAAATTAAAATAAATTAAATTAAAACAAATTAAGTTAAATTAAATTAACTTAAGGTAAATTAAATTAAATTAAATTAAACTAAATTAAATTAAATTAAATTAAATTAAATTTAATTAAATTAAATTAAATTAAATTAAATTAAATTAAATTAATTTAAATTAAATTAAATTAAATTAAATTAAATTTAATTAAATTTAAATAAACTAAATTAAATTATATTAAATTAAATTAAGTTAAATTAAATTAAATTATATTAAATTTAATTAAATTAAATTAATTTAAAATAAATTGAATTTAATTAAACTAAATTAAATTAAATTAAACTAAGGTAAATTAAATTAAATTAAAGTAAATTAAATTACATTAAATTAAATTAAATTAAATTAAATTAAATTAAATTAAACTAAATTAAATTTAATTAAATTAAATTAAATTAAAATAAATTAAATTAAATTAAATTAAATTTTAGTAAGTTAAATTAAACTAAATTAAATTAAATTAAATTAAATGAAATTAAATTAAAATAAATTAAATTAAATTAAATTAAGTTGAATTAAATTAAATTAAATTAAATTAAATTAAATTAAAATAAATTAAATTAAATTAATTTAAATTAAATTAAATTAAACTAAGTTTAATTAAATTAAAGTAAATTAATATAAATTAAATTAAATTAAATTAAATTAAATTAAACTAAATTAAATTAAATTAAATTAATATAAACTAAATTAAATTAAATTAAATTAAATTAAATTAAATTAAACTAAATTAAATAAAAATAAATTAAATTAAATTAAATTAAAATAAATTAAATTAAATTAAATTAAATTAAATAAAATTAAAATAAATTGAATTAAATTAAATTAAATTAAATTAAATTAAATTAAATTAAATTAAATTAAATTAAATTAAATTAAATTAAAATAAATTAAAATAAATTAAATTAAATTAAATTAAAGTTAGTTAAATTAAACTAAATTAAATTAAATTAAATTAAATTAAATGAAATTAAATTAAATTAAATTAAATTAAATTAAATTAAATTATATTAAATTAAATGAAGTTGAATTAAATTAAATTAAAATAAGTTGAATAAAATTAAATCAAATTAAATTAAATTAAAGTAAATTAATATAAATTATATTAAATTAAATTAAATTAAATTAAACTAAATTAAATTAAATTAAATTAAATTAAATTAAACTAAATTAAATTAAATTAAATTAAATTAAATTAAAACAAATTAAATTGAATTAAATTAAATTAAAATAAATTAAATTAAATTGAATTAAATTAAAGTAAATTAAATTAAAATAAAATAAAGTAAATTAAATTAAATTAAATTAAATTAAATTAAATTAAGTTAATTTAATTTAAATTAAATTAAATTGAATTAAATTAATTTAATTTAAATTAAATTAAATTAAATTAAATTAAAATAATTAAAATAAAATTAAATTAATTTAAATTAAATTAAATTAAATTAAATTAAATTAAATTAAATTAAAATAATTCAATTTAAATTAAATAAAATAAAATGAAATTAAATTAAATTAAATTAAATTAAAATAAATTAAATTAAATTAAATTAAATTAAACTAAATTAAATTAAATTCAATTAAATTAAAATAAATTAAATTAAAATAAATTAAATTAAATTAACTTAAGGTAAATTAAATTAAATTAAATTAAACTAAATAAATTAAATTAAATTCAATTAAATTAAATTAAATTATATTAAATTAAATGAAGTTGAAATAAATTAAATTAAAATAAGTTGAATAAAATTAAATTAAATTAAATTAAATTAAAGTAAATTAATATAATTTATATTAAATTAAATTAAATTAAATTAAACTAAATTAAATTAAATTAAATTAAATTAAACTAAATTAAATTAAATTAAATTAAAACAAATTAAATTGAATTAAATTAAATTAAAATAAATTAAATTAAATTGAATTAAATTAAAGTTAATAAAATTAAAATAAAAATAAATTAAATTAAATTAAATTAAATTAAATTAAATTAAATCAAGTTAATTTAATTTAAATTAAATTAAATTTTATTGTTGGAATTATAAGTTCATTAGCCAAGTAAAATATTTCCTACAGAGAGCTTTCTTGCAATGTATAGAATAAGATAGCTCTATAATATGAATACAATATATGTATACGAATATGAATAATAATAGGATGTACATATATCCTTTTAAATTTTGAGTTAGTTCCTAATAAACCTTTGTATGAAACACACGTCGGTCTCTTTATTTTAAATCGGTTCACTCGCGTAAGTTATAGTACAATATTTCCACCAACAAGGGTTATGGGCCCTCATCGCGCGTTTAAGAAATAAAGTAATAAATAGTTTTGTCGGTTATTAAAAAAAAAAAAAAAAAAAAAGTAAAATGAATTCGAACTTTCAAATTGAAAAACTCGGTGACGCAAACTATGACGTGTGGTGTATGCAAATGCGTAGCATACTCGTTAATACGGAACAGTGGCACATAGTTAATGGAAGCGTTAAGCGCAGTGCTGAAAATGCAGTTAAGTGGGATCAAAATGATCAAAAAGCGCTAGCAAATATAATTTTGTGTGTGAAGCCAACGCAATTAACAAACATTAAAACATGCAAAACGTCAGCGGAGGCATGGAAGAAGCTTCGAGAAGTTCATATGCCTAGCGGTCCGTTACAAAAGGTCAGTCTATACAAAAAGTTGCTCGGGTGCAGTATGTCTGCAAGTCAAAGCATGGTGTCTTATCTGACTTCGTTTGTCGAAGTCGTAGACAAATTAGCTGAGCTGAACATTGAATTGAACGAGGAGCTGAAAGTGATTATACTGCTGTCCAGTTTGCCTGCAGAGTATGAAAACTTCGTAATAGCTATAGAGACTCGTGACAATTTACCATCGTTTAATGCGCTAAAAGTCAAGCTTTTAGAAGAAGGTGCCAGAAGGGAACAACAACTAAATCAAGAGCCGGTGGCGCAAGCGGTTTATGCTCGTGTCAAAGAAACAGAGCGCAACAGCAACAGATTTAATGCAAACGCAAATGCAAAAGCAAATGCAAAACCAAATGAGTTCAAAGGCAAATGTTTTGGCTGTGGTATGCGGGGACATACGGTGGCGCGGTGTACGCGAAAAGGAAAACAGCAAAACAATCAAAGTGTCAAACAGAACGAAGATGACAATGCGCTTTCGTACGCGGTGTATGCAGCAACAGTGGGAGTAGAAAAAGACAAGAATATTTGGTGCGTCGATAGCGGCGCGACCACGCATATGTGCTGTGACAGGAATATGTTTGTTTCATTTGTCGAAAAACAAGAAAAAGTTATGTTAGCAGCAGACAATTTTATATATTCGAAAGGTGTTGGTACGGTAAAAATAAGGACATCAGAATGTGCCTTAGAATTGCGCGAAGTATTGTTTGTACCTTCACTCAAAATGAATTTCTATTCAGTGAATAAAGCAATGAATTATAAACATACCGTAGTATTCGAAAAGTTTTGTGCGAAAGTAAACAATCTAAAAGGTCAGACTTTATTGAAAGCCAATTTCCAAAAGAATTTGTTTGTATTCAATGCTCAAGTACTTTATACAAATGTTATGTTAAATAATTTAATGTGGCATAATAGGTATGGTCACATGAACTTTGAAAGTTTAAAAGAAATTGTTAAACACGATTTAGTGCGCGGACTAAATAAAACAGAAGTGAACTCGAAAATGAATTGCGATACATGCAACAAAACAAAAATAAGTGCAAAGCCATTTCCTAAGAAATGCGAAATAGAAACGAAGCAAATACTTGAAGTTGTGCACACGGACGTTTGTGGTCCGATCAATGTGAAATCAGTGGGTGGTGCACGATACTTCTTAACTTTTACGGATGACTTTTCAAGAATGATATTTGTGTATTGCATGAAGGAAAAGAGCGAAGTGTTTGAAAAATTCAAAACATTTAAAAATATGGTGGAAAATCAAACACAAAAGAAAATTAAAAAGCTACGAAGTGACAATGGTACCGAGTACACCAATAACAAGTTTAGTGAATTTTTAAATGAATGCGGAATCAAAAGACAATTGACTGTGCCATATACTCCGCAACAAAATGGGGTTGCAGAAAGAGTTAACCGCACAATTGTAGAGATGGCTAGAAGCCTGTTAGTGCATAATGGTATGGAAGAGGAATTGTGGGGCGAAGCTGTTCATACAGCTGTGTATATACGTAATCGAGCGCCTACAAAGTTATTAAAAAATTGTACTCCGTATGAAGTATGGTACAATCGAAAGCCGTCGGTAAAACATTTAAGGGTTTTTGGTGCGCGAGCATTCGCACTAGATAAAACGCATCATGGTAAATTCAGCGCAAAGGGTAAAGAGTATGTGTTTGTAGGATACTCTGAAGTTGCAAAAGCTTATCGCTTGTATGACAGAGAAGCGAGGCGGGTAATTGTACGACGTGATGTAAAGTTTATTGAAAACAAAGACAATTTCGGTGTGTCCGAATGTGAAAGCAGTGCTAAAAATAATGGCGATGTAGCAACGATAATTATGAATTTCAACGACAGCAGTGAAGAAGAAGATCAGGTTGAAGATTTTGAAAGCTGCGATGAAGGTGATGAAGATGATGAAGCAGAAATTGAAGTACATGATTCCAATAGTGAAATGCGCCGTGGTCGAGGTAGGCCAAGATTTGTTCGCACAGAGGAGGTTGGTCGTCCCAGAAAAGAATTTCAAATGTTAAATTATATTCAGTATGGTCAAGATATCGAAACGCCATATTCAGTCAAAGAAGCATTTGCAAGCGAATACTCCTTTGAGTGGGAGAAATCTATGCGAGACGAATATGCGGCGTTAGTTGCAAATAACACTTGGTCAGCAGTAGATCTACCGAAAGGTCAAAAGGTGATTGGGACAAAGTGGGTTTTTCGCATAAAACGTGATCCAGATGGTAACATCGAAAAATTCAAGTCGAGATTAGTAGCGAAAGGCTGTAGTCAGCAGCTTGGTTTAAATTATTGGGAAACGTTTTCGCCAGTAATTCGATACGAAACGATACGTATGTTACTTGCAATTGCCGTTGAGAAAGAGTTGCATTTACATCAAATAGACATTTCAAATGCATATCTTAATAGCAAGTTAACAGAAGAAGTTTACATAAGACAGCCGGAAGGTTTCATAGATGGTGAAAATCCGAAAAAAGTGCTTAAGTTAAATAAAGCTCTTTACGGTCTGAAGCAGTCAGGTAGAGAGTGGAATAATACACTCGATGCAGCATTGAAGAGTTTGGGTTTCAATCCGTGCAAAAGCGAGCCATGTTTGTATGTCAAACAGCGAGGTAAAATGTATAGCTACATAGCAGTTTATGTTGATGACTTAATATTAGCATGTCCCAGCGAAGAAGAGATCACAAACATAAAACGTAAATTGTCGTCAAGGTTTCAGTTGCATGATGGTGATGCAATGAAATTCTTTCTTGGTTTCGAAATAGAACGTGAGGGTAAAACAGGTGCGATTTCTGTGTGTCAGAAAAAGTATATTAAGGAGTTGTTGAGCGTATATGGTTTAAGCTCATGTCGTCCAGTAAACACACCCCTCGATCCTGGCTTTCAAGTCAGCTGCGATGTTAAGAACTGTTCTAAGGTTGACGTAACCAAATATCAATCGTTAATCGGGTCCCTAATGTATTTGGCTATTTCGACGCGTCCTGACATAATGCATGCAGTAAGTGTATTGGCGCAAAGAAACCAAGAACCTCATTCCGAACATGAGGCTGGTGCAAAACATGTTCTGCGGTACTTGTCAAAAACCGTAGATTTGAAGCTTCATTATCGCAAAAATGGCAAACCGGTAGAAGGCTACGCGGATGCAGACTGGGCGAGTAACAATACCGACAGGAAGTCATACACCGGCTATTCGTTCTTTTTAGCCGGCAGCGCATTTTCTTGGCAATCTAAGAAGCAAGATGTCGTCGCTTTAAGTAGCACTGAGGCGGAATACATCGCCTTGTGTACAGCAGCAAAAGAAGCGGTATATCTTCGTCGTTTACTGAAGGAAGTAGGTTGCAGCAACGAAGATCCTATTTTATTGAAAGGCGACAACATGAGCGCAATACAAATTTCAAAGAATCCTGTATTCCATAAGAGAACTAAGCATATAGAGATTAAATATCATTACATTCGTGATGTTGTAGAACATAAAGAAATTGAATTAGAGTATGTTTCCACAAATGAAAATGTATCCGATATTTTTACTAAGAATTTGCAAAAACAAAAACATGTAAAGTTTGTAGGTATGCTTGGTCTTAAATATTAACGTTTAGAAATATTTAACTTGAGAAAGAGTGTTGGAATTATAAGTTCATTAGCCAAGTAAAATATTTCCTACAGAGAGCTTTCTTGCAATGTATAGAATAAGATAGCTCTATAATATGAATACAATATATGTATACGAATATGAATAATAATAGGATGTACATATATCCTTTTAAATTTTGAGTTAGTTCCTAATAAACCTTTGTATGAAACACACGTCGGTCTCTTTATTTTAAATCGGTTCACTCGCGTAAGTTATAGTACAATATTTCCACCAACATTTATTAAATTAAATTAAGTTGAATTAAATTAAATTAAATTAAATTAAATTAAATTAAAATAATTAAAATAAAATTAATTTAAATTAAATTAAATTAAATTAAATTAAATTAAAAAAAATCAATTTAAATTAAATAACAAAAAATAAAATTAAATTAAATTAAATTAAACTAAATTAAATTAAATTATATTAAAATAAATTAAATTAAATTAAATTAAATTAAACTAAATTAAATTAAATTAAATTAAATTAAAATAAATTAAATTAAAATAAATTAAGTTAAATTAAATTAACTTAAGGTAAATTAAATTAAATTAAATTAAACTAAATTAAATTAAATTAAATTTAATTAAATTAAATTAAATTAAATTAAATTAAATTAATTTAAATTAAATTAAATTAAATTAAATTAAATTAAATTAAATTATAGTAAGTTAAATTAAACTAAATTAAATTAAATTAAATTAAATGAAATTAAATTATATTAAATTTAATTAAATTAAATTAAATTAAAATAAATTGAATTTAATTAAACTAAATTAAATTAAATTAAACTAAGGTAAATTAAATTAAATTAAAGTAAATTAAATTACATTAAATTAAATTAAATTAAATTAAATTAAATTAAATTAAATTAAATTAAACTAAATTAAATTAAATTAAATTAAATTAAATTAAAATAAATTAAATTAAATTAAATTAAATTAAATTATAGTAAGTTCAATTAAACTAAATTAAATTAAATTAAATTAAATGAAATTAAATTAAAATAAATTAAATTAAATTAAATTAAGTTGAATTAAATTAAATTAAATTAAATTAAATTAAATTAAAATAAATTGAATTAAATTAATTTAAATTAAATTAAATTAAACTAAGTTTAATTAAATTAAAGTAAATTAATATAAATTAAATTAAATTAAATTAAATTAAATTAAATTAAACTAAATTAAATTAAATTAAATTAAATTAAACTAAATTAAATTAAATTAAATTAAATTAAATTAAATTAAATTATATTAAACTAAATTAAATTAAATTAAATTAAATTAAATTAAATTAACTTAATTAAATTAAATTAAATTAAATTAAATTAAATTAAAATATATTGAATTAAATTAAATTAAATTAAATTAAATTAAATTAAATTAAGTTAAATTAAACTAAATTAAATTAAAATAAAATAAAGTAAATTAAATTAAATTAAATTATATAAAATTATAACAAATTAAATTAAATTAAATTAAATTAAATTAAATTAAGTTAAATTAAATTAAAGTAAATTAAATTAAATTAAATTAAATTAAATTAAATTAAAACAAATAAAATTAAATTAATTTAAATTAAATTAAATTAAATTAAATTAAGGTAAATTAATTAAAATTAAATTAAAATAAATTAAATTAAGGTAAATTAAATTAAATTAAATTAAATTAAATTAAATTGAATTAAATTAAATTAAATTAAATTAAATTAAATTAAATTAAATTAAATTAAATTAAATTAAATTAAATTAAATTAAATTAAATTAAATTAAATTAAATTAAATTAAATTAAATTAAATTAAATTATATTAAATTAAACTAAATTAAATTAAATTAAATTAAATTAAATTAAATTATATTAAATTAAATTAAATTAAATTAAATTAAATTAAATTAAATTAAATTAAATTAAATTAAATTAAATTAAATTAAATTAAATTTTATTAAATTAAATTAAGTTGAATTAAATTAAATTAAATTAATTTAAATTAAATTAATCTAAAATAAATTGAATTAAATTAAATTAAATTAAGTTAAATTAAATTAAATTAAACTAAGTTTAATTAAATTAAATTAAATTAAATTAAATTAAAGTAAATTAATATAAATTAAATTAAATTAAATTAAATTAAATTAAACTAAACTAAATTAAATTAAATTAAATTAAATTAAATTAAATTAAATTAAATTAAATTAAATTAAATTAAATTAAATTAAATTAAATTAAACTAAACTAAATTAAATTAAATTAAATTAAATTAAATTAAACTAAATTAAATTAAATTAAATTAAATAAAAATAATTTAAAATAAATTAATTTAAATTAAAATAAATTAAATTAAATTAAATTATATTAAATTAAATTAAGTTGAATTAAATTAAATTAAATTAAGTTAAATTAAATTAAAATAAATTGAATTAAATTAAAATTAATTAAATTAAATTAAATTAAACTAAGTTTAATTAAATTAAATTAAATTAAATTAAATTAAATTAATTTAACGTAAATTAAATTAAATTAAACTAAATTAAAATAAATTATATTAAATTAAATTAAACTAAATTAAATTAAATTAAATTAAATTAAATTAAATTAAACTAATTTAAATTAAATTAAATTAAATTAAATTAACTTGAACTAAGTTAAAATAAATTAAATTAAATTAAATTAAATTAAAATAAATTAAAATAAATTAAATTAAATTCAATTTGATTTAATTAATTTAAATTAAATTAAATGAAATTAAATTAAATTAAATTAAATTAAATTAAATTAAATTAAATTAAATTAAATTATATTAAATTAAATTAAGTTGAATTAAATTAAATTAAATTAAATTAAAATAAGTTAAATAAAATTAAATTATATTAAATTAAATTAAATTAAATTAAAGCAAATTAATATAAATTAAATTAAATTAAATTAAATTAAATTAAATTAAATTAAACTAAATTAATTTAAATCAAATTAAATTAAATGAAATTAAATTAAATTAAATAAAATTAAATTAAATTAAATTAAATTAAATTAAATTAAATTAAAATAAATTAAATTAAATTAAATTAAATTAAATTAAATTAAATTAAATTAAATTAAATTAAATTAAATTAAATTAAATTAAATTAAATTAAATTAAATTAAATTAAATTAAATTAAATTAAATTAAATTAAATTAAAATAAATTAAAATAAATTTAATTAAATTAAATTAAAGTAAGTTAAATTAAACTAAATTAAATTAAATTAAATTAAATGAAATGAAATGAAATTAAATTAAATTAAATTAAATTAAATTATATTAAATTAAATGAAGTTGAATTAAATTAAATTAAAATAAGTTGAATAAAATTAAATTAAATTAAATTAAATTAAATTAAATTAATATAAATTATATTAAATTAAATTAAATTAAATTAAAGTAAATTAATATAAATTAAATTAAATTAAATTAAATTAAATTAAATTAAATTAAATTAAACTAAACTAAATTAAATTAAATTAAATTAAATTAAATTAAATTAAATTAAATTAAATTAAATTAAATTAAATTAAATTAAATTAAATTAAATTAAATTAAATTAAATTAAATTAAATTAAATTAAATTAAATTAAATTAAATTAAATTAAATTAAATTAAATTAAATTAAATTAAATTAAATTAAATTAAATTAAATTAAATTAAATTAAATTAAACCAAACTAAATTAAATTAAATTAAATTAAATTAAATTAAACTAAATTAAATTAAATTAAATTAAATAAAATCAAATTAAAATAAATTAATTTAAATTAAAATAAATTAAATTAAATTTAATTATATTAAATTAAATTAAGTTGAATTAAATTAAATTAAATTAAGTTAAATTAAATTTAAATAAATTGAATTAAATTAAAATTAATTAAATTAAATTAAGTTAAACTAAGTTTAATTAAATTAAATTAAATTAAATTAAATTAAATTAATTTAACGTAAATTAAATTAAATTAAACTAAATTAAATTAAATTATATTAAATTAAATTAAACTAAATTAAATTAAATTAAATTAAATTAAATTAAATTAAATTAAACTAATTTAAATTAAATTAAATTAAATTAAATTAACTTAAACTAAATTAAAATAAATTAAATTAAATTAAATTAAAACAAATTATATTAAATTAGATTAAATTAAATTAAAATAAATTAAATTAAATTGAATTAAATTAAATTAAATTAAATTAAAATAAAATAAAGTAAATTAAATTAAATTAAATAAAAAAAAATTAAATTAAATTAAACTAAATTAAATTAAATTAAATTAAATTAAAGTAAATTGAATTAAAAAAATTAAATTAAAGTAAATTAATATAAAATAAATTAAATTAAATTAAATTAAATTAAATTAAACTAAATTAAATTAAATTAAATTAAATTATATTAAATTAAAATAAATTAAATTAAATCGAATTAAATTAAATTAAATTAAATTAAGTTAAATTAAATTAAATAAAATTAAATTATTTTAAATTAAAATAAAATAAATTAAATTAAATTAAATTAAATTAAAATAAATTAAATTAAATTAAATTTGATTTAAATAATTTAAATTAAATTAAATGAAATTAAATTAAATAAAATTAAATTAAATTAGATTATATTAAATTAAATTAAGTTGAATTAAATTAAATTAAATTAAATTAAATTAAAATAAGTTAAATAAAATTAAATTATATTAAATTAAATTAAATTAAATTAAAGCAAATTAACATAAATTAAATTAAATTAAATTAAATTAAATTAAATTAAACTAAATTAATTTAAATTAAATTAAATTAAATTAAATTAAATTAAATTAAATTAAATTAATTTAAATTGAATTAAATTAAATTAAATTAAATTAAATTAAATTAAATTAAATTAAATTAAATTAAATTAAATTAAATTAAATTAAATTAAATTAAATTAAATTAAATTAAATTAAATTAAATTAAATTAAATTAAATTAAATTAAATTAAATTAAATTAAATTAAATTAAATTAAATCAAATTAAATTAAATTAAATTAAATTAAATTAAACTAAATTAAATTAAATTAAATTAAATTAAATTAAATTAAAATAAATTAAAATAAATTAAATTAAATTAAATTAAAGTAAGTTAAATTAAACTAAATTAAATTAAATTAAATTAAATTAAATGAAATTAAATGAAATGAAATGAAATTAAATTAAATTAAATTAAATTAAATTATATTAAATTAAATGAAGTTGAATTAAATTAAATTAAAATAAGTTGAATAAAATTAAATTAAATTAAATTAAATTAAAGTAAATTAATATAAATTATATTAAATTAAATTAAATTAAATAAAACTAAATTAAATTAAATTAAATTAAATTAAACTAAATTAAATTAAATTAAATTAAATTAAAACAAATTAAATTGAATTAAAATAAATTAAAATAAACTAAATTAAATTGAATTAAATTAAAGTAAATTAAATAAAATTAAAATAAAGTAAATTAAATTAAATTAAATTAAATTAAATTAAATTAAATTAAATTAAATTAAGTTAATTTAATTTAAATTAAATTAAATTAAATTAAATTAAATGAAATTAAATGAAATGAAATTAAATTAAATTAAATTAAATTAAATTAAATTAAATTATATTAAATTAAATGAAGTTGAATTAAATTAAATTAAAATAAGTTGAATAAAATTAAATTAAATTAAATTAAATTAAAGTAAATTAATATAAATTATATTAAATTAAATTAAATTAAATAAAACTAAATTAAATTAAATTAAATTAAATTAAACTAAATTAAATTAAATTAAATTAAATTAAAACAAATTAAATTGAATTAAATTAAATTAAAATAAAATAAATAAAATAAAATTAAATTAATTTAAACTAAATTAAATTAAATTAAATTAAATTAAATTAAATTAAATTAAATTAAAATAAATCAATTTAAATTAAATAAAATAAAATAAAATTAAATTAAATTTAATTAAATTAAACTAAATTAAATTAGATTATATTAAAATAAATTAAATTAAATTAAATTAAATTAAACTAAATTAAATTAAATTAATTTAAATTAAAATAAATTAAATTAAAATAAATTAAGTTAAATTAAATTAACTTAAGGTAAATTAAATTAAATTAAATTAAACTAAATTAAATTAAATTAAATTAAATTATATTTAGTTAAATTAAATTAAATTAAATTAAATTAAATTAATTTAAATTTAATTAAATTTAAATAAATTAAAATAAATTATATTAAATTAAATTAAGTTAAATTAAATTAAATTATATTACATTAAATTAAATTAAATTAAATTAAATTAAACTAAATTAAATTAAATTAAATTAAATTAAATTAAAATAAATTAAATTACATTAAATTAAATTAAATTAAATTAAAATAAATTCAATTAAATTAAATTAAATTAAATTAAATTAAATTAAACTAAATTAAATTAAATTAAATTAAATTAAATTAAATTAAAGTAAATTAATATAAATTAAATTAAATTAAATTAAATTTAATTAAATTAAACTAAATTAAATTAAATTAAATTAAATTATATTAAATTAAAATAAATTAAATTAAATCGAATTAAATTAAATTAAAATAAATTAAGTTAAATTAAATTAAATAAAATTAAATTAATTTAAATTAAAATAAAATAAATTAAATTAAATTAAATTAAATTAAAATAAATTAAATTAAATTAAATTTGATTTAATTAATTTAAATTAAATTAAATGAAATCAAATTAAATTAAATTAAATTATATTAAATTAAATTAAGTTGAATTAAATTAAATTAAATTAAATTAAAATAAGTTGAATAAAATTAAAATATATTAATTTAAATTAAATTAAATTAAAGCAAATTAATATAAATTAAATTAAATTAACTTAATCTAAATTAAATTAAATTAAATTAAATTAAACTAAATTAATTTAAATTAAATTAAATTAAATTAAATTAAATTAAATTATATTAAATTAAATTAAGTTGAATTAAATTAAATTAAATTAAATTAAAATAAGTTAAATAAAATTAAATTATATTAAATTAAATTAAATTAAATTAAAGCAAATTAATATAAATTAAATTAAATTAAATTAAATTAAATTAAATTAAACTAAATTAATTTAAATTAAATTAAATTAAATTAAATTAAATTAAATTTAATTAAATTAAATTAAATTAAATTAAATTAAATTAAATTAAATTAAATTAAATTAAATTAAAATAAATTAAATTAAAGTAAGTTAAATTAAACTAAATTAAATTAAATTAAATTAAATTAAATGAAATTAAATGAAATTAAATTAAATTAAATTATATTAAATTAAATGAAGTTGAATTAAATTAAATTAAAATAAGTTGAATAAAATTAAATTAAATTAAATTAAATTAAAGTAAATTAATATAAATTATATTAAATTAAATTAAATTAAATTAAAGTAAATTAATATAAATTAAATTAAATTAAATTAAATTAAATTAAATTAAACTAAACTAAATTAAATTAAATTTAATTTAATTTAATTAAATTAAATTAAATTAAACTAAACTTAATTAAATTAAATTAAATTAAACTAAATTAAATTAAATTAAATTAAATAAAAATAAATTAAAATAAATTAATTTAAATTAAAATAAATTAAATTAAATTAAATTATATTAAATTAAATTAAGTTGAATTAAATTAAATTAAATTAAGTTAAATTAAATTAAACTAAATTAAATTAAATTAAATTAAATTAAAACAAATTAAATTGAATTAAATTAAATTAAAATAAACTAAATTAAATTGAATTAAATTAAAGTAAATTAAATTAAATTAAAATAAAGTAAATTAAATTAAATTAAATTAAATTAAATTAAATTAAATTAAGTTAATTTAATTTAAATTAAATTAAGTTAATTTAATTTAAATTAAATTAAATTGAATTAAATTAATTTATTTTAAATTAATATAAATTAAATTAAATTAAAATAAATAAAATAAAATTAAATTAATTTAAACTAAATTAAATTAAATTAAATTAAATTAAATTAAATTAAATTAAATTAAATTAAAATAAATCAATTTAAATTAAATAAAATAAAATAAAATTAAATTAAAGTTAATTAAATTAAACTAAATTAAATTAAATTATATTAAAATAAAATAAATTAAATTAAATTAAATTAAACTAAATTAAATTAAATTAATTTAAATTAAGATAAATTAAATTAAAATAAATTAAGTTAAATTAAATTAACTTAAGGTAAATTAAATTAAATTAAATTAAACTAAATTAAATTAAATTAAATTAAATTATATTTAGTTAAATTAAATTAAACTAAATTAAATTAAATTAATTTAAATTTAATTAAATTTAAATAAATTAAATTAAATTATACTAAATTAAATTAAGTTAAATTAAATTAAATTATATTACATTAAATTAAATTAAATTAAATTAAATTAAACTAAATTAAATTAAATTAAATTAAATTAAATTAAAATAAATTAAATTAAATTAAATTAAATTAAATTAAAATAAATTGAATTAAATTAAATTAAATTAAATTAAATTAAATTAAATTAAATTAAATTAAATTAAACTAAATTAAATTAAATTAAATTAAATTAAATTAAAGTAAATTAATATAAATTAAATTAAATTAAATTTAATTAAATTAAACTAAATTAAATTAATATAAATTAAATTAAATTATATTAAATTAAAATAAATTAAATTAAATCGAATTAAATTAAATTAAATTAAATTAAGTTAATTTAAATTAAATAAAATTAAATTAAATTAAATTAAAATAAAATAAATTAAATTAAATTAAATTAAATTAAAATAAATTAAATTAAATTAAATTTGATTTAATTAATTTAAATTAAATTAAATGAAATCAAATTAAATTAAATTAAATTATATTAAATTAAATTAAGCTGAATTAAATTAAATTAAATTAAATTAAAATAAGTTGAATAAAATTAAATTATATTAAATTAAATTAAATTAAATTAAAGCAAATTAATATAAATTAAATTAAATTAACTTAATCTAAATTAAATTAAATTAAATTAAATTAAACTAAATTAAATTAAATTATATTAAAATAAATTAAATTAAATTAAATTAAATTAAATTAAACTAAATTAAATTAAATTAATTTAAATTAAAATAAATTAAATTAAAATAAATTAAGTTAAATTAAATTAACTTAAGGTAAATTAAATTAAATTAAATTAAACTAAATTAAATTAAATTAAATTAAATTTAATTAAATTAAATTAAATTAAATTAAATTAAATTAAATTAATTTAAATTTAATTAAATTTAAATAAATTAAATTAAATTATATTAAATTAAATTAAGTTAAATTAAATTAAATTATATTAAATTAAATTAAGTTGAATTAAATTAAATTAAATTAAATTAAAATAAGTTAAATAAAATTAAATTATATTAAATTAAATTAAATTAAATTAAAGCAATTTAATATAAATTAAATTAAATTAAATTAAATTAAATTAAATTAAATTAAACTAAATTAATTTAAATTAAATTAAATTAAATTAAATTAAATTAAATTAAATTAAATTAAATTAAATTAAATTAAATTAAATTAAATTAAATTAAATTAAATTAAATTAAAATAAATTAAATTAAATTAAATTAAAGTAAGTTAAATTAAACTAAATTAAATTAAATTAAATTAAATTAAATGAAATTAAATAAAATTAAATTAAATTAAATTATATTAAATTAAATGAAGTTGAATTAAATTAAATTAAAATTAGTTGAATAAAATTAAATTAAATTAAATTAAATTAAAGTAAATTAATATAAATTATATTAAATTAAATTAAATTAAATTAAAGTAAATTAATATAAATTAAATTATGTTAAATTAAATTAAATTAAATTAAACTAAATTAAATTAAATTAAATTAAATTAAATTAAATTAAATTAAATTAAATTTAATTTAATAAAATTAAATTAAACTAAACTAAATTAAATTAAATTAAATTAAACTAAATTAAATTAAATTAAATTAAATAAAAATAAATTAAAATAAATTAATTTAAATTAAAATAAATTAAACTAAATTAAATTATATTAAATTAAATTAAGTTGAATTAAATTAAATTAAATTAAGTTAAATTAAATTAAAATAAATTGAATTAAATTAAAAATAATTAAATTAAATTAAATTAATTAAATTAAATTAAATTAAACTAAGTTTAATTAAATTAAATTAAATTAAATTAAATTAAATTAAATTAAACTAAATTAAATTAAATTATATTAAATTAAATTAAACTAAATTAAATTAAATTAAATTAAATTAAATTAAATTAAATTAAAATAAAATAAAGTAAATTAAATTAAATTAAATAAAAAAAAATTAAATTAAATTAAACTAAATTAAATTAAATTAAATTAAATTAAAATAAATTGAATTAAAAAAATTAAATTAAAGTAAATTAATATAAATTAAATTAAATTAAATTAAATTAAATTAAACTAAATTAAATTAAATTAAATTAATTTATATTAAACTAAAATAAATTAAATTAAATCGAATTAAATTAAATTAAATTAAATTAAATAAAATTAAATTAATTTAAATTAAAATAAAATAAATTAAATTAAATTAAATTAAATTAAAATAAATTAAATTAAATTAAATTTGATTTAATTAATTTAAATTAAATTAAATGAAATTAAATTAAATTAAATGAAATTAAATTAAATTAAATTAAATTAAATTAAATTAAATTATACTAAATTAAATTAAGTTGAATTAAATTAAATTAAATTAAATTATATTAAATTAAATTAAGTTGAATTAAATTAAATTAAATTAAATTAAAATAAGTTAAATAAAATTAAATTATATTAAATTAAATTAAATTAAATTAAAGCAAATTAATATAAATTAAATTAAATTAAATTAAATTAAATTAAATTAAATTAAACTAAATTAATTTAAATTAAATTAAATTAAATTAAATTAAAATAAATTAAATTAAATTAAATTAAATTAAATTAAATTAAATTAAATTAAATTAAATTAAATTAAATTAAAATAAATTAAATTAAATTAAATTAAATTAAATTAAATTAAATTAAATTATATTAAAATAAATTAAAATAAATTAAATTAAATTAAATTAAAGTAAGTTAAATTAAACTAAATTAAATTAAATTAAATTAAATGAAGTTAAATGAAATTAAATTAAATTAAATTAAATTAAATTAAATTAAATTATATTAAATTATATTAAATTAAATGAAGTTGAATTAAATTAAATTAAAATAAGTTGAATAAAATTAAATTAAATTAAAGTAAATTAATATAAATTATATTAAATTAAATTAAATTAAATTAAACTAAATTAAATTAAATTAAATTAAACTAAATTAAATAAAATTAAATTAAATTAAATTAAATTAAAACAAATTAAATTGAATTAAATTAAATTAAAATAAACTAAATTAAATTGAATTAAATTAAAGTAAATTAAATTAAAATAAAATAAAGTAAATTAAATTAAATTAAGTTAATTTAATTTAAATTAAATTAAATTGAATTAAATTAATTTATTTTAAATTAAATTAAATTAAATTAAATTAAAATAAATAAAATAAAATTAAATTAATTTAAACTAAATTAAATTAAATTAAATTAAATTAAATTAAATTAAATTAAATTAAATTAAAATAAATCAATTTAAATTAAATAAAATAAAATTAAATTAAATTAAATTAAATTAAACTAAATTAAATTAAATTATATTAAAATAAATTAAATTAAATTAAATTAAATTAAATTAAACTAAATTAAATTAAATTAATTTAAATTAAAATAAATTAAATTAAAATAAATTAAGTTAAATTAAATTAACTTAAGGTAAATTAAATTAAATTAAATTAAACTAAATTAAATTAAATTAAATTAAATTTAATTAAATTAAATTAAATTAAATTAAATTAAATTAAATTAATTTAAATTTAATTAAATTTAAATAAATTAAATTAAATTATATTAAATTAAATTAAGTTAAATTAAATTAAATTATATTACATTAAATTAAATTGAATTAAATTAAATTAAACTAAATTAAATTAAATTAAATTAAATTAAATTAAATTAAAATAAATTAAATTAAATTAAATTAAATTAAATAAAATTAAAATAAATTGAATTAAATTAAATTAAATTAAATTAAATTAAATTAAATTAAATTAAATTAAATTAAATTAAATTAAACTAAATTAAATTAAATTAAATTAAATTAAATTAAATTAAAGTAAATTAATATAAATTAAATTAAATTTAATTAAATTAAACTAAATTAAATTAAATTAAATTAAATTATATTAAATTAAAATAAATTAAATTAAATCGAATTAAATTAAATTAAATTAAATTAAGTTAAATTAAATTAAATAAAATTAAATTAATTTAAATTAAAATAAAATAAATTAAATTAAATTAAATTAAAATAAATTAATTAAATTAAATTTGATTTAATTAATTTAAATTAAATTAAATGAAATTAAATTAAATTAAACTAAATTAAATTATATTAAATTAAATTAAGTTGAATTAAATTAAATTAAATTAAATTAAATTAAATTAAAATAAGTTGAATAAAATTATATTATATTAAATTAAATTAAATTAAATTAAATTAAATTAAATTAAATTAAATTAAATTAAATTAAATTAAATTAAATTAAATTAAATTAAATTAAATTAAATTAAATTAAATTAAATTAAATTAAATTAAATTAAATTAAATTAAATTAAATTAAATTAAATTAAATTAAATTAAATTAAATTAAATTAAATTAAATTAAATTAAATTAAATTAAATTAAATTAAATTAAATTAAATTAAATTAAATTAAATTAAATTAAATTAAATTAAATTAAATTAAATTAAATTAAATTAAATTAAATTAAAATAAATTAAAATAAATTAAATTAAACTAAATTAAATTAAATTAAATTAAATGAAATTAAATGAAATTAAATTAAATTAAATTAAATTAAATTATATTAAATTAAATGAAGTTGAATTAAATTAAATTAAAATAAGTTGAATAAAATTAAATTAAATTAAATTAAAGTAAATTAATATAAATTATATTAAATTAAATTAAATTAAATTAAACTAAATTAAATTAAATTAAACTAAATTAAATTAAATTAAATTAAATTAAATTAAATTAAATTAAATTAAAACAATATAAATTGAATTAAATTAAATTAAAATAAATTAAATTAAATTGAATTAAATTAAAGTAAATTAAATTAAAATAAAATAAAGTAAATTAAATAAAATTAAATTAAATTAAATTAAATTAAATTAAATTAATTTAATTTAAATTAAATTAAATTGAATTAAATTAATTTAATTTAAATTAAATTAAATTAAATTAAATTAAAATAAATAAAATTAAATTAAATTAATTTAAATTAAATTAAATTAAATTAAATTAAATTAAATTAAATTAAAATAAATCAATTTAAATAAAATAAAATAAAATAAAATTAAATTAAATTAAATTAAACTAAATTAAATTAAATTATATTAAAATAAATTAAATTAAATTAAATTAAATTTAACTAAATTAAATTAAAATAAATTAAATTAAAATAAATTAAATTAAAATAAATTAAGTTAAATTAAATTAACTTAAGGTAAATTAAATTAAATTAAATTAATTTTAATTAATATAAATTAAATAAAATTAAATTTAATTAAATTTAAATAAATTAAATTAAGTTAAATTAAATTAAATTATATTAAAATAAATTAAATTAAATTAAAATAAATTGAATTTAATTAAATTAAATTAACATAAATTAAACTAAGGTAAATTAAATTAAATTAAAGTAAATTAAATTACATTAAATTAAATTAAATTAAATTAAATTAAATTAAATTAAATTAAATTAAATTAAATTAAATTAAACTAAATTAAATTAAATTAAATAAAATTAAATTAAAATAAATTAAATTAAATTAAATTAAATTAAATTATAGTAAGTTAAATTAAACTAAATTAAATAAAATTAAATTAAATGAAATTAAATTAAAATAAATTTAAATAAATTAAATTAATATGAATTAAATTAAATTAAATTAAATTAAATTAAATTAAAATAAATTGAATTAAATTAATTTTAATTAAATTAATTTAAACTAAGTTTAATTAAATTAAATTAAACTAAATTAAATTAAATTAAATTAAATTAAATTAAATTAAATTAAATTAAATTAAACTAAATTAAATTAAATTAAATTAAATTAACTTAAACTAAATTAAATTAAATTAAATTAAATTAAATTAAAATAAATTGAATTAAATTAAATTAAATTAAATTAAATTAAATTAAATTAAATTAAATTAAATTAAATTAAATTAAATTAACTTAAATTAAATTAAATTAAATTAAATTAAATTAAATTAAATTAAATTAAATTAAATTAAATTAAATTAAATTAAAATAAAATAAATTAAAATAAATTAATTTAAATTAAAATAAATTAAATTAAATTAAATTATATTAAATTAAATTAAGTTGAATTATTAAATAAAATTAAATTAAATTAAATTAAATTAAATTAAATTAATTTAATTTAAATTAAATTAAATTGAATTAAATTAATTTAATTTAAATTAAATTAAATTAAATTAAATTAAAATAAATAAAATTAAATTAAATTAATATAAATTAAATTAAATTAAATTAAATTAAATTAAATTAAATTAAATTAAATTAAATTAAATTAAAATAAATCAATTTAAATAAAATAAAATAAAATAAAATTAAATTAAATTAAATTAAATTAAACTAAATTAAATTAAATTATATTAAAATAAATTAAATTAAATTAAATTAAATTTAACTAAATTAAATTAAAATAAATTAAATTAAAATAAATTAAATTAAAATAAATTAAGTTAAATTAAATTAACTTAAGGTAAATTAAATTAAATTAAATTAATTTTAATTAATATAAATTAAATAAAATTAAATTTAATTAAATTTAAATAAATTAAATTAAGTTAAATTAAATTAAATTATATTAAAATAAATTAAATTAAATTAAAATAAATTGAATTTAATTAAATTAAATTAACATAAATTAAACTAAGGTAAATTAAATTAAATTAAAGTAAATTAAATTACATTAAATTAAATTAAATTAAATTAAATTAAGTTAAATTAAATTAAATTAAATTAAATTAAACTAAATTAAATTAAATTAAATAAAATTAAATTAAAATAAATTAAATTAAATTAAATTAAATTAAATTAAATTATAGTAAGTTAAATTAAACTAAATTAAATAAAATTAAATTAAATGAAATTAAATTAAAATAAATTTAAATAAATTAAATTAATATGAATTAAATTAAATTAAATTAAATTAAATTAAATTAAATTAAATTAAAATAAATTGAATTAAATTAATTTTAATTAAATTAATTTAAACTAAGTTTAATTAAATTAAATTAAACTAAATTAAATTAAATTAAATTAAATTAAATTAAATTAAATTAAATTAAATTAAATTAAACTAAATTAAATTAAATTAAATTAAATTAACTTAAACTAAATTAAATTAAATTAAATTAAATTAAATTAAAATAAATTGAATTAAATTAAATTAAATTAAATTAAATTAAATTAAATTAAATTAAATTAAATTAAATTAAATTAACTTAAATTAAATTAAATTAAATTAAATTAAATTAAATTAAATTAAATTAAATTAAATTAAATTAAATTAAAATAAAATAAATTAAAATAAATTAATTTAAATTAAAATAAATTAAATTAAATTAAATTATATTAAATTAAATTAAGTTGAATTAGATTAAATTAAATTAAATTAAATTAAATTAATTTAACGTAAATTAAATTTAATTAAACTAAATTAAATTAAATTATATTAAATTAAATTAAACTAAATTAAATTAAATTAAATTAAATTAAATTAAATTAAATTAAACTAATTTAAATTAAATTAAATTAAATTAAATTAACTTAAACTAAATTAAAATAAATTAAATTAAATTAAATTAAATTAAAACAAATTATATTAAATTAGAATAAATTAAATTAAAATAAATTAAATTAAATTGAATTAAATTAAATTAAATTAAATGAAATTAAAATAAAATAAAGTAAATTAAATTAAATTAAATTAAATAAAATTATAACAAATTACATTAAATTAAATTAAATTAAATTAATTTAAATTAAATTAAATTAAGGTAAATTAATTAAAATTAAATTAAAATAAATTAAATTAAGGTAAATTAAATTAAATTAAATTAAATTAAATTAAATTGAATTAAATTAAATTAAATTAAATTAAATTAAATTAAATTAAATTAAATTAAATTAAATTAAATTAAATTAAATTAAATTAAATTAAATTAAATTAAATTAAATTAACTTAAATTAAATTAAATTAAATTAAATTAAATTAAATTAAATTAAATTAAATTAAATTAAATTAAATTAAATTAAATTAAATTAAATTAAATTAAATTAAATTAAATTAAATTAAATTAAATTAAATTTTATTAAATTAAATTAAGTTGAATTAAATTAAATTAAATTAATTTAAATTAAATTAAAATAAATTGAATTAAATTAAATTAAATTAAGTTAAATTAAATTAAATTAAACTAAGTTTAATTAAATTAAATTAAATAAAATTAAATTAAAGTAAATTAATATAAATTAAATTAAATTAAATTAAACTAAACTAAATTAAATTAAATTAAATTAAATTAAATTAAATTAAATTAAATTAAATTAAATTAAATTAAATTAAATTAAATTAAATTAAATTAAATTAAATTAAATTAAATTAAATTAAATTAAACTAAACTAAATTAAATTAAATAAAATTAAATTAAATTAAACTAAATTAAATTAAATTAAATTAAATAAAAATAAATTAAAATAAATTAATTTAAATTAAAATAAATTAAATTAAATTAAATTATATTAAATTAAATTAAGTTGAATTAGATTAAATTAAATTAAATTAAATTAAATTAATTTAACGTAAATTAAATTAAATTAAACTAAATTAAATTAAATTATATTAAATTAAATTAAACTAAATTAAATTAAATTAAATTAAATTAAATTAAACTAATTTAAATTAAATTAAATTAAATTAAATTAACTTAAACTAAATTAAAATAAATTAAATTAAATTAAATTAAATTAAAACAAATTATATTAAATTAGAATAAATTAAATTAAAATAAATTAAATTAAATTGAATTAAATTAAATTAAATTAAATGAAATTAAAATAAAATAAAGTAAATTAAATTAAATTAAATAAAAAAAATTAAATTAAATTAAACTAAATTAAATTAAATTAAAATAAATTAAAATAAATTGAATTAAATTAAATTAAAATAAATTGAATTAAAAAATTAAATTAAAGTAAATTAATATAAATTAAATTATATTAAATTAAATTAAATTAAACTAAACTAAATTAAATTAAATTAAATTAAATTATATTAAATTAAAATAAATTAAATTAAATCGAATTAAATTAAATTAAATTAAATTAAGTTAAATTAAATTAAATAAAATTAAATTAATTTAAATAAAAATAAAATAAATTAAATTAAATTAAATTAAAATAAATTAAACTAAATTATATTAAAATAAATCAATTTAAATTAAATTAAATGAAATTAACTTAAATTAAATTAAATTAAATTAAATTATATTAAATTAAATTAAGTTGAAGTAAATTAAATTAAATTAAAAAAAGTTAAATAAAATTAAATTATATTAAATTAAATTAAATTAAATTAAAGCAAATTAATATAAATTAAATTAAATTAAATTAAATTAAATTAAATTAAATTAAATTAAACTATATTAATTTAAATTAAATTAAATTAAATTAAATTAAATTAAATTAAATTAAATTAAATTAAATTAAATTAAATTAAATTAAATTAAATTAAATTAAATTAAATTAAATTAAATTAAATTAAATTAAATTAAATTAAATTAAATTAAATTAAATTAAATTAAATTAAATTAAATTAAATTAAATTAAATTAAATTAAATTAAATTAAATTAAATTAAATTAAATTAAATTAAATTAAATTAAATTAAATTAAAATAAATTAAAATAAATTAAATTAAATTAAATTAAAGTAAGTTAAATTAAACTAAATTAAATTAAATTAAATTAAATTAAATGAAATTAAATGAAATTAAATGAAATTAAATGAAATTAAATTAAATTAAATTAAATTAAATTAGATTAAATTAAATTAAATTAAATTATATTAAATTAAATGAAGTTGAATTAAATTAAATTAAAATAAGTTGAATAAAATTAAATTAAATTAAATTAAATTAAAGTAAATTAATATAAATTATATTAAATTAAATTAAATTAAATTAAAGTAAATTAATATAAATTAAATTAAATTAAATTAAATTAAATTAAATTAAATTAAACTAAACTAAATTAAATTAAATTAAATTAAATTAAATTAAATTAAATTAAATTAAATTAAATTAAATTAAATTAAATTAAGCTAAACTTAATTAAATTAAATTAAATAATATTAAATTAAACTAAATTTAATTAAATTAAATTAAATAAAAATAAACTAAAATAAATTAATTTAAATTAAAATAAATTAAATTAAATTAAATTATATTAAATTAAATTAAGTTGAATTAAATTAAATTAAATTAAGTTAAATTAAATTAAATTAAATTAAATTAAATTAAATTAAATTAAATTAAATTAAATTAAATTAAATTAAATTAAATTAAATTAAATTAATATAAATTAAATTAAATTAAATTAAATTAAATTAAATTAAATTAAATTAAATTAAATTAAATTAAATTAAATTAAATTAAATTAAATTAAATTAAAATAAATTAAAATAAATTAAATTAAATTAAATTAAAGTAAGTTCAATTAAACTAAATTAAATTAAATTAAATTAAATTAAATTAAATGAAATTAAATTAAATTAAATTAAATTAAATTATATTAAATTAAATGAAGTTGAATTAAATTAAATTAAAATAAGTTGAATAAAATTAAATTAAATTAAATTAAATTAAAGTAAATTAATATAAATTATATTAAATTAAATTAAATTAAATTAAACTAAATTAAATTAAATTAAATTAAATTAAATTAAACTAAATTAAATTAAATTAAATTAAATTTAATTAAATTAAAACAAATTAAATTGAATTAAATTAAATTAAAATAAATTAAATTAAATTAAATTGAATTAAATTAAAGTAAATTAAATTAAAATAAAATAAAGTAAATTAAATAAAATTAAATTAAATTAAATTAAATTAAATTAATTTAATTTAAATTAAATTAAATTGAATTAAATTAATTTAATTTAAATTAAATTAAATTAAATTAAAATAAATAAAATTAAATTAAATTAATTTAAATTAAATTAAATTAAATTAAATTAAATTAAATTAAATTAAATTAAAATAAATCAAGTTAAATTAAATAAAATAAAATAAAATTAAATTAAATTAAATTAAATTAAACTAAATTAAATTAAATTATATTAAAATAAATTAAATTAAATTAAATTAAATTTAACTAAATTAAATTAAATAAATTAAATTAAAATAAATTAAATTAAAATAAATTAAGTTAAATTTAATTAACTTAAGGTAAATTAAATTAAATTAAATTAATTTTAATTAATATAAATTAAATAAAATTAAATTTAATTAAATTTAAATAAATTAAATTAAATTATAGTAAATAAAATTAAGTTAAATTAAATTAAATTATATTAAATTAAATTAAATTAAATTAAATTAAAATAAATTGAATTTAATTAAATTAAATTAACATAAATTAAACTAAGGTAAATTAAATTAAATTAAAGTAAATTAAATTACATTAAATTAAATTAAATTAAATTAAATTAAATTAAATTAAATTAAATTAAATTAAACTAAATTAAATTAAATTAAATAAAATTAAATTAAATTAAATTAAATTAAATTATAGTAAGTTAAATTAAACTAAATTAAATAAAATTAAATTAAATGAAATTAAATTAAAATAAATTTAAATAAATTAAATTAATATGAATTAAATTAAATTAAATTAAATTAAATTAAATTAAATTAAATTAAAATAAATTGAATTAAATTAATTTTAATTAAATTAATTTAAACTAAGTTTAATTAAATTAAATTAAACTAAATTAAATTAAACTAAATTAAATTAAATTAAATTAAATTAAATTAAATTAAATTAAACTAAATTAAATTAAATTAATTTAAATTAAATTAAATTAAATTAACTTAAACTAAATTAAATTAAATTAAATTAAATTAAATTAAAATAAATTGAATTAAATTAAATTAAATTAAATTAAATTAAATTAAATTAAATTAAATTAAATTAAATTAAATTAAATTAAAATAAAATAAAGTAAATTAAATTAAATTAAATTAAATAAAATTATAACAAATTAAATTAAATTAAATTAAATTAAATTAATTTAAATTAAATTAAATTAAGGTAAATTAATTAAAATTAAATTAAAATAAATTAAATTAAGGTAAATTAAATTAAATTAAATTAAATTAAATTAAATTAAATTAAATTAAATTAAATTAAATTTTATTAAATTAAATTAAATTAAATTTTATTAAATTAAATTAAGTTGAATTAAATTAAATTAATTTAATTTAAATTAAATTAAATTAAAATAAATTGAATTAAATTAAATTAAATTAAGTTAAATTAAATTAAATTAAACTAAGTTTAATTAAATTAAATTAAATTAAATTAAATTAAAGTAAATTAATATAAATTAAATTAAATTAAATTAAATTAAACTAAACTAAATTAAATTAAATTAAATTAAATTAAATTAAATTAAATTAAATTAAATTAAATTAAATTAAATTAAATTAAATTAAATTAAATTAAACTAAACTAAATTAAATTAAATTAAATTAAATTAAATTAACTTAAATTAAATTAAATTAAATTAAATAAAAATAAATTAAAATAAATTAATTTAAATTAAAATAAATTAAATTAAATTAAATTATATTAAATTAAATTAAGTTGAATTAGATTAAATTAAATTAAATTAAATTAAATTAAATTAATTTAACGTAAATTAAATTAAACTAAATTAAATTAAATTATACTAAATTAAATTAAACTAAATTAAATTAAATTAAATTAAATTAAATTAAATTAAATTAAACTAATTTAAATTAAATTAAATTAAATTAAATTAACTTAAACTAAATTAAAATAAATTAAATTAAATTAAAACAAATTATATTAAATTAGAATAAATTAAATTAAAATAAATTAAATTAAATTGAATTAAATTAAATTAAATTAAATGAAATTAAAATAAAATAAAGTAAATTAAATTAAATTAAATAAAAAAAAATTAAATTAAATTAAACTAAACTGGCGGCCGCGGTAGCCGAGTGGTTAGCATTGCGTCCTGCCATTCGGAAGACTCGGGTTCATATCCCGGTGCCACCAACATCCAAAAAGTTATGGAAAATTAATTTAAATTAAAAATTAAATTAAATTTTCTAATTGCGGTCGCCCCTCGGCAGGGAATGTCCATCCCTCCGAGTGTATTTCGGACATGAAATAAAGCTCCTCGTCAAAAAACCATCAGCCGTTCGGAGGCGGCTTAGTATAAACTGTAGGTCCCTCCATTTGTTGGAAAAACATCAAGACGCAAAACCACAAATTGGAGGAGGAGCTCGGCCGAAAATCGCTTCAGCGGTTACAAAGCGCCAATTATATATATATATATATAAATTAAATTAAATTAAAATAAATTAAAATAAATTGAATTAAATTAAATTAAAATAATTCTGGTTTGTATTTTGGGCCAATGTATAAATATATATTTATAGGGTAGTGTATTTGAGCTTTTCGGCCGTTAAATTAAAGTAAAAACCTTTGTTTTCCTTTTTTGCCTCCTACGCGTTTCGATACATTTTGTATCTTCCTCAGGGAGTCTAATTTATTTTGAACAAGAAAAACATAATTTACAAACATTATACATACACACATTTTTTTCTCAACCATACCTTAACACAAATATATTCACATGTATAATAGATATTATAAGTGATCATTACATCTGATCACTTACAGTGCAATAAATACAATAATGCTACATATCAGATTTTGCTTTTGCGTTCGTTATTATCGCTGTGTATGCGCAGTTTATATTGTCCACGTCTTCTTTGTAGTTCATCGCACAGTGTATTTTTTGTTGTATTCGCAGTCCTTCTAATGTCATTCTTTTCCTTGTTTTCTTCTCTATATCAATTATTTTTGCATTGTCAAAGTCTGCTGTGTGGTTGCTTTGTGTAAGGTGTTGGGCTAACGCAGTTGTTTCCTTTCTATTTTTCGCGTCCGCCTTATGCTCGCCTATTCTAACACCTAGCGCTCGCTTTGTTGTTCCAATATAAACTTTATTGCATTGTTCGTCATTTTTTCCATTGCACTTTATTTTGTATATTACATTGTGTTGTTGCTCCTTATTTATTTTGTCTTTCGTTTTAGTAAAAATTGTGTTGAGTGTGCGATGTGGTCTGTGCGCAAAGGTTATTGTGTTGTTGTTGATATATTTCCCTAATGATTTGTTGTCCGTTAAACCTGGTATGTATGTTATGCCAGTGAATGCTTTGTTTTCGTTTTTAGTTTTAGCATTGTTGTTGGCGCCTTCTATTTTGTTAATTGTTGTTTTTATAAGCCTTTCTATTAGTGCGTTAGGGAATCCGTTTTTGTATAGTATGTTTCTAATTTTTTCTTTGTTTTCGTTTCTGAACTCCTGGTCGCTAAGTTTATATATTTTTCCTATTAGGTTAATGGCAGTGTTTTTCTTTTGATTCCATGGATGGTTGGAATGAAAATTTATCATCCTGGATGAGGACACAGCTTTTGAATACCAGTTGAATTTAATCTGCTTGTTTTCCCGGTGAATTTCAACATCTAGGAAGGCCAACTTCTTATTTCTTTCTTCTTCCGTTGTGAATTTAATTTTGGTATGCTGTGCGTTCAATGTTTCGAGTATGACCTCCACGTCCGTTTTTTTAATTATAGCAAATATATCATCTACATATTTGTTTATGTATTTAATATATATGCCTTTATGTCCAAGTTCAGCAATGCTGTCGTCAAGTATTTTGTCTAAGACAATATCAGCTACAGTTGGGGATAGGGGGTTCCCCATTGGCATTCCATATGTCTGCTGATAGTGTATTCCATCATAAACGAAATAATTATTATCCCTCAAACAAAAGTCAAGAATGGAATGAAATTGTTTTTTAGTGATTGTTGTGTGGTTTTCTAAGGACTTCCAGTTATTCATAATTGTCCTGATTGCGGATTGAGTCGGTATATTAGTAAATAGGGATATTACGTCAAAAGATATTAAAATTTCGTCATCTTCAATAGTGATCTTGTTAAGATTGTTCTTAATAATAATGAGTGGTTCGTTAACAAAACAGACATTGATGTACCACATGAGTGCCGCTGGTTATTAATTAAATTAAATTAAATTAAATTAAATTAAATTAAAATAAATTAAAATAAATTAAATTAAATGAAATTAAATGAAATTAAATTAAATTAAATTAAATTATATTAAATTAAATGAAGTTGAATTAAATTAAATTAAAATAAGTTGAATAAAATTAAATTAAATTAAAGTAAATTAATATATATTATATTAAATTGAATTAAATTAAATTAAATTAAATTAAACTAAATTAAATTAAATTAAATTAAATTAAATTAAATTAAAACAAATTAAATTGAATTAAATTAAATTAAAATAAATTAAATTAAATTGAATTAAATTAAAGTAAATTAAATTAAAATAAAATAAAGTAAATTAAATAAAATTAAATTAAATTAAATTAAATTAAATTAAGTAAATTTAATTTAAATTAAATTAAATTGAATTAAATTAATTTAATTTAAATTAAATTAAATTAAATTAAATTAAAATAAATAAAATAAAATTAAATTAATTTAAATTAAATTAAATTAAATTAAATTAAATTAAATAAAATCAAATAAAATTAAATTAAATTAAATTAAATTAAACTAAATTAAATTAAATTATATTAAAATAAATTAAATTAAATTAAATTAAACTAAATTAAATTAAAATAAATTAAATTAAAATAAATTAAATTAAAATAAATTAAGTTAAATTAAATTAACTTAAGGTAAATTAAATTAAATTAAATTAATTTTAATTAAATTAAATTAAATTAAATTAAATTTAATTAAATTTAAATAAATTAAATTAAATTATATTAAATTAAATTAAGTTAAATTAAATTAAATTATATTAAATTAAATTAAATTAAATTAAATTAAAATAAATTGAATTTAATTAAATTAAATTAACATAAATTAAACTAAGGTAAATTAAATTAAATTAAAGTAAATTAAATTACATTAAATTAAATTAAATTAAATTAAATTAAATTAAATTAAATTAAATTAAACTAAATTAAATTAAATTAAATTAAATTAAATTAAATTAAAATAAATTAAATTACATTAAATTATAGTAAGTTAAATTAAACTAAATTAAATTAAATTAAATTAAATGAAATTAAATTAAAATAAATTAAATTAAATTAAATTAATATGAATTAAATTAAATTAAATTAAATTAAATTAAATTAAATTAAAATAAATTGAATTAAATTAATTTAAATTAAATTAAATTAAACTAAGTTTAATTAAATTAAAGTAAAATAATATAAATTAAACTAAATTAAATTAAATTAAATTAAACTAAATTAAATTAAATTAAATTAAATTAAATTAAATTAAACTAAATTAAATTAAATTAAATTAAATTAAATTTAACTAAATTAAATTAAATTAAATTAAATTAAATTAACTTAAACTAAATTAAATTAAATTAAATTAAATTAAAATAAATTGAATTAAATTAAATTAAATTAAATTAAATTAAATTAAATTAAATTAAATTAAATTAAATTAAATTAAATTAAATTAAAATAAAATAAAGTAAATTAAATTAAAGTAAATTAAATTAAATTAAATTAAATTAAATTAAAACAAATAAAATAAAATTAAATTAATTTAAATTAAATTAAATTAAATTAAATTAACGTAAATTAATTAAAATTAAATTAAAATAAATTAAATTAAGGTAAATTAAATTAAAATAAATTAAATTAAATTAAATTAAATTAAATTAAATTAAATTAAATTAAATTAAATTAAATTAAATTTTATTAAATTAAATTAAATTAAATTTTATTAAATTAAATTAAGTTGAATTAAATTAAATTAAATTAATTTAAATTAAATTAAATTAAAATAAATTGAATTAAATTAAATTAAATTAAGTTAAATTAAATTAAATTAAACTAAGTTTAATTAAATTAAATTAAATTAAATTAAATTAAAGTAAATTAATATAAATTAAATTAAATTAAATTAAATTAAACTAAACTAAATTAAATTAAATTAAATTAAATTAAATTAAATTAAATTAAATTAAATTAAATTAAATTAAATTAAATTAAATTAAATTAAATTAAACTAAACTAAATTAAATTAAATTAAATTAAATTAAATTAACTTAAATTAAATTAAATTAAATTAAATAAAAATAAATTAAAATAAATTAATTTAAATTAAAATAAATTAAATTAAATTAAATTATATTAAATTAAATTAAGTTGAATTAGATTAAATTAAATTAAATTAAAATAAATTAATTTAACGTAAATTAAATTAAACTAAATTAAATTAAATTATACTAAATTAAATTAAACTAAATTAAATTAAATTAAATTAAATTAAATTAAATTAAATTAAACTAATTTAAATTAAATTAAATTAAATTAAATTAACTTAAACTAAATTAAAATAAATTAAATTAAATTAAAACAAATTATATTAAATTAGAATAAATTAAATTAAAATAAATTAAATTAAATTGAATTAAATTAAATTAAATTAAATGAAATTAAAATAAAATAAAGTAAATTAAATTAAATTAAATAAAAAAAAATTAAATTAAATTAAACTAAACTGGCGGCCGCGGTAGCCGAGTGGTTAGCATTGCGTCCTGCCATTCGGAAGACTCGGGTTCATATCCCGGTGCCACCAACATCCAAAAAGTTATGGAAAATTAATTTAAATTAAAAATTAAATTAAATTTTCTAATTGCGGTCGCCCCTCGGCAGGGAATGTCCATCCCTCCGAGTGTATTTCGGACATGAAATAAAGCTCCTCGTCAAAAAACCATCAGCCGTTCGGAGGCGGCTTAGTATAAACTGTAGGTCCCTCCATTTGTTGGAAAAACATCAAGACGCAAAACCACAAATTGGAGGAGGAGCTCGGCCGAAAATCGCTTCAGCGGTTACAAAGCGCCAATTATATATATATATATATATAAATTAAATTAAATTAAAATAAATTAAAATAAATTGAATTAAATTAAATTAAAATAATTCTGGTTTGTATTTTGGGCCAATGTATAAATATATATTTATAGGGTAGTGTATTTGAGCTTTTCGGCCGTTAAATTAAAGTAAAAACCTTTGTTTTCCTTTTTTGCCTCCTACGCGTTTCGATACATTTTGTATCTTCCTCAGGGAGTCTAATTTATTTTGAACAAGAAAAACATAATTTACAAACATTATACATACACACATTTTTTTCTCAACCATACCTTAACACAAATATATTCACATGTATAATAGATATTATAAGTGATCATTACATCTGATCACTTACAGTGCAATAAATACAATAATGCTACATATCAGATTTTGCTTTTGCGTTCGTTATTATCGCTGTGTATGCGCAGTTTATATTGTCCACGTCTTCTTTGTAGTTCATCGCACAGTGTATTTTTTGTTGTATTCGCAGTCCTTCTAATGTCATTCTTTTCCTTGTTTTCTTCTCTATATCAATTATTTTTGCATTGTCAAAGTCTGCTGTGTGGTTGCTTTGTGTAAGGTGTTGGGCTAACGCAGTTGTTTCCTTTCTATTTTTCGCGTCCGCCTTATGCTCGCCTATTCTAACACCTAGCGCTCGCTTTGTTGTTCCAATATAAACTTTATTGCATTGTTCGTCATTTTTTCCATTGCACTTTATTTTGTATATTACATTGTGTTGTTGCTCCTTATTTATTTTGTCTTTCGTTTTAGTAAAAATTGTGTTGAGTGTGCGATGTGGTCTGTGCGCAAAGGTTATTGTGTTGTTGTTGATATATTTCCCTAATGATTTGTTGTCCGTTAAACCTGGTATGTATGTTATGCCAGTGAATGCTTTGTTTTCGTTTTTAGTTTTAGCATTGTTGTTGGCGCCTTCTATTTTGTTAATTGTTGTTTTTATAAGCCTTTCTATTAGTGCGTTAGGGAATCCGTTTTTGTATAGTATGTTTCTAATTTTTTCTTTGTTTTCGTTTCTGAACTCCTGGTCGCTAAGTTTATATATTTTTCCTATTAGGTTAATGGCAGTGTTTTTCTTTTGATTCCATGGATGGTTGGAATGAAAATTTATCATCCTGGATGAGGACACAGCTTTTGAATACCAGTTGAATTTAATCTGCTTGTTTTCCCGGTGAATTTCAACATCTAGGAAGGCCAACTTCTTATTTCTTTCTTCTTCCGTTGTGAATTTAATTTTGGTATGCTGTGCGTTCAATGTTTCGAGTATGACCTCCACGTCCGTTTTTTTAATTATAGCAAATATATCATCTACATATTTGTTTATGTATTTAATATATATGCCTTTATGTCCAAGTTCAGCAATGCTGTCGTCAAGTATTTTGTCTAAGACAATATCAGCTACAGTTGGGGATAGGGGGTTCCCCATTGGCATTCCATATGTCTGCTGATAGTGTATTCCATCATAAACGAAATAATTATTATCCCTCAAACAAAAGTCAAGAATGGAATGAAATTGTTTTTTAGTGATTGTTGTGTGGTTTTCTAAGGACTTCCAGTTATTCATAATTGTCCTGATTGCGGATTGAGTCGGTATATTAGTAAATAGGGATATTACGTCAAAAGATATTAAAATTTCGTCATCTTCAATAGTGATCTTGTTAAGATTGTTCTTAATAATAATGAGTGGTTCGTTAACAAAACAGACATTGATGTACCACATGAGTGCCGCTGGTTATTAATTAAATTAAATTAAATTAAATTAAATTAAATTAAAATAAATTAAAATAAATTAAATTAAATGAAATTAAATGAAATTAAATTAAATTAAATTAAATTAAATTAAATTATATTAAATTAAATGAAGTTGAATTAAATTAAATTAAAATAAGTTGAATAAAATTAAATTAAATTAAAGTAAATTAATATATATTATATTAAATTGAATTAAATTAAATTAAATTAAATTAAACTAAATTAAATTAAATTAAATTAAATTAAATTAAATTAAAACAAATTAAATTGAATTAAATTAAATTAAAATAAATTAAATTAAATTGAATTAAATTAAAGTAAATTAAATTAAAATAAAATAAAGTAAATTAAATAAAATTAAATTAAATTAAATTAAATTAAATTAAGTAAATTTAATTTAAATTAAATTAAATTGAATTAAATTAATTTAATTTAAATTAAATTAAATTAAATTAAATTAAAATAAATAAAATAAAATTAAATTAATTTAAATTAAATTAAATTAAATTAAATTAAATTAAATAAAATCAAATAAAATTAAATTAAATTAAATTAAATTAAACTAAATTAAATTAAATTATATTAAAATAAATTAAATTAAATTAAATTAAATTAAACTAAATTAAATTAAAATAAATTAAATTAAAATAAATTAAATTAAAATAAATTAAGTTAAATTAAATTAACTTAAGGTAAATTAAATTAAATTAAATTAATTTTAATTAAATTAAATTAAATTAAATTAAATTTAATTAAATTTAAATAAATTAAATTAAATTATATTAAATTAAATTAAGTTAAATTAAATTAAATTATATTAAATTAAATTAAATTAAATTAAATTAAAATAAATTGAATTTAATTAAATTAAATTAACATAAATTAAACTAAGGTAAATTAAATTAAATTAAAGTAAATTAAATTACATTAAATTAAATTAAATTAAATTAAATTAAATTAAATTAAATTAAACTAAATTAAATTAAATTAAATTAAATTAAATTAAATTAAATTAAATTAAAATAAATTAAATTACATTAAATTATAGTAAGTTAAATTAAACTAAATTAAATTAAATTAAATTAAATGAAATTAAATTAAAATAAATTAAATTAAATTAAATTAATATGAATTAAATTAAATTAAATTAAATTAAATTAAATTAAATTAAAATAAATTGAATTAAATTAATTTAAATTAAATTAAATTAAACTAAGTTTAATTAAATTAAAGTAAAATAATATAAATTAAACTAAATTAAATTAAATTAAATTAAACTAAATTAAATTAAATTAAATTAAATTAAATTAAATTAAACTAAATTAAATTAAATTAAATTAAATTAAATTTAACTAAATTAAATTAAATTAAATTAAATTAAATTAACTTAAACTAAATTAAATTAAATTAAATAAAATTAAAATAAATTGAATTAAATTAAATTAAATTAAATTAAATTAAATTAAATTAAATTAAATTAAATTAAATTAAATTAAATTAAATTAAATTAAAATAAAATAAAATAAAGTAAATTAAATTAAAGTAAATTAAATTAAATTAAATTAAATTAAATTAAAACAAATAAAATAAAATTAAATTAATTTAAATTAAATTAAATTAAATTAAATTAACGTAAATTAATTAAAATTAAATTAAAATAAATTAAATTAAGGTAAATTAAATTAAAATAAATTAAAGTAAATTAAATTAAATTAAATTGAATTAAATTAAATTAAATTAAATTAAATTAAATTAACTTAAACTAAATTAAATAAAATTAAATAAAATTAAAATAAATTGAATTAAATTAAATTAAATTAAATTAAATTAAATTAAACTAAGTTTAATTAAATTAAATTAAATTAAATTAAATTATATTAATTATACGAAAATTAAATTAAATTAAACTAAATTAAATTAAATTATATTAAATTAAATTACACTAAATTAAATTAAATTAAATTAAATTAAATTAAATTAAATTAAACTAATTTAAATTAAATTAAATTAAATTAACTTAAACTAAATTAAAATAAATTAAATTAAATTAAAACAAATTATATTAACATAGATTAAATTAAATTAAAATAAATTAAATTAAATTGAATTAAATTAAATTAAATTAAATTAAATTAAAATAAAATAAAGTAAATTAAATTAAATTGAATAAAAAAAAATTAAATTAAATTAAACTAAATTAAATTAAATTAAATTAAATTAAAATAAATTGAATTAAAAAAATTAAATTAAATTAAGCTAATTTAATTTAAATTAAACTAAATTAAATTAAATTAATTTAATTTAAATTAAATTAAATTAAATTAAAATAAATAAACTAAATATAAATTTATTTAATTTAAATTAAATAAAATTAAAATAAATAATATAAATTTAAATTAATTTAATTTAAATTAAATTAAATTAAATTAAATTAAAATAAATAAAATAAAATTAAATTAATTTAATTTAATTTAAATTAAATTAAATTAAATTAAGGTAAATTAAATTAAATTAAATTAATTTAAAGTAAATTGAATTAAAATAAATTAAATTACACTAAACTAAATTAATTTAAATTAAATTAAATTAATATAAATTAAATTAAATTAAATTAAATTGAATTAAATTAAATTTAATTAAATTGAATTAAATTAAATTAAATTAAATTAAATTAAATTAAACTAAATTAAATCAAATTAAATTAAATAAAAATAAATTAAAATAAATTAATTTAAATTAAAATAAATTAAATTAAATTAAATTATATTAAATTAAATTAAGTTGAATTAAATTAAATTAAATTAAGTTAAATTAAATTAAAATAAATTGAATTAAAAAAATTAAATTAAATTAAGTTAAATTAATATAAGTTAAATAAAATTAAATTAAATTAAATTAAATTAAACTAAACTAAATTAAATTAAATTAAATTAAATTAAATTAAATGAAATAAAATTAAATAAAATTAAATTAAATTAAATTAAATAAAATTAAATTAAATTAAAATAAATTAAATTAAATTAAATTAAGTTAAATTAAATTAAATTAAATTAAATTAATATAAATTAAACTGATTTAAATTAAATTAAATTAAGCTAAGTTAAATTAAAATAAATTGAATTAAATTAAATTTAATTAAATTAAATTAAATTAAACTAATTTTAATTAAATTAAATTAAATTAAATTAAGTTAAATTAAATTAAATTAAAATAAAATAAAGTAAATTAAATTAAATTAAATTAAAATAAATTAAATTAAATTGAATTAAATTAAATTAAATTAAATTAAATTAAATTAAAGTAAAATAAAGTAAATTAAATTAAATTAAATAAAAAAAAATTAAATTAAATTAAACTAAATTAAATTAAATTAAATTAAATTAAAATAAATTGAATTAAATTAAATTTAATTAATTTAAATTAAATTAAACTAAGTTTAATTAAATTAAATTAAATTAAATTAAATTATTTTAACGAAAATTAAATTAAATTAAACTAAATTAAACTAAATTATATTAAATTAAATTACACTAAATTAAATTAAATTAAATTAAATTAAATTAAATTAAACTAATTTAAATTAAATTAAATTAAATTAAATTAAATTAACTTAAACTAAATTAAAAAAAAAATAAAATTAAATTAAATTCCGAAATAGCAGCTATAACTTCTACCGTCCAAAGCTATTGTTGTAATTTTTTCACTATTTCCAAAAAATATGTGGTCTGAAACAGTTCCATTTAAATGAAAACCCAAAAACAATGCAACACAATAATGACCTGAAAAAGCATCTAGGAATTACGGAAGAGCCTTGCCGTGCGAATGAAATTTTCCAATAATAAAAAAGGCGTTGCTTTAAAATATTTGTTGGTAAATTCTTCGCAAAAACAACTACATCGCGTCAAGTTTACAGCTACAGAATATCTGAGCACTTGATCGTGGATATGTAGGTAAAAGGAAAAAAGTGAAAAACAACAATATGTGAAAGCGGCACACATGTAGCTTAATGGGATTACCATTGGCTCGTGCTGTGGGCATCCCAAGTTCGAATTCCATTCGAACAAAAGGTGTCTGGAAAAAGAAGTCTGATGAGGAAACGTGGTGGTTTCCGAAATAGCAGCTATAACTTCTACCGTCCAAAGCTATTGTTGTAATTTTTTCACTATTTCCAAAAAATATGTGGTCTGAAACAGTTCCATTTAAATGAAAACCCAAAAATTAAATTAAATTAAAACAAATTATATTAAATTAGATTAAATTAAATTAAAATAAATTAAAATAAATTGAATTAAATTAAATTATATTAAATTAAATTAAAATAAAATAAAGTAAATTAAATTAAATTAAATAAAAAAAAATTAAATTAAATTAAACTAAATTAAATTAAATTAAATTAAATTAAAATAAATTGAATTAAAAAAATTAAATTAAATTAAGTTAATTTAATTTAAATTAAACTAAATTAAATTAAATTAATTTAATTTAAATTAAATTAAATTAAATTGAAATAAATAAAATAAAATTAAATTTATTTAATTTAAATTAAAAAAAATTAAAAGAAATAAAATAAATTTAAATTAATTTAATTTAAATTAAATTAAATTAAATTAAAATAAATAAAATAAAATTAAATTAATTTAATTTAATTTAAATTAAATTAAATTAAATTAAGGTAAATTAAATTAAATTAAATTAATTTAAAGTAAATTAAATTAAAATAAATTGAATTTAATTAAATTAAATTAAGTTAAATTAAATTAAATTAAACTAGGTTTAATTAAATTAAATTAAATTAAAGTAAATTAATATAAATTAAATTATATTAAATTAAATTAAATTAAATTAAATTAAATTAAATTAAATTACACTAAACTAAATTAAATTAAATTAAATTAAATTAATATAAGCTAAATTAAATTAAATTAAATTAAATTATATTAAATTAAATTAAATTAAATTAAATTAAATTAAAATAACTTAAATTAAATTGAATTAAATTAAATTAAATTAAATTAAAATAAAATAAAGTATATTAAATTAAATTAAATTAAATTAAATTAAATTTAATTAAATTCAAATAAATTAAATTAAATTATATTAATTTAATTAAGTTAAATTAAAATAAATTAAATTAAATTAAATTAAAATAAATTGAATTAAATTAAATTAAATTAAATTAAATTAAATTAAATTAAATTAAATTAAATTAAATTAAACTAAATTAAATTAAACTAAAATAAATTAAATTAAATTAAATTAAATTAAATTAAAACAAATTAAATTAAATTAAATTATTTTAAAATAAATTAAATTTAATTAAATTAAATTAAATTAAATTAGATTAAGTTAAATTAAATTAAATTAAATTAAAATAAAATAAAGTAAATTAAATTAAATTAAATTAAATTAAATTAAATTAAATTAAATTAAATTAAACTAAAATAAATTGAATTAAATTAAATTAAATTAAATTAAACTAAGTTTAATTAGGCTAAATTAAATTAAATTAAATTAATTTAAAGTAAATTAATATAAATTAAATTAAATTAAATTAAACTAAATTAAATTGCTTTTTCAGGTCATTATTGTGTTGAATTGTTTTTGGGTTTTCATTTAAATGGAACTGTTTCAGACCATATATTTTTTTGGAAATAGTGAAAAAATTACAACAATAGCTTTGGACGGTAGAAGTTATAGCTGCTATTTCGGAAACCACCACGTTTTCCTCATCAGACTTCTTTTTCCAGACACCTTTTTGTTCGAATGGAATTCGAACTTGGGATGCCCACAGCACGAGCCAATGGTAATCCCATTAAGCTACATGTGTGCCGCTTTCACATATTGTTGTTTTTCACTTTTTTCCTTTTACCTACATATCCACGATCAAGTGCTCAGATATTCTGTAGCTGTAAACTTGACGCGATGTAGTTGTTTTTGCGAAGAATTTATCAACAAATATTTTAAAGCAACGCCTTTTTTATTATTGGAAAATTTCATTCGCACGGCAAGGCTCTTCCGTAATTCCTAGATGCTTTTTCAGGTCATTATTGTGTTGAATTGTTTTTGGGTTTTCATTTAAATGGAACTGTTTCAGACCATATATTTTTTTGGAAATAGTGAAAAAATTACAACAATAGCTTTGGACGGTAGAAGTTATAGCTGCTATTTCGGAAACCACCACGTTTTCCTCATCAGACTTCTTTTTCCAGACACCTTTTTGTTCGAATGGAATTCGAACTTGGGATGCCCACAGCACGAGCCTTGCCTTGCGAATGAAATTTTCCAATAATAAAAAAGGCGTTGCTTTAAAATATTTGTTGGTAAATTCTTCGCAAAAACAACTACATCGCGTCAAGTTTACAGCTACAGAATATCTGAGCACTTGATCGTGGATATGTAGGTAAAAGGAAAAAAGGGAAAAACAACAATATGTGAAAGCGGCACACATGTAGCTTAATGGGATTACCATTGGCTCGTGCTGTGGGCATCCCAAGTTCGAATTCCATTCGAACAAAAAGGTGTCTGGAAAAAGAAGTCTGATGAGGAAAACGTGGTGGTTTCCGAAATAGCAGCTATAACTTCTACCGTCCAAAGTTATTGTTGTAATTTTTTCACTATTTCCAAAAAAATATATGGTCTGAAACAATTCCATTTAAATGCAAATTAAATTAAATTAAATTAAATTAACTTAAACTAAATTAAATTAAATTAAATTAAATTAAATTAAATTAAATTAAATTAATTTAAAACAAATTAAATTAAATTAAATTAAATTAAATTAATCTAAATTAAAATAAATTAAATTAAATTGAATTAAATTAAACTAAATTAAATTAAAATAAAATAAAGTAAATTAAATTAAATCAAATTAAATTAAATTAAATTAAATTAAATTAAACTAAATTAAATTAAATTAAATTAAATTATACTAAGTTAAATTAAATTAAATTAAACTAAAATAAATTAAAATAAATTAAATTAAAATAAATTAAATGAAATTAAACTAAATTAAATTAAATTAAATTAAATAAAAATTAAATTAAATTAAATTAAATTAAATTAAATTAAATTAAATTAAATTAAATTAAATTAAATTAAATTAAATTAAATTAAATTAAATTAAATTAAATTAAATTAAATTAAATTAAATTAAATTAAATTAAATTAAATTAAATTAAATTAAATTAAATTAAATTTAATTAAATTAAATTAAAATAAATTAAATGAAATTAAATTTAATTAAAGTAAGTTAAATTAAACTAAATTAAATTAAATTAAATTAAATTAAATTAAATTAGTTTAATTATATTAAATTAAATTAAGTTGAATTAAATTAAATTAAATTAAATTAAACTAAGTTTAATTAAACTAAATTAAATTAAATTAAATTAAAGTAAATTAATATAAAATAAATTAAATTAAACTAAATTAAATTAAATTAAATTAAATTAAACTAAATTAAATAAAATTAAATTAACTTAAACTAAATTGAATTAAAAAAATTAAATTAAATTAAGTTAATTTAATTTAAACTAAACTAAATTAAATTAAATTAAATTAAATTAAACTTAATTAAATTAAATTAAATTAAATTAAAATAAATTAATTTAAATTAAAATAAATTAAATTAAATTAAATTATATTAAATTAAATTAAGTTGAATTAAATTAAATTAAATTAAGTTAACTTAAATTAAAATAAATTGAATTAAATTAAATTTAATTAAATTAAATTAAATTAAATTAAATTAATTTAACGAAAATTAAATTAAATTAAACTAAATTAAACTAAATTATATTAAATTAAATTGCACTAAATTAAATTAAATTAAATTAAATTAAATAAAATTAAACTAATTTAAATTAAATTAAATTAAACTAACTTAAACTAAATTAAAATAAATTAAATTAAATTAAATTAAATTAAAACAAATTATATTAAATTAGATTAAATTAAATTAAAATAAATTAAAATAAATTGAATTAAATTAAATTATATTAAATTAAATGAAAATAAAATAAAGTAAATTAAATTAAATTAAATAAAAAAAAATTAAATTAAATTAAACTAAATTAAATTAAATTAAATTAAATTAAAATAAATTGAAATAAAAAAATTAAATTAAATTAAGTTAATTTAATTTAAATTAAACTAAATTAAATTAAATTAATTTAATTTAAATTAAATTAAATTAAATTAAAATAAATAAAATAAAATTAAATTTATTTAATTTAAATTAAAAAAAAATAAAAGAAATAAAATAAATTTAAATTAATTTAATTTAAATTAAATTAAATTAAATTAAAATAAATAAAATAAAATTAAATTAATTTAATTTAAATTAAATTAAATTAAACTAAATTAAGGTAAATTAAATTAAATTAAATTAATTTAAAGTAAATTAAATTAAAATAAATTGAATTTAATTAAATTAAATTAAGTTAAATTAAATTAAATTAAATTAAAGTAAATTAATATAAATTAAATTATATTAAATTAAATTAAATTAAATTAAATTAAATTAAATTAAATTACACTTAACTAAATTAAATTAAATTAAATTAAATTAATATAAGCTAAATTAAATTAAATTAAATTAAATTATATTAAATTAAATTAAATTAAATTAAATTAAATTAAAATAACTTAAATTAAATTGAATTAAATTAAATTAAATTTAATTAAATTCAAATAAATTAAATTAAATTAAATTAATTTAATTAAGTTAAATTAAATTAAATTAAATTAAATTAAATTAAAATAAATTAAAATAAATTGAATTAAATTAAATTAAATTAAATTAAATTAAACTAAATTAAATTAAACTAAAATAAATTAAATTAAATTAAATTAAATTAAATTAAAACAAATTAAATTAAATTAAATTATTTTAAAATAAATTAAATTTAATTAAATTAAAATAAATTAAATTAAATTAAATTAGATTAAGTTAAATTAAATTAAATTAAATTAAAATAAAATAAAGTAAATTAAATTAAATTAAATTAAATTAAATTAAATTAAATTAAATTAAACTAAAATAAATTGAATTAAATTAAATTAAATTAAATTAAATTAATCTAAGTTTAATTAGGCTAAATTAAATTAAGTTAAATTAATTTAAAGTAAATTAATATAAATTAAATTAAATTAAATTAAACTAAATTAAATTGCTTTTTCAGGTCATTATTGTGTTGAATTGTTTTTGGGTTTTCATTTAAATGGAACTGTTTCAGACCATATATTTTTTTGGAAATAGTGAAAAAATTACAACAATAGCTTTGGACGGTAGAAGTTATAGCTGCTATTTCGGAAACCACCACGTTTTCCTCATCAGACTTCTTTTTCCAGACACCTTTTTGTTCGAATGGAATTCGAACTTGGGATGCCCACAGCACGAGCCAATGGTAATCCCATTAAGCTACATGTGTGCCGCTTTCACATATTGTTGTTTTTCACTTTTTTCCTTTTACCTACATATCCACGATCAAGTGCTCAGATATTCTGTAGCTGTAAACTTGACGCGATATAGTTGTTTTTGCGAAGAATTTATCAACAAATATTTTAAAGCAACGCCTTTTTTATTATTGGAAAATTTCATTCGCACGGCAAGGCTCTTCCGTAATTCCTAGATGCTTTTTCAGGTCATTATTGTGTTGAATTGTTTTTGGGTTTTCATTTAAATGGAACTGTTTCAGACCATATATTTTTTTGGAAATAGTGAAAAAATTACAACAATAGCTTTGGACGGTAGAAGTTATAGCTGCTATTTCGGAAACCACCACGTTTTCCTCATCAGACTTCTTTTTCCAGACACCTTTTTGTTCGAATGGAATTCGAACTTGGGATGCCCACAGCACGAGCCTTGCCTTGCGAATGAAATTTTCCAATAATAAAAAAGGCGTTGCTTTAAAATATTTGTTGGTAAATTCTTCGCAAAAACAACTACATCGCGTCAAGTTTACAGCTAAAGAATATCTGAGCACTTGATCGTGGATATGTAGGTAAAAGGAAAAAAGTGAAAAACAACAATATGTGAAAGCGGCACACATGTAGCTTAATGGGATTACCATTGGCTCGTGCTGTGGGCATCCCAAGTTCGAATTCCATTCGAACAAAAAGGTGTCTGGAAAAAGAAGTCTGATGAGGAAAACGTGGTGGTTTCCGAAATAGCAGCTATAACTTCTACCGTCCAAAGTTATTGTTGTAATTTTTTCACTATTTCCAAAAAAATATATGGTCTGAAACAGTTCCATTTAAATGTAAATTAAATTAAATTAAATTAAATTAAATTAAATTAACTTAAACTAAATTAAATTAAATTAAATTAAATTAAATTAAATTAAATTAAATTAAATTAATTTAAAACAAATTAAATTAAATTAAATTAAATTAAATTAATCTAAATTAAAATAAATTAAATTAAATTGAATTAAATTAAACTAAATTAATTTAAAATAAAATAAAGTAAATTAAATTAAATCAAATTAAATTAAATTAAATTAAATTAAATTAAAATAAATTGAATTAAATTAATTTAAATTAAATTAAATTAAACTAAGTTTAATTAAATTAAAGTAAAATAATATAAATTAAACTAAATTAAATTAAATTAAATTAAACTAAATTAAATTAAATTAAATTAAATTAAATTAAATTAAACTAAATTAAATTAAATTAAATTAAATTAAATTTAACTAAATTAAATTAAATTAAATTAAATTAACTTAAACTAAATTAAATTAAATTAAATTAAATTAAAATAAATTGAATTAAATTAAATTAAATTAAATTAAATTAAATTAAATTAAATTAAATTAAATTAAATTAAATTAAATTAAATTAAATTAAATTAAAATAAAATAAAGTAAATTAAATTAAAGTAAATTAAATTAAATTAAATTAAATTAAATTAAAACAAATAAAATAAAATTAAATTAATTTAAATTAAATTAAATTAAATTAAATTAACGTAAATTAATTAAAATTAAATTAAAATAAATTAAATTAAGGTAAATTAAATTAAAATAAATTAAATTAAATTAAATTAAATTAAATTGAATTAAATTGAATTAAATTGAATTAAATTAAATTTAATTAAATTTAATTAAATTGAATTAAACTAAATTTAATTAAATTAAATTAAATTAAACTAAGTTTAATTAAATTAAATTAAATTAAATTAAATTATATTAATTATACGAAAATTAAATTAAATTAAACTAAATTAAATTAAATTATATTAAATTAAATTACACTAAATTAAATTAAATTAAATTAAATTAAATTAAATTAAATTAAACTAATTTAAATTAAATTAAATTAAATTAACTTAAACTAAATTAAAATAAATTAAATTAAATTAAATTAAATTAAAACAAATTATATTAACATAGATTAAATTAAATTAAAATAAATTAAATTAAATTGAATTAAATTAAATTAAATTAAATTAAATTAAAATAAAATAAAGTAAATTAAATTAAATTGAATAAAAAAAAATTAAATTAAATTAAACTAAATTAAATTAAATTAAATTAAATTAAAATAAATTGAATTAAAAAAATTAAATTAAATTAAGCTAATTTAATTTAAATTAAACTAAATTAAATTAAATTAATTTAATTTAAATTAAATTAAATTAAATTAAAATAAATAAAATAAATATAAATTTATTTAATTTAAATTAAATAAAATTAAAATAAATAATATAAATTTAAATTAATTTAATTTAAATTAAATTAAATTAAATTAAAATAAATAAAATAAAATTAAATTAATTTAATTTAATTTAAATTAAATTAAATTAAATTAAGGTAAATTAAATTAAATTAAATTAATTTAAAGTAAATTGAATTAAAATAAATTAAATTACACTAAACTAAATTAATTTAAATTAAATTAAATTAATATAAATTAAATTAAATTAAATTAAATTGAATTAAATTAAATTTAATTAAATTGAATTAAATTAAATTAAATTAAATTAAATTAAATTAAACTAAATTAAATCAAATTAAATTAAATAAAAATAAATTAAAATAAATTAATTTAAATTAAAATAAATTAAATTAAATTAAATTATATTAAATTAAATTAAGTTGAATTAAATTAAATTAAATTAAGTTAAATTAAATTAAAATAAATTGAATTAAAAAAATTAAATTAAATTAAGTTAAATTAAATTAAATTAAACTAAGTTTAATTAAATTAAATTAAATTAAATTAAAGTAAATTAATATAAGTTAAATAAAATTAAATTAAATTAAATTAAATTAAACTAAACTAAATTAAATTAAATTAAATTAAATTAAATTAAATGAAATAAAATTAAATAAAATTAAATTAAATTAAATTAAATAAAATTAAATTAAATTAAAATAAATTAAATTAAATTAAATTAAGTTAAATTAAATTAAATTAAATTAAATTAATATAAATTAAACTGATTTAAATTAAATTAAATTAAGCTAAGTTAAATTAAAATAAATTGAATTAAATTAAATTTAATTAAATTAAATTAAATTAAACTAAGTTTAATTAAATTAAATTAAATTAAATTAAGTTAAATTAAATTAAATTAAAATAAAATAAAGTAAATTAAATTAAATTAAATTAAAATAAATTAAATTAAATTGAATTAAATTAAATTAAATTAAATTAAATTAAATTAAAATAAAATAAAGTAAATTAAATTAAATTAAATAAAAAAAAATTAAATTAAATTAAACTAAATTAAATTAAATTAAATTAAATTAAAATAAATTGAATTAAATTAAATTTAATTAAATTAAATTAAATTAAACTAAGTTTAATTAAATTAAATTAAATTAAATTAAATTATTTTAACGAAAATTAAATTAAATTAAACTAAATTAAACTAAATTATATTAAATTAAATTACACTAAATTAAATTAAATTAAATTAAATTAAATTAAATTAAACTAATTTAAATTAAATTAAATTAAATTAAATTAAATTAACTTAAACTAAATTAAAAAAAAAATAAAATTAAATTAAATTAAATTAAAACAAATTATATTAAATTAGATTAAATTAAATTAAAATAAATTAAAATAAATTGAATTAAATTAAATTATATTAAATTAAATTAAAATAAAATAAAGTAAATTAAATTAAATTAAATAAAAAAAAATTAAATTAAATTAAACTAAATTAAATTAAATTAAATTAAATTAAAATAAATTGAATTAAAAAAATTAAATTAAATTAAGTTAATTTAATTTAAATTAAACTTAATTAAATTAAATTAATTTAATTTAAATTAAATTAAATTAAATTGAAATAAATAAAATAAAATTAAATTTATTTAATTTAAATTAAAAAAAATTAAAAGAAATAAAATAAATTTAAATTAATTTAATTTAAATTAAATTAAATTAAATTAAAATAAATAAAATAAAATTAAATTAATTTAATTTAATTTAAATTAAATTAAATTAAATTAAGGTAAATTAAATTAAATTAAATTAATTTAAAGTAAATTAAATTAAAATAAATTGAATTTAATTAAATTAAATTAAGTTAAATTAAATTAAATTAAACTAGGTTTAATTAAATTAAATTAAATTAAAGTAAATTAATATAAATTAAATTATATTAAATTAAATTAAATTAAATTAAATTAAAGTAAATTAATATAAATTAAATTATATTAAATTAAATTAAATTAAATTAAATTAAATTAAATTAAATTACACTAAACTAAATTAAATTAAATTAAATTAAATTAATATAAGCTAAATTAAATTAAATTAAATTAAATTATATTAAATTAAATTAAATTAAATTAAATTAAATTAAAATAACTTAAATTAAATTGAATTAAATTAAATTAAATTAAATTAAAATAAAATAAAGTATATTAAATTAAATTAAATTAAATTAAATTAAATTTAATTAAATTCAAATAAATTAAATTAAATTATATTAATTTAATTAAGTTAAATTAAAATAAATTAAATTAAATTAAATTAAAATAAATTGAATTAAATTAAATTAAATTAAATTAAATTAAATTAAATTAAATTAAATTAAACTAAATTAAATTAAACTAAAATAAATTAAATTAAATTAAATTAAATTAAATTAAAACAAATTAAATTAAATTAAATTATTTTAAAATAAATTAAATTTAATTAAATTAAATTAAATTAAATTAGATTAAGTTAAATTAAATTAAATTAAATTAAAATAAAATAAAGTAAATTAAATTAAATTAAATTAAATTAAATTAAATTAAATTAAATTAAATTAAACTAAAATAAATTGAATTAAATTAAATTAAATTAAATTAAACTAAGTTTAATTAGGCTAAATTAAATTAAATTAAATTAATTTAAAGTAAATTAATATAAATTAAATTAAATTAAATTAAACTAAATTAAATTGCTTTTTCAGGTCATTATTGTGTTGAATTGTTTTTGGGTTTTCATTTAAATGGAACTGTTTCAGACCATATATTTTTTTGGAAATAGTGAAAAAATTACAACAATAGCTTTGGACGGTAGAAGTTATAGCTGCTATTTCGGAAACCACCACGTTTTCCTCATCAGACTTCTTTTTCCAGACACCTTTTTGTTCGAATGGAATTCGAACTTGGGATGCCCACAGCACGAGCCAATGGTAATCCCATTAAGCTACATGTGTGCCGCTTTCACATATTGTTGTTTTTCACTTTTTTCCTTTTACCTACATATCCACGATCAAGTGCTCAGATATTCTGTAGCTGTAAACTTGACGCGATGTAGTTGTTTTTGCGAAGAATTTATCAACAAATATTTTAAAGCAACGCCTTTTTTATTATTGGAAAATTTCATTCGCACGGCAAGGCTCTTCCGTAATTCCTAGATGCTTTTTCAGGTCATTATTGTGTTGAATTGTTTTTGGGTTTTCATTTAAATGGAACTGTTTCAGACCATATATTTTTTTGGAAATAGTGAAAAAATTACAACAATAGCTTTGGACGGTAGAAGTTATAGCTGCTATTTCGGAAACCACCACGTTTTCCTCATCAGACTTCTTTTTCCAGACACCTTTTTGTTCGAATGGAATTCGAACTTGGGATGCCCACAGCACGAGCCTTGCCTTGCGAATGAAATTTTCCAATAATAAAAAAGGCGTTGCTTTAAAATATTTGTTGGTAAATTCTTCGCAAAAACAACTACATCGCGTCAAGTTTACAGCTACAGAATATCTGAGCACTTGATCGTGGATATGTAGGTAAAAGGAAAAAAGGGAAAAACAACAATATGTGAAAGCGGCACACATGTAGCTTAATGGGATTACCATTGGCTCGTGCTGTGGGCATCCCAAGTTCGAATTCCATTCGAACAAAAAGGTGTCTGGAAAAAGAAGTCTGATGAGGAAAACGTGGTGGTTTCCGAAATAGCAGCTATAACTTCTACCGTCCAAAGTTATTGTTGTAATTTTTTCACTATTTCCAAAAAAATATATGGTCTGAAACAATTCCATTTAAATGTAAATTAAATTAAATTAAATTAAATTAACTTAAACTAAATTAAATTAAATTAAATTAAATTAAATTAAATTAATTTAAAACAAATTAAATTAAATTAAATTAAATTAAATTAATCTAAATTAAAATAAATTAAATTAAATTGAATTAAATTAAACTAAATTAAATTAAAATAAAATAAAGTAAATTAAATTAAATCAAATTAAATTAAATTAAATTAAATTAAATTAAACTAAATTAAATTAAATTAAATTAAATTATACTAAGTTAAATTAAATTAAATTAAACTAAAATAAATTAAAATAAATTAAATTAAAATAAATTAAATGAAATTAAACTAAATTAAATTAAATTAAATTAAATAAAAATTAAATTAAATTAAATTAAATTAAATTAAATTAAATTAAAATAAATTAAATTAAATTAAATTAAATAAAATAAAATTAAATTAAATTAAATTAAATTAAATTAAATTAAATTAAATTAAATTAAATTAAATTAAATTAAATTAAATTTAATTAAATTAAATTAAAATAAATTAAATTAAATTAAATTTAATTAAAGTAAGTTAAATTAAACTAAATTAAATTAAATTAAATTAAATTAAATTAAATTAGTTTAATTATATTAAATTAAATTAAGTTGAATTAAATTAAATTAAATTAAATTAAACTAAGTTTAATTAAACTAAATTAAATTAAATTAAATTAAAGTAAATTAATATAAAATAAATTAAATTAAACTAAATTAAATTAAATTAAATTAAATTAAACTAAATTAAATAAAATTAAATTAAATTAAATTAACTTAAACTAAATTGAATTAAAAAAATTAAATTAAATTAAGTTAATTTAATTTAAACTAAACTAAATTAAATTAATTAAATTAAATTAAACTTAATTAAATTAAATTAAATTAAATTAAAATAAATTAAAATAAATTAATTTAAATTAAAATAAATTAAATTAAATTAAATTATATTAAATTAAATTAAGTTGAATTAAATTAAATTAAATTAAGTGAACTTAAATTAAAATAAATTGAATTAAATTAAATTTAATTAAATTAAATTAAATTAAATTAATTTAACGAAAATTAAATTAAATTAAACTAAATTAAACTAAATTATATTAAATTAAATTGCACTAAATTAAATTAAATTAAATTAAATTAAATAAAATTAAACTAATTTAAATTAAATTAAATTAAATTAAACTAACTTAAACTAAATTAAAATAAATTAAATTAAATTAAATTAAATTAAAACAAATTATATTAAATTAGATTAAATTAAATTAAAATAAATTAAAATAAATTGAATTAAATTAAATTATATTAAATTAAATGAAAATAAAATAAAGTAAATTAAATTAAATTAAATAAAAAAAAATTAAATTAAATTAAACTAAATTAAATTAAATTAAATTAAATTAAAATAAATTGAAATAAAAAAATTAAATTAAATTAAGTTAATTTAATTTAAATTAAACTAAATTAAATTATATTAATTTAATTTAAATTAAATTAAATTAAATTAAAATAAATAAAATAAAATTAAATTTATTTAATTTAAATTAAAAAAAAATAAAAGAAATAAAATAAATTTAAATTAATTTAATTTAAATTAAATTAAATTAAATTAAAATAAATAAAATAAAATTAAATTAATTTAATTTAAATTAAATTAAATTAAACTAAATTAAGGTAAATTAAATTAAATTAAATTAATTTAAAGTAAATTAAATTAAAATAAATTGAATTTAATTAAATTAAATTAAGTTAAATTAAATTAAATTAAATTAAAGTAAATTAATATAAATTAAATTATATTAAATTAAATTAAATTAAATTAAATTAAATTAAATTAAATTACACTTAACTAAATTAAATTAAATTAAATTAAATTAATATAAGCTAAATTAAATTAAATTAAATTAAATTATATTAAATTAAATTAAATTAAATTAAATTAAATTAAAATAACTTAAATTAAATTGAATTAAATTAAATTAAATTTAATTAAATTCAAATAAATTAAATTAAATTAAATTAATTTAATTAAGTTAAATTAAATTAAATTAAATTAAATTAAATTAAAATAAATTAAAATAAATTGAATTAAATTAAATTAAATTAAATTAAATTAAACTAAATTAAATTAAACTAAAATAAATTAAATTAAATTAAATTAAATTAAATTAAAACAAATTAAATTAAATTAAATTATTTTAAAATAAATTAAATTTAATTAAATTAAAATAAATTAAATTAAATTAAATTAGATTAAGTTAAATTAAATTAAATTAAATTAAAATAAAATAAAGTAAATTAAATTAAATTAAATTAAATTAAATTAAATTAAATTAAATTAAACTAAAATAAATTGAATTAAATTAAATTAAATTAAATTAAATTAATCTAAGTTTAATTAGGCTAAATTAAATTAAATTAAATTAATTTAAAGTAAATTAATATAAATTAAATTAAATTAAATTAAACTAAATTAAATTGCTTTTTCAGGTCATTATTGTGTTGAATTGTTTTTGGGTTTTCATTTAAATGGAACTGTTTCAGACCATATATTTTTTTGGAAATAGTGAAAAAATTACAACAATAGCTTTGGACGGTAGAAGTTATAGCTGCTATTTCGGAAACCACCACGTTTTCCTCATCAGACTTCTTTTTCCAGACACCTTTTTGTTCGAATGGAATTCGAACTTGGGATGCCCACAGCACGAGCCAATGGTAATCCCATTAAGCTACATGTGTGCCGCTTTCACATATTGTTGTTTTTCACTTTTTTCCTTTTACCTACATATCCACGATCAAGTGCTCAGATATTCTGTAGCTGTAAACTTGACGCGATATAGTTGTTTTTGCGAAGAATTTATCAACAAATATTTTAAAGCAACGCCTTTTTTATTATTGGAAAATTTCATTCGCACGGCAAGGCTCTTCCGTAATTCCTAGATGCTTTTTCAGGTCATTATTGTGTTGAATTGTTTTTGGGTTTTCATTTAAATGGAACTGTTTCAGACCATATATTTTTTTGGAAATAGTGAAAAAATTACAACAATAGCTTTGGACGGTAGAAGTTATAGCTGCTATTTCGGAAACCACCACGTTTTCCTCATCAGACTTCTTTTTCCAGACACCTTTTTGTTCGAATGGAATTCGAACTTGGGATGCCCACAGCACGAGCCTTGCCTTGCGAATGAAATTTTCCAATAATAAAAAAGGCGTTGCTTTAAAATATTTGTTGGTAAATTCTTCGCAAAAACAACTACATCGCGTCAAGTTTACAGCTAAAGAATATCTGAGCACTTGATCGTGGATATGTAGGTAAAAGGAAAAAAGTGAAAAACAACAATATGTGAAAGCGGCACACATGTAGCTTAATGGGATTACCATTGGCTCGTGCTGTGGGCATCCCAAGTTCGAATTCCATTCGAACAAAAAGGTGTCTGGAAAAAGAAGTCTGATGAGGAAAACGTGGTGGTTTCCGAAATAGCAGCTATAACTTCTACCGTCCAAAGTTATTGTTGTAATTTTTTCACTATTTCCAAAAAAATATATGGTCTGAAACAGTTCCATTTAAATGTAAATTAAATTAAATTAAATTAAATTAAATTAAATTAACTTAAACTAAATTAAATTAAATTAAATTAAATTAAATTAAATTAAATTAAATTAAATTAATTTAAAACAAATTAAATTAAATTAAATTAAATTAAATTAATCTAAATTAAAATAAATTAAATTAAATTGAATTAAATTAAACTAAATTAATTTAAAATAAAATAAAGTAAATTAAATTAAATCAAATTAAATTAAATTAAATTAAATTAAATTAAATTAAACTAAATTAAATTAAATTAAATTAAATTAAACTAAGTTAAATTAAATTAAATTAAACTAAAATAAATTAAAATAAATTAAATTAAAATAAATTAAATGAAATTAAACTAAATTAAATTAAATTAAATTAAATAAAAATTAAATTAAATTAAATTAAATTAAATTAAATTAAATTAAATTAAATTAAATTAAATTAAATTAAATTAAATTAAATTAAATTAAATTAAATTAAATTAAATTAAATTAAATTAAATTAAATTAAATTAAATTAAATTAAATTAAAATAAATTAAATTAAATTAAATTTAATTAAAGTAAGTTAAATTAAACTAAATTAAATTAAATTAAATTAAATTAAATTAAATTAAATTAATTTAAATTATATTAAATTAAATTAAGTTGAATTAAATTAAATTAAATTAAATTAAACTAAGTTTAATTAAACTAAATTAAATTAAATTAAATTAAAGTAAATTAATATAAAATAAATTAAATTAAACTAAATTAAATTAAATTAAATTAAATTAAACTAAATTAAATAAAATTAAATTAAATTAAATTAACTTAAACTAAATTAAATTAAATTAAATTAAATTAAATTATAATAAATTAAATTAAATTAAATTATATTAAATTAAATTAAAACAAATTAAATTAAATTAAATTAAATTAAATTAAAATAAATTAAATTAAATTGAATTAAATTAAATTAAATTAAATTAAAATAAAATAAAGTAAATTAAATTAAATTAAATTAAATTAAATCAAATTAAATTAAATTAAATTAAACTTAATTAAATTAAATTAAATTAAAGTAAAATAAATTAAAATAAATTAAATTAAAGTAAATTAAATTAAATTAAATTAAATTAAATTAAATAAATTAAATTAAATTAAATTAAATTAAACTAAATTAAATTAAATTAAATTAAATTAAAACAAATTAAATTAAATTAAATTAATTTAAATTAAATTAAATTAAATTAAACTAAATTAAAATAAATTAAAATAAATTAAATTAAATCGAATTAAATTAAATTAAATTAAATTAAATTAAATTAAAATAAATTAAATTAAATCGAATTAAATTAAATTAAATTAAATTAAATTAAATTAAACTAAATTAAATTAAATTAAATTAAATTAAATTAAATTAAATTAAATTAAAATAAATTAAAATAAAATAAAATAAAATAAATTAAATTAAATTAAATTAAATTAAATTAGATTAAATTAAATTAAATTAAATTAAATTAAATTAAATTAAAATAAATCAATTTAAATTAAATTAAATTAAATTAAATTAAATTAAATTAAATTAAACTAAATTAAATTAATTTAAACTAAATTAAATTAAATTATA